>SJYQ01000508.1:336090-360359 GCA_006410935.1 Redunca redunca | reverse complement strand
GACTAGACGGACCTTAGTCGGCAAAGTAATGTCTCTGCTTTTTAATATACTATCTAGGTTGCTCATAACTTTTCTTCCAAGGAGTAATCATCTTTTAATTTCATGGCTGCAGTCATCATCTGCAGGGATTTTGGAGCCCAAAAAAATAAAGTCTGACACTGCTTCTACTGTTTCCCCATCTATTTCCCATGAAGTGATGGGACCACATGCCATGATCTTCGTTTTCTGAATGTTGAGCTTTAAGCCAACTTTTTCACTCTCCTCTTTCACTTTCATCAAGAGGCTTTTTAGCTCCTCTTCACTTTCTGCCCTAAGGGTGGTGTCATCTGCATATCTGAGGTTATTGATATTTCTCCCGGCAATCTTGATCCCAGCTTGTTTTTTCCAGTCCATCATTTCTCATGATGTACTCTGCATAGAAGTTAAATAAGCAGGGTGACAATATACAGCCTTGACATACTCCTTTTCCTATTTGAAACCAGTCTGTTGTTCCATGTCCAGTTCTAACTGTTGCTTCCTGACCTGCATACAGATTTCTCAAGAGGCAGGTCAGGTTGTCTGGTATTCCCATCTCTTTCAGAATTTTCCACAGTTTATTGTGATCGGGATTGAAAAAGTCAGACCTGGATTCTGGTTTCTGCTGTTGGCAAGTTCAAGAGATGGAGAAGCACAGTTCCTGAACTATGCTTTACCTCTTTTCTCTCTTTTGTTGTGACAAAAGGCAATCTGAGCTTCAAGAAACTGAGCTGATTTAATTATTCACTCATAGTTTCAATAGCCCAACCAGTATTTATGAAATCCTTACCATCCACCAGGTTCCTAGCCTGTAGATTGGTATACAGGGGTTCAGTTCAGTTCAGTTTCTCAGTCATGTCTAACTCTTTGCGACCCCTTGAACAGCAGCAGGCCAAGTCTCTCTGTCCATCACCAACTCCTGGAGTCCACCCAAACCCATGTCCATTGAGTCAGTGATGCCATCCAAACATCTTATCCTCTGTCATTCCCTTCTCCTCCTGCCTTCAGTCTTTCCCAGCATCAGGGTCTTTTCCAATGAGTCAGATCTTTGCATCAGGAGTGCCAAAGTACTGGAGTTTCAGCTTCAACATCAGTCCTTCCAAAGAACACCAGGCCTGATCTCATTTAGGATGGACTGGTTGGATCTCCTTGCAGTCCAAGGGACTCTCAAGAGTCTTCTCCAACATCACAGTTCAAAAGCACCAATTCTCTGGGTCCTCAGAGAGATGGTATGGGGTGGGAGGTGGGAAGAGATTCATGTTTGGGAACGCTTGTACACTCGTGGTGAATTCATGTCAATGTTTGGCAAAAGCAATACAGTAATGTAAAGTAAACTAAAGTTAAAATAAAAATTTCAAAAAAAAAAAAAAGCACCAATTCTTTTGCACTCAGCTTTCTTTATAGTCCAACTCTGACATCCATACATGACTACTGGAAAAACCATAGCCTTGACTAGACAGACCTTTGTTGACAAAGTAATGTCTCTAATTTTTAATATGCTGTCTTGGTTGGTCATAACTTTCCTTCCAGGGAGTAAGCGTATTTTAATTTCATGGCTGCAGTCACCATCTGCAGTGATTTTGGAGCCCAGAAAAATAAAGTCAGCCACTGTTTCCACTGTTTCGCCATCTATTTCCCATGAAGTGATAGGACCAGATGCCATGGTCTTAGTTTTTTAAATGTTGAGCTTTAAGCCAACTTTTTCACTCTCCTCTTTCACTTTCATCAAGAAGCTCTTTAGTTCTTAATTTTCTGCCATAAGCATGGTGTCATCTGCATATCTGTGTTTATTGATACTTCTCCCAGCAATCTTGATTCCAGCCTGTGCTTCTTCCAGCCCATCATTTATCATGATGTAGAGGTAAAAATTTAGTGAACATTTGTCTTAGAATCTGGTTCATGACTGTTTGAGGAAAGAGGTTCTTATACCCTGTTTCAGTTTTCATACCCTATTTCCAGTTTTGTTTTTACCTAGATCTTTATTTTACCAAGGAATACTTTGGGTTTTCATTTTTAGATTTTAACCTTTTAGCTTATTTCTTGGGGTATATATGTTGTTTTACTTCATACAATTTTATATGTTGCTGACACTATCATAGTTGCTGATTCAGCTATCCAAATCTCTAAATTAAATCTCCTGTAACTGGAAATATGTCAGTAGTACAACTAACAAAGATTTATAAGAGATAGTGGGAAAGTTCAGAAGTGGTGGTGAAAGAAAGGATGTCTTCTTGGCTTGCTGTCTGTGATGCCTGTGTCTGAGAGGATGGTGGTCACAATGAATTTGTTTTAAACATGCTGAGTTTAAGAAGCTGTCAACAAGAATCTGCAAGAATCCGGGATTACAAACATGAATTTGTCATGGTTTCCAAGCTTCATCCTTTCTTCTTCCTTTAAATTCCCCTTCCGAACTGCTACTGTACATGTTGTTTCATAGAGTTTAGAAGCATGAAATCGATCTGGTTGTAATACATCTTAAAAGTGACAGTAAGCAAAGCAATGAATAAATACAATGAATCTAAGAATAATAATAGCATTGGATTATAAAATAAAGAATAAAGTAAATATAATGAGCCTATATGGATATGAAAGATAGAGGGAAAGTAAGAAGGAAAGAAAGAGAGAATAAGAAGAGGCAAATCGTCTTTACAGAAATATCCTAACTGTTAAATGTAGAGGAAAAGTGGAAAAGTTGAAAGTTAAGTCACTCAGTCATGTCTGACTCTTTGCGACCCTGTGGACTGTAGCCTACCAGGCTCCTCCATCCATGGGATTCTCCAGGCAAGAATGCTGGAGTGGGTTGCCGTTTCCTTCTCCAGAGGATCTTCCTGACCCAGGGATCGAACCCAGGTCTCCCGCATTAGAAGCAGACTCTTTAACCTCTGAGCCACCAATGTAGAGGAAGGAGGGAAACATAACATCACTGTTAGGACAGGAAAATATCAGAGCCTCAGCATATCATCCCCACATCATAATATTTATTATTTGCTGTACTGGTTTTAAGTACAGTGAATAATAAATATTCACTATAATAAATAATAATTAATTAATTAATAATATTATTTATTAATTTTTATNCAGGGATTGAACCTGGGTCTCCCATATTCCAGGTATATGCTTTCCCTGAGCCACCTGGGAAGCCCATTATATCTATAGTATCTTCAAAAATTCATAACCCCCTCAAATCATGAGCAAACATCACATAAAACCATAATATGATACAAATATCTCACCAGTATCTCCAAAACTACCAAGATCATGAGAATCAAGAAAAACCTAAGAAATTGTCACACACAAGTAAAGACATGATGATTAAATGCAAAATAGTGTCCTGGTTTAAATCTTAGAATAAAAAAATATATTAATGGAAAAACCTGAAACTTAGATATATTATATGCTTTTGTTAATAAGATTTTATCAATGTTTATTTCTTAATTTTGATATTTACAATGGTCATCTCTTTACTATATTTGTAACACTTCTCTAAATCTTAGTTCAAATTAAAATATTTTAAATGTTATAAACATTACTTTTGCTGATCATTGAAAAATCAAGAGATATGTACTCTAACTAAATTCCTCTTTGAGAGCATCTCAAATTAAAATAGAAAACAAGAGTTAAAACCTTAATTGTTGCTATAAAAAAGTAAACCTTAGGGAAATCATTCAAAATATCTTAACACTTTGCTTTGGAGTAATTGTAATTAAGAAATGAAAGAGTAGTGAAGTGGGTCACAGAGTGGAAACAGTTACTTTGGCTTTATGGCCTTTGTTAGGACACAAAGACCCAAGAGCCTTAGAGAAGCCTTGCGGTTCTTCTAAGGGTGAGATGGTGGTTGAAACTTGTGTGAGAAGACAAGTGTCTTGCAGGACTCTTGTCCTCTGAACTGACCCCACCAGGAGCAGAATTCCAGCTACTCAACCTGACTAGTCCAAAAGTGCTCTAGGGCAGGCCATGAAGTAGTTGTTGAAAGCAGACTCCCTACAGATCCTGATACTTGAACTTAAATGTGGGGTAACTTCAGGCAAGACATTTAACTTTGATCTCAGTGCTATCATTTATGAGTATAATGGTGGGCCTGTGAACACTGACAGACACCAGGGAAGACCTTGCTGCAGCTGTACCACTGGGACACAGCTGAGATACAGATGTTAGAGAAAGAGGGTGGGTTTCATATCTATAGGTAGAAATAATTCTTGCCTCACTGCAGTAGGAGGATAAACACACTGTAATGTATGTGAAAGCAACACCAATTAAAAAGGTTATTGCTATTGATATGAGAAATGTAATTTTGGAATTCTGTGAAGATTCACCCTGTCATTTTACTTTTGCAACTGTGTCCATTTAATCTTTAATGAGGGGATTTTCATTCAACACTGTCCTAGTTTCTTCAGTTCACAGACCCTTTCGAGTAATAATGAATTTTCTGTGAAGGAAAGTCAATCAATTCTTTAGAAGGATGCTCATTGTACATCACATATTTCTCAGATCACCCACAATAATCTTATCTGTAATCCTCAGTTGCCCTGGATCTAACCTATAACTGTCTGTCTCTCCAGAGGGTCAGAGCTGCTATTAATATATCCCTTTTCCTCTTTCTTTTCTTTTCTTCCATTTTCTGGCCTTTTATTATCTTTCCTTTCATTTACTTGTTTTCCCCTTAGTTCTTTCCTTCCTTCCCTCACTCCCTCCCTTCCTTCCTTCCTTCCCTTTTTCCCTTTTTTTCTGTGAGATTCTTCATTACTAACCTAATTACATATATAATTAATGTACACTTGGAAAACAAAGATTGTGGTGGCATGGAACTCTGATTGATTAGTCAGTGTGTGAAACATGGGCCCTGAAACTCATTCAGCATTTACTCTGTGTGTATGTAGATCTGGGAGAAGTACCTTTCTGATACTGAACTTGAAATCCATTGAACTAAATCAGCTTGAACTCTCCTTTCTTCAGCTCAGTTCAGTTCAGTCGCTAAGTCGTGTCTGACTCTTTGCAACCCCATGGACCACAGCACGCCAGGTCTCCCTCTCCATCACCAAGTCCCAGAGTACATCCAAACCCATGTCCATTGAGTCACTGAGGCCATGCAACCGTCTCATTCTCTATCGTCCCCTTCCCCTCCTGCCCTCATCTGTCCCAGCGTCAAAGACTTTTCCAATGAGTCAGCTCTTCACATCAGGTGGACAAAGTATTGGAGTTTCAGCTTCAAAATCAGGCCTTCCAAAGAACACCCAGATTTGATCTCCTTTAGGATGCACTTGTTGGATCTCCTTGCAGTCCAAGGGACTCTCAAGAGTCTTCCCCAACACCATAGTTCACAAGAATCAATTCTTCGGTGCTCAGCTTTCATTACAGTCCAACTTTCACATCCATACATGACCATGGGAAAAACCATAGCCTTGACTAGACGGACCTTTGTCAGCAAAATAATGTCTCTGCTTTTTAATATGCTATCTAAGTTGATTATAATTTTCCTTCCAAGGAGTAAGCATCTTTTAATTTCATGGCTGCAGTCACCATCTGCAGTGATTTTGGACCCCAGAAATATAAAGTCTGACACTGTTTCTCCTGTTTCCCCATCTATTTCCCATGAAGTGATGGGGCCAGATGCATGATCTTCGTTTTCTGAATGTTGAGCTTTAAGCCAACATTTTCACTCTCCTCTTTCACTTTCATCAGGAAGCTTTTTAGTTCTTCTTCACTTTCTACCATAAGGATGATGTCATGTGCATATCTGGTGTTATTGATATTTCTCCCAGCAACCTTGATTCCAGCTTGTGCCTTCTCCAGCCTAGCATTTCTCATGATGTACTCTGCAGTTAAATATGCAGGGTGACAATATACAGCCTTGATGTATTTTTCCTATTTGGAACCAGTCTGTTGTTCCATGTCCAGTTCTAACTGTTGCTTCCTGACCTGCATACAGGTTTCTCAAGAGGCAGGTCAGGTGGTCTGTTATTCCCATCTCTTTGAGAATTTTCCACAGTTTATTGTGATCCACACAGTCAAAGGCTTTGGCATAGTCAATAAAGCAGAAATAGATGTTTTCCTGAAACTTTCTTGCTTTTTCCATGATCCAGCAGATGCTGGCAATTTGATCTCTGGTTCCTCTGCCTTTTCTAAAACCACCTTGAAAATCAGGAAGTTCACAGTTCACGTATTACTGAAGCCTGTCTTAGAGAATTTTAAGCATTACTTTACTAGTGTGTGAGATGAGTGCAATTATGCAATAGTTTGAGCATTCTTTGGCATTGCCTTTCTTTGGGATTGGAATGAAAACTGACCTTTTCCAGTCCTGTGGCCACTGCTGAGCTTTCCAAATTTCCTGGCATATTGAGTGCAGCACTTTCACAGCATCATCTTCCAGGATTTGAAACAGCTCAACTGGAATTCCATCACCTCCACTAGCCTTGTTCATAGTGATGCTTTCTCTTTTTTTCTTGTTTTTTTATTCAGAAGTTTTATTGTTGTTGTTTTTTTTAATTTTTATTTTTACTTTATTTTGCTTTACAATACTGTATTGGTTTTGCCATACATTGACATGAATCCGCCATGGGTGTACATGAGTTCCCAATCCTGAACACCCCTCCCACCTTCCACCCCATATCATCTCTCTGGATCTTCCCCGTGCACCTGTACCCCGTGCAGCCCCAAGCATCCTGTATCCTGTATCGAACATAGACTGGTGATTCTTTTCTTACATGATAGTATACATGCTTCAATGCCATTCTCCCAAATCATCCCACCCTCTCTGTCTCCCACAGAGTCCAACAGTCCGTTCTATACCTCTGTGTCTCTTTTGCTGTCTCACATACAGGGTTATCATTACCATCTTTCTAAATTCCATATATATGTGTTAGTATACTGTATTGGTGTTTTTCTTTCTGGCTTACTTCACTCTGTATAATCGGCTCCAGTTTCATCCACCTCATTAGAACTGATTCAAATGTATTCTTGACCCAGCAATCCCACTGCTGGGTATACACACCGAGGAAACCAGAATTGAATGAGACACGTGTACCCCAACGTTCATTGCAGCACTGTTTATAATAGCCAGGACATGGAAACTACCTAGATGTCCATCAGCAGATGAATGAATAAGAAAACTGTGGTTCATATACACAATGGAGTATTACTCAGCCATTAAAAATACATTGTGATGCTTTCTAAGGCCCACTTGACTTCACATACCAGGATGTCTGGCTCTAGGTGAAATTATCTGGGTCATGAAGATCTTTTTTTTGTACAGTTCTTTTGTGTATCCTTGCCACCTCTTCTTAAAATCTTCTGCTTCTGTTATGTCCCTACCATTTCTGTCCTTTATTGATCCCATCTTTGCATGAAATGTTCCCTTGGTATCTCTAACTTTCTTGAAGAGATCTCTAGTGTTTCCCATTCTATTATTTTTCTCTATGTCTTTGCGTTGATTGCTGAGGAAGGCTCCTTATCTCTCCTTGCTATTCTTTGGAACTCTGCATTCAAATTGGAATATCTTTCCTTTTCTCCTTTGCTTTTAGCTTTTCTTCTTTTCATAGCTATTTGTAAGGCCTCCTCAGAAAGTTATCTTGCTTTTTTGTATTTCTTTTTCTTGGGGATAGTCTTGATTCCTTTCTCCTGTACAATGTCACAAATCTCTATCCATAGTTCATCAGACACTTTGTCTATCAGGTCTAGTTCTTTAAATCTACTTTTCACTTTCAATTTAATCATAAGGGAATTGATTTAGGTCATACCTGAATGGTCTAATGGTTTTCTCAACTTTCTTCAATTTCAGTCTGAATTTGGCAATAAGGAGTTCATGATCTGAGCCACAGTTAGCTTCTGGTTTTGCTTTTGCTGAGTGTGTAGAGCTTCTCCTTCTTTGGCTGCAAAGAATATAATCAACCTGATTTCAGTGTCAACCACCTGGTGATGTCCATGTGTAGAGTCTTCTCTTGTGTTGTTGGAATAGGATGTTTGCTATGACCAGTGCATTCTCTTGGCAGAGATCTATTAGCCTTTCTCCTGCTTCATTCTGTACTCCAAGGCCAAATTTGCCTGTTACTCTAGGTGTGTCTTGGCTTCCTATTTTTGCATTCCAGTCCCCTATAATGAAAAGGACATCTTTTGGGGGTGTTAGATCTAAAAGGTCTTGTAGGTCTTCATAGAACTGTTCAACGCCAGCTTCTTCAGCATTACTGGTTGGGACATAGACTTAGATTACCATGATATTGAATGGTTTGCCTTGGAAACAAACAGAGATCATTCTGTCATTTTTGAGAGTGCATCCAAGTACTGCATTTTGGACTCTTGTTGACTATGATGGCTACTCCATTTCTTCTAAGGGATTCCTGCCCACAGTAGTTGATATAATTGTCATCTGAGTTAAATTCACCCATTCCAGGCCATCTTAGTTCACTGATTCCTAGAATATCGATGTTCACTCTTGTCATCTCCTGTTTGACCATTTCCAATTTGCCTTGATTCATGGACCTAACATTCCAGGTTCCTATGCAATATTGCTCTTTACACATCAAAACTTGCTTCTATCACCTTTCTTAGTGACTCACTTTATCTTAATGTTTACCAAGGAATAGATGGAGCATGATAAAATGAATAAGCAGAAGAGTATCACAAGTTTCAAAATAGAACTTTCCTAGAGTAGGTGTATCAAGTGTAGTCATCACAATTCTCTTACAAACAAAAATCTGCCATATCTGATCTGTCAAGTCTCTTTTCTGACTGAGGGTAAAATTAGTTTATATTCCTGGTCCTTTGCTTCACATATTCTCAGTAATTCCTATTAAAAGCCTCTAAAAATCATATAAGCTTTTTCATTAGTCACCATTTCCCAGTGTAGAGAAGTGATTTGATTTCGAGAAAAATCAGTCACTGGTTAGCTGAGGATAGCTGGAATTTGAAACAAAGTTTGGCAGGGAGAGCGCAGGTAAACTGCCAAAAATGAAGCAAGCAGTGCAGGTACGGCTTAACTGGAAGCCCTAGAACTGTGGTCAACCAAAGGCTGAGCAGTCTGCTTCCTTCCACTGTGTTCACTGATGCCCTTTGGTCCTTTCCAGCTCCAGCCTTCCTGCATCAGCACTGCTTCTGTTTGTTCCTCATCAGACACTCATGCTCTGTGTCCTTCTCTGCTAGAGTCATTCAGCGTGGCAAAGTACCAAGACAATCAGGAAAATAAGCATTCTTGTCTCTTTTGTTCTGAAGGCTATAGAATTACTGGGGTATAGAAATCGCCCTTCATCAATAGCACAGAATTTTTCTATGGTGTGATCACTGCCTTACACTTTTCCTGAGGTGCTCAAGATTGTTATTAATTCTCTGTATAGATGGAAGAAAAATTGTTGAGATATTTGAGTGTGAGGAAGAAAGAGTAGATGGGATTTGCCTACCTGACAAGCCATCTCTCTGTGCTGTCACCTTCCTCTTCAAAATACTTCTGCAGTGTTTCTACCAGGAACCACCAGAACTACCACCCAAGGCACTGCAGATGCATTCTCTGCCTTCCTCCACCCAACAGGGCACTGTCCAGTCTCCAACCCTTTGTTCATATGTCCTCTGTCTTCTCCATCTATGTATCCGAATTTGAACCACCTGACACTCAACTATCACCACTTGTTCAAAGACTTTTCTAAAATACTCTGTGCTAAATCATTTGATCAATCAAACGATTAATGCAGTCATAACAGTGTTCTTCTCATAGCAGCCTGTTGCACATAATAGGCGCTTAGCCCATTCAGGCCACTAGAATTAAAAGTTCTTTTTTCTTTTTTTTTTTTTTTTTGATATTCAAAATTCTTAAAGAAGGAGACCATGTGTTACTCACCTGTGCAACCCCGAGTATTACCACAATATTGACACATATAAGCTTCCCAAATAATCATCAGAGACAGAAGTACAATGGTACGGATAATAGTATATCTTCAAGATTAGTTTCTTCCCACCTGGAATCAATCAGTATGTTTTCTTTGGCTTCCATGTGGAGAAAACAATCACAGCAAATATTTGCCAGACACAACAGAACTCTGAAAAAAAGTGGGTCCAGGCAGGTTGTTTGCCTTTAAAAAGTTCACAGTGTGTGAGTATCTGAGCTGGAGCATGTTCTGCAATACATATGCTATCATAGAGATGTGACCTCAGTGTTCCTGGAGAACATAGTAACAGGTGACTGATCTTACTGAAGGATAAGAGGCAGGTAGGTCAAAATATTTCAGAGGAGAAACTATGGCTGCTGATATGTAATGGCACCCCACTCCAGTATTCTTGCCTGGAAAATTCCATGGATGGAGGAGTCTGGTAGGCTGCAGTCCATGGGGTCGCTAGGAGTCAGACACGACTGAGCGACTTCACTTTCACTTTTCATTTACATGCATTGGAGAAGGAAATGGCAACCCACTCCAGTATTCTTGCCTGGAGAATCCCAGGGACTGGGGACCCTGGTGGGCTGCCATCTATGGGGTCGCACCGAGTCAGACACGACTAAAGCGACTTAGCAGCAGCAGCAGCAGCATGTCACAGCTGAGAAGTGAAGAAGGAAAATCCAAAGAAAATTCCCTGAAATGCAGAGAGATTAATCGGGAAGATGATGCCTGGACTGAAATGGCAGACATGCTATTAACAATACAAAGCAGCCAAGCAGCTTTAGGAATGATATCCTCAGGGACAGGCTGATGGCTAGAGGAACTCACAAATAAAATAGCTTGGAACAACAAATCAGAAGGAGGGTTTCTAACCTCAGTCTTGAGTGAACAAGGGAGGTGGACCTGAGCAGAGTATATAGTGATGACTGTTATTTAAACAGATTTGAGGATAATGAAGAGCCTCGTATAATGGACTTTCTTTTGATCCAAAGTTTAGATATGGAATAGTGTAAAAATAAGTTTTGCTGGAACAGAAGTTCTGGAAAGTGATATCAGGAGATAAGTTTGTCAAGAAATTGAGAGTTTGAAAACTATCCCAAGATAGTGGATTTTATTCTGGGAAAAGAAAAAAAAAAGATTTTCTTTGAGCAGGGAAATTGGTATAAGAATATATAATAGAAGAATGGATAAACAAACTGTGATATAACTATACAAAGAAATGTTGGTGCTCAGCTGTGGCCACAAGGACTTTATCCTGCCAGGCTCCTCTGTCCATGGAATTTTCTAGGCAAAAATATTGAAGTGAGTTTCCAACTCCTACTCCAGGGGATCTTCCCAACCCAAAGATCAAACCTGCATCTTTTGCATCTCCAGAACTAGCAGAATTCTTTATTCAGTCATGAAAAGGAAATAAAATTCTGACCCATACTACAACATGGATATGCCTAGAAAATATTATAGTTAAGTGAAATAAACCTGTCAAAAATAGAACAAATGCTGTGTAATCCCACTTATATGAGAAAGAATACTATAAAACGTGGTGCTGGAGACAGAGAGGAAGGAAGCATATTTGCTCAAATGACAAAATTCCCAACACATAATGATTTGTAACCACATTTCTGCTGACATAATGGGCAGAATTACCAAAGGTGAAGTGAAATGAAGTGAATTCACTCAGTTGTGTCTGACTCTTTGTGACCCCATGGACTGTAGCCTACCAGGCTCCTCTGTCCATGGGATTTTCCTGGCAATAGTACTAGAGTGGATTGCCATTTCCTTCTCCAGGGGATCTTCCCGACCCAAGGATCAAACCCGGGTCTCCCACATTGTAGACAGATGCTTTACCATCTGAGCCACCAGAGAAATCATCAAAGTCATCACTTTGATGAACCAAAGGCGACATCAAGTAAATTAAAATATTTACTAAGTGTTAGAGGGGGGGCATAAGAGGGAGGTGATATATGTATAATTATTGCTGATTTGCATTATTTGGCAGAAACCAACACAAAACTGTAATGCAATTTTCTGTTAAACAACAAATTTAAAAAATAAATTAAAAATTAAAGTCAAAAGAAAATAGTATGTGGACTTCCCTAGTGGTCCAGAGGGAGACTCCTTGTTTCCAATGTAGTTTCTATCTCTGGTTGGGGAGCTAAGATCCTACACTCAATGCAATGTAGCTGAAAAAAAAAAGGAAAAAAGAAAATACTAGGTAACCACTGCTAATATAACCAAATCATGAACAGAACTCTATCTCATTACACTGTACATAATATTAAATAAGCATAATAGGAAAGTGATTTTACCTCACTTACCGTCCTACAATTTTGAGGCTAGAAGGACTGCCTAATCTTTTATTTGCTGAAATGCAAATTAAACTAAATTTAATTTAGAAATAATTTAATAAAGGTAAAATTAGTGACCTTTAAGTTGGTCTTATTGCAAATTCATGTTTTTAAAATCCTTAAGTGTGATTGCATATTTTACTAGAAAGTGTACTAACACACTATAATCCATAATGTAACAGACTGTTTTGTAGAACAGCAGCTCTTGAGCAGTTTTTCTCCAAACCCTGAGGCACTAAACAGTGCTTCCAGGGTGCCTGAAGCAAAAGGAGGCTGGGCATACAGACCACAGTGCTTTCCCTGCACTTCAACTCATATATCTCATCTCTGCATAACATTTTGTCTCATACCAAAAAGCAAACAAAAAATTGCTGTTTGAATGCAAAAGTAGTACAGCTGTTTGTGTCCAAGAAAATAAAGAAGAAAAAGACAAAAAAACTCCTTTGAAATCAAATATTTGGATAATGCAGTATAGAAAGAACAAATGGCCTTCAAAAAGAAATGAAATCAACAGATGGGCAGGAGCAGTGGCACTGCATAGATGAATGGCTAATGTAGAGAAACACAATTCCTGGGTCACCCCCATGGCCATTCATCAGCTCTAGCATTAAGAATAAAATCTTTTTTTTTTTCTTTCTGTTAATCCATGAGGCATAGTTTCATGTCATAAGGCACCCACTTAGTCTTTTATTAATGACTTTATTTCATCACTTTGAAAAGCTTTTTTTATTATAATTCAATGTTTTCCACAAATTATGCTTTCCTATATGCTATACGGACAAAAATCTACTCCTAGATAACCAAAAGCATCTGTCTTATACAGTTGACATAGGGCAACCTGCTCTTCCCTCTTTCTTTTTCTTTGTTCAGTGAAAGAGAATTTAATTTTCATATGTATTCCATATATTGACAGAAATGGCCACATTAGCTGAAAAATGTTGCAGTATGTTATGCATCCTATAGACCAATTTATGGCAGAGATTTTCCTCCCATTATTTAATTTGCCATGTTGGGTTCACTGACTTCACACAAGTCAATAAATAACTTAGGGCCCTTGTGTTCTGAACATTAATTGGCAGGTAGACTCACTGAAGAAAAGGCAGGTCTTCTCCCAATGTATTTGTTTTCCCAGCTTTTCTCCACATCAACTCCACCCTTATTTACAGTGTGTATGTAAGACTGGATTGGGATTTGCAGACTCCATTTCCCATGCTCTTTCAGCCTCAGCTTCCTGATGGAGTCTGCATGGGAGATCCTAGAGGGAAAGAGGGAGGGAAGAAGGGAGAAGACTCTTTTAAAAATTCTGGTGTTCTCATTCGTGGTTATGAAGTTCCAACAGCCACGGGTTCATATTCAGTTTTGTTTTGTATTTTAATCCTCCAAGTATTTGATATTGTGTTCTCCTTACAGGTCCAAACACAGCAGTTCAGTCTCCTTATTGCTGGTTCAGTCTTACAATTTTTGTATCACTATTCCCTGTACTAAATACCCTCTGTCAGAAATGTACATTGCTGCTTTCCTGGTTAGATCTGGACAGACACAGCCTTCAATCTTCGGAAAATAAACTCATATAAGTTGAGTCATCATTGATCTCACAGACAGTCATCTGACTGTAGAATTCCAAGGCTGGAATGAGCCTCATATATGATGTATTTTTCAATAGATGGGTTTTGCATTGTTTTTAAAGTTTGGGCAATTTATACAAAATCATTCAGCTACTGAATGAGAGCATTAAAACTAAAATTCAGTGTTCTGTGCATACTTTTACTTGAAGTTAATTGTTTTATTTAAAATGCACTGAGAAAGACCCAAAAGAAGCTGCATAAAATGAAGTTGTAGTCATTGAGAAGTGAGTTGTAAATTCTGTATGGGAAAAAAGCAACTTTTTTTCTCAAATGCCATTTTTTAGATAGCAATTAACTCTCCCAGTCAATTCTCCTTCCAACTTGGCCATGACAGGCTATTTTTAGTGCTGAAATGCCATTGGCACTTTCTTGGAAACTCCACAGATGGAAAGCAGAACCAAAGAGCTCATACTGCGTTGAAAATGAATCTATCTCTCATATTGAATTTCTGATCAAATGCTTCTTTTTCTCATCATTTGGACCTCCTGACCCTTACACTTTTCATGCTCAACAAAAATTCCTTAAATTCATTGCTCATTAAGCATACCACATCACTCCATATATTCAGGAGACAATTCACATGAACAGATTGTGTGCAAGTTTTGATGTGTAAGCCTCATTGAACATATGCTTAATGTTTCAATATTTCAAACCAATTAGTGATAAGTAATTTTTCATGGTAAACTATATTTTGACAGATATATTGAATCTTACTTTTCTTTAATTCTTCTAATATTTTTGACCTTGAATACTAATAGTAAAATTATCTTAAATCACTATATTATACAACTCAGACATCTTCATAGCCTCACCCACCAGTGGGCTTCAAAATTAGCTTATCAGACATATCCAAGCACATATTACTTGTGTGTCTACTAAAAAAAAATATTAGATATGCACAATGTGAGAGTTGTGAACTTGTAAGTTAAGTTTTATTTTGAAGAAAATGAGGACTATCATCCAGGAAACAGCCTCTCATAGCTCTCAGGAGCTGTTCAAATAGGTAAGGGTACACGCATTAGTGAAGGGGGTATGAGTAGTCATGCACATACTTTGGCTGAGACTTGCTGCTAGTAATGAGGAGCAGACATCACCGTTTATGACTTTAGTAACTTTCTAGATATGAAAAGATGCAATACATTGGGCTCATAAAATTCTTTCCTTAAAATATCTAACTATCTGAAGGCCTGCTCTGCTAGTTGTTCCCAGAGCACAGCATGCCTCATTTCTCATCTCCACCCTGAACTGCTTTCGGTGTTATTGAAGTTCAGCAAATGCATTTGCTAGTGACTTAATCCTCACAGAGGCAGATGGAAGGTGCCAAGTGTTAGTTGGCATACTTGTGTTCTTTGCCACTGGGTTGAAAACCTTACTATATTTACATGCAAACACTAACTAGTAAGCATTATTTATACATTAACTGATCATTAGTGCAGTGGACAAAATACTCCTTTTGTTTTCTAAGGAGTAGGGAATGGTCATGAGTAGTATAATTCTCATATCTTGAAACTTACTCTCAACATATGGTGCTGCTGTTCATTTATAGACATTTGAGGGTAGAAAAGGAATATAAAAGTTTTATATTTCAAAGCTACAGACATTCCTTCTTTCTGCTTAAAAGTGTGGCCCAGAACACACAGTCCTTTGTTTTAGCAGAAACTTTAAAGAGTCTTTTGATATACAAAGGCAGAAACAATACAAGTACAAAGTGAAGATCTCAATTTTTCTGCATAATAGAGTAAAAAGAATTGGCAGCCAATTGAAATAAAGTAAGAGTGAGATGAGATTGAAAGAGGAACAGAGGAGTCTGAAATGTCCATGAAACATATAAGTCCCAGAGGAATTGGGTAATAGAGGCAATTTAATTTAAATTGTAAAGAACAGGGTGACCTTAGCTAACATTTGGGTTATTCAATTGAACAATCTTATCATGACATGTACAGACTGAGCAAAACATTCTCTCCATAGACTAAAACTTTGGGAATTGAGTAAAATTGTTTTGTTGTTTGATAGAAATAGATTTATGGTGGGAGAGGGGGTGAGCACAGGGAATAATCTCTTTTTTCATGGCCTGTTCATATATATGGGAAAGAGGAATCAAAATGAGTGTAATATTAATGCAAATCAGCATAGTATATAATTCAATACATATTATAGTGCTCTTATATTGTAATTTCACTTCTGTAAGTTCTTTAGCAATAACACAGACCATTTTCCCTATAAGCTGATGATGACTTTTAGCTTTATTAAATAATATATATAATATAATGATTACAAGAATAGTAAAAATCACCTCAGAATCAGCAAGGTGATTAACTGCATAGAAAACAATGTAAATCTGTGAGGTCAAGTCCTGCTTCTAGAAGAAAAACAGAATAAAAGTAAAAATTCAAAAAGCTTTGGATTTTTCAAATGTCTGTTTATAGTTCATATGTCTCATGAAATAATATTTTCCTATATTTTTTCATAAATTTAGTGACATACACACACAGTAAATGTTAATGAAAAAATTAGGGTGCTCTTTAAAGATTGTAAGAAAGACTTTACTCAAGGGAGTCTAACATGACAGGTATAAGGACTCTGCAATGGGATCTACAATAAAGGAGAGAGACTAAGTTCATCTCCTAGCACAGTGATAAATGGAATATTTCCTGACATATCAGTAAACAAAATATGTTACAATCACCAGTGATTGTAGCTACTGGTGGAAGGTGAGTTGGTGAGCCCTGAGGAATCTCAGGAAGGAAAGAATACCTGCCTTCTAGCAGCTATCAGACTGCACCCACTCCCCACAGTGAGCCCTGAGGAAACTCAGGATGTAAAAATATAGGATACTGGCCCCAGATAAAAGAAGTGCACGTTAAAGGAATTATTTCAGTAAGCCCAGACTCTTACATCTTCCCATACATAGAAAAGAACTAAATTTCTTAACTTGGCATGTCTAATTTTCTTCAATTAACAATAATCTTTTGATGCTCAGACTACCTCCCTATTGTTGCAAAAACTCTTATATATCTTGGCTTCTCCTATCCCCTCACCTCTTTAGAGAAGTTCTTTTGGTGTTACTTGACATGCTGCCTCCTGGGCTTGAAGACCTTAAAATCCTGGTCGAATAAATTATAACTGACAATTATTAGGTTGCAAAAATATTTTTTAGTTGATAACAACATGAGCAGGTGGGGATTTAAGCTAAGAAGCGTGGTCAGTGGATGGAAATTACTAAGAGGAAACACTGAGGGTAAGAGGGGTTTTGCTTAGACTGACCTAATGAGAGTTTTGCTGAAGATCATGGTGATCAGACATCATCTGTGGGGTGGTAGAGGATGAGGAATATGGTCAGAGCAGATATTGAGGATGGGGATGCTAGCTTAAATGACTTAAGAGAACTCTTGATAAAATTGGACAAGGAAGAGAAACACGGAAGCCCCAAAGTCAGGGTCTAGTTGAGAACCGGCTGCCCTAGTACATTTGGGCACCTATTAAATATACCATAGACTCGGTGGGTAATAAAAAGCAGGCACTTACCTCTCACAGTTCTGGATTCTGGGATGTCCAGGACCAAGGCGACCTGATTCAGTGTTTGGTGAGCACTTCCTGCTTCACAGATGGCAGGTTGTTTTCTTTTTTTTTTTTTTTTCCTCATATCCTCACACAGTGAAAGGGGTGAGGGAGCTACATCAGGAACACTTATCCTATTCATGATGGCTCCTCCCTCATGACCTAATCACCTCCCAAGGATCCTACCTCCTAATGGCATCATCTTTGAGGGTTAGGTTTGCAACATAGGAATTTTGTGGGGATACAGACCATAGCAAGAGTTCAAGGAAACCTGAACAGAGTTTGGTCAATAAAAGAAAAAAAAAAGAAAAGAAAAGAAAATATGTATCTATACAAACATGTGGAAAAAAGCATCCTAAGAATCTGAATGTAAAAAATCCTATGCTTAGCCTCATACTCAATTGTTAATTGTGTTTGTATCTTAAAAACTATTTTCCCTCAGAATTTTAAAGTTGTTGCATTGATTTCTTCAGTCCAGTGCTATTGAAAATAAATCATTTATCGCTATGTAAATTGCTTATCATTTAATGGCCTCTCATGAGTATTCATGCAGCCAGTTTTATATTCTGGGAATATTCAGGTCTTTTGGTGGTGGTTGGAGTTGTGTAATTCCAAGACTGTGTATGACCTGGGGTTTTCACCATTACCCTGCCATAGTGGGTGGACTGTTCTGATCTGTGTCATTCTTTGCCACAGGGCAAGCGGCTAGCTTCACATCTTTATTTACCTGCAGCCCATCAAGTTTATATGGGCTTCCCTGGAGCTCAGCTGGCAAAGAATCTGCCCGCAATGCAGGAGACCCTGGTTCAATTCCTGGGTCAGGAAGATCCACTGGAGAACTGATTGGGTACCCACTTCAGTATACTAGGGCTTCTCTGGTGGCTCAGCTAGCAAAGAATCCGCCTGCAATGCAGGAGGCCTGGGTTCAATATCTGGGTTAGGAAGATCCCCTAGAGAAGGGAACGACTATCCACTCCAGTATTCTGGCCTGGAGATTTCCATAAACTGTCTAGCCTATGGGATCACAGATTTGGTCATGACTGAATGACTTTCATATCGAGATTATCCTTGCATGCATGCAAGCTAAGTCTCTATGGTCAGGTCTGACTCTTTGTAACCCTATGAACTATAACCCACCAGGCTGCACTGTCCAAGAGATTCTCCAGGCAAGAATACTGGAATGGGTTGCCATGCCTTCCTCCAGGGGATCTTCCCAACCCAGGGATCAAACCCACATCTCTTTTGTCTCCTGCATTGGCAGGCAGGTTCTTTACCACTAGCACCATCTGTTAAGCCTGAGTTTATCTTTATGAATGGCCATCAGATCAGTTCAGTTCAGTTGCTCAGTCGTGTCTGACTCTTTGCAACCGCATGAATCGCAGCACGCCAGGCCTCCCTGTCCATCACCAACTCCCGGAGTTCACTCAGACTCACGTTCATCGAGTCAGTGATGCCATCCAGCCATCTCATCCTCTGTCGTCCCCTTCTTCTCCTGCCCCCAATCCCTCCCAGCATCAGTGTCTTTTCCAATGAGTCAACTCTTCGCATGAGGTGGCCAAAGTACTGGAGTTTCAGCTTTAGCATCATTCCCTCTAAAGAAATCCCAGGACTAGATCTCCTTCAGAATGGACTGGTTGGATCTCCTTACAGTCCAAGGGACTCTCAAGAGTCTTCTCCAACACCACAGTTCAAAAGCATCAATTCTTTGGCGCTCAGCCTTCTTCACAGTCCAACTTTCATATCCATACATGACTACTGGAAAAACCATATCCTTGACCAGATGGACCTTAGTTGGCAAAGTAATGTCTCTGCTTTTGAATATGCTATCAAGGTTGGTCATAACATTCCTTCCAAGGGGTAAGCGTCTTTTAATTTCATGGCTTCAGTCACCATCTGCAGGGATTTTGGAGCCCAAAAAAATAAAGTCTGACACTGTTTCCACTGTTTCTCCATCTATATCCCATGGAGTGATGGGACTGGATGCCATGATCTTCATTTTCCGAATGTTTATATTCCTTAAAATTTCACATATATTTCCATCTCTTTTATCACCTGTGTTGGGGGTGGTATGGGGTTCCTTAACTTGATTTTTCAAATTATCAGTTTGTTTTAGTGCCACCATTCTGTTATTTAATCTGTTTTCTCTTTTAATTTGGGCAAACAAATTTATCCTATCCAGAAACTTTTGTAATGTCAAAGATCCTTTTTCAGAACAACTTATCTATGGTTTACAAATTTCACAGCTTTTGAATCATTCCAATTCCTGGTCAGCTCCTCTGCCTGTGACATTGATTTCTCACTAAGCTCGTTAGCTAACTGGGTGTTTGAAGGCTGGCTTTGAAAATGGGAGGATATGAACCAAATCACTTCATGCTATGACCTGTAGACACAAAGAACCAAGTCCTAAGACCTTCCAGTTACCACCTGCTCCCACCCACCTCCCCTGCCCAGGACAAATTGCTACTGCCTATCCTCTCCTCATCATTTTTGTTGTCTGTAGGAGGATTTGTATTATTTTTTTAATTGGAGGATAATTGCTTTACAATGTTGTGTTGGTTTCTGCCATACAGCAAAGTGCATCAGTCATAATCATATATATGCACACACACACACACATACACACACAAATATATACATATATATAGCATATAAATATGTATCTCCTCCCATTTGAGCCTCCCTCCCCATTTACATCTCAGCCTTCACAGAGCACCAAGCTGGGCTCCCTGTGTTACACAGCAGCTTCCCACTAGCTAGCTATTTTACACATGATACTGTGTATATGTCAATTCTACTTTTTTCAGTTCATCCTACCCTCTCCTCCCCTTCTCTCTCTGTCCCTTAGTGTGTCCACAAGTCCATTCTCCAAGTCTGCACATCCCTTTCTTCCATGCAAATAGGTTCATCAGTGCTATTTGTCTAGATTCTGTATATATACATTAATAAACAATATTTGTTTTTTCTCTTTCTGACTTACTTCACTCTGTACAACAGAAGGATGTTTGAAGGAGAGAAAAGATATTGTTCCTACTAAATCTGCTTCTGGGATCAACTCAGAGCCTGAGGTGCATGCAAGATTTCTCCTACATAGGGTCCTTTGGACAAACTTTGCCTTGGGTCAGTCTTCTTTATAAAGCAGTCTTACATTATATTGTCTGTAATCTAGTTCTGAGTGAGAGCTCATCTTTAAGCTTCTGCTTAATGAGAATCATAGGTTATTTGAGTCTGTGACTGGTGGAAGCGAATTCCAAACACAAAGTATATAAACAAAGTTTTCCTTAAATTGTTGTTATACTGCTATGGGCTTTCACAACCTAAAACTAAGTAAATGACTTCTTTGGGCTGGACTGCAGCCTCAGACATGAATTTATAGAATAATTCAAATTTAAAGAACTATTCTATAGAGCTTAGATTTACCACGGGAAATTTAACTTTGCAGTTCTAGTTTGGAGAACTTTGATAAGAATAAAATTATTCATGAGAGGTTATTCAGAACAGAATGTGAGTAAAATCCCATTCATTGGTCTGCCTTTTTTGCTTTTTTGTCTTGGAATGAGGAAGCTTCCAAGCGAAATCCAGATACATAAATTGCTTCCTTATAAAATTCTGTGGCCAAGGCAAATAAAAGTGTAACAAGTGTAAACCTATCCTTCATTTGTATCACTCCAATCAGAACTTGAATTTAATGGTCATTGGTGTACTATTCTCCTAACTGCATCTTATGCTTCTATTTATTCTCTGCCTCTCCCCTTTTTCAAACCCATTTTTCTGCTCTGGCTCAGCTAGGAACCTGCAAAGTTCAATCCTTTCTTATATTTAAATCTCTAAGGGTATTCTCAACTTTGGTCTCACTCTTAGCTGTGTCAAACTTTCTGAAGCCTAAAGAAGATACAGAAAAATCTATAGAAGGATTTAGAATGGCTCTAGGAATGTATAGTGCAAAGCTATCAGATGTATATGGATGTTTTCATAAGTTACTAGGAACTTCCAATACTAAAAAGTAAAAAAGTAGAAAATCCAGATTGGGAAGATACTGAGAAAATGCACAGAAATTAAGAGAGATGGAAAATCTATAAATATTAGAAAACATATTTTGGAGGTTCTTCCCCAAAACTTTCTTTTCCAAAAAGATTGAATACTAAGCTATTTCTGAAAGTCCTCTGGAGAGTTTAGGTTTGGGACTTTTAATACTTTAACACAACATTCAAGAAAAGATGCTAAAGAAAATGTGACCTCAGATGCTTATTCATGTTTTGCGAATGGCCTTCAGCCTGAATCAGGAGATTAAATATATAAGAGTACTGGCATGAAAAAAAAAAAAAAACAGTGACAAAACCCCTGCCAGTCTTCTCAGATTCTCACTGACATAGTGACTGAATCCATAAAAAGCAAAAACAATCCTGAAAAAACAAAACCTCACAATTGTTGATAGCCTTAAAGATAAAGCAATGAGATACTTCCCCTGGACCAGTGGAGGCAAATTCTTGATAAGAACATCTGTTAAGCAATATAAGCAAAAGAACATTGGAACACAGTTGTCCAACACTAGCTTAAAACATTGGGGACAAATGAAGTGAATTATTAATGAAGGTTTCTATTTAAGGGAGTTAAAAAAATTTTTCCTTCTCTGGAAAAGGTCAGTTTTCAAACCAATCCCAAAGAAAGGCAAAGCCAAAGAATGTTCAAAGTACTGCACAATTGCACTCATCTCACATGCTAGTGAAGTAATGATCAAAATTCTCCAAGCCAGACTTCAACAATATGTGAACCGTGAACTTCCAGATGTTCAAGCTGGTTTTAGAAAAGGCAGAGGAAACAGAGATCAAATTGCCAACATCTGTTGGATCATCAAAAAAGCAAAAGAGTTCCAGAAAAACATCTACTTCTGCTTTATTGACTATGCCAATGCTTTTGACTGTGTGGATCACAATAAACTGTGGAAAATTCTACAAGAGATGGGAATACTAGACCACCTGCCTGCCTCTTGAGAAACCTATATGCAGGTCAGGAAGCAACAGTTAGACCTGGACATGGAACAACAGACTGGTTCCAAATAGGAAAAGGAGTACGTCAAGGCTGTATATTGTCACCCTGCTTATTTAACTTCTATGCAGAGTACATCATGAGAAACGCTAGGCTGGAAGAAGCACAAGCTGGAATCAAGATTGCCGAGAGAAATATCAATAACCTCAGATATGCAGATGACACCACCCTTATGGCAGAAAGTGAAGAGGACCTAAAAAGCATCTTGATGAAAGTGAAAGAGGAGAGTAAAAACGTCGGCTTAAAGCTCAACATTCAAAAAACTAAGATCATGGCATCTGGTGCCATCGCTTCATGTGAAATAGATGGGGAAACAGTGGAAACAGTGTCAGACTTTATCTTTTTGGGCTCCAAGATCACTGCAGATGGTGACTGCACCCATGAAATTAAAAGACGCTTACTCCTTGGAAGAAAAGTTATGATCAACCTAGATAGCATATTCAAAAGCAGAGACATTACTTTGCTGACTAAGGTCCATCTAGTCAAGTCTATGGTTTTTCCCTGGGTCATGTATGGATGTGAAAGTTGGACTGTGAAGAAAGCTGAGCGCTGAAGAATTGATGCTTTTGAACTGTGGTGTTGGAGAAGACTCTTGAGAGTCCCTTGGACTGCAAGGAGATCCAACCAGTCCATTCTGAAGGAGATCAGCCCTGAGATTTCTTTGGAAGGAATGATGCTGAAGCTGAAACTCCAGTACTTTGGCCACCTCATGTGAAGAGTTGACTTATTGGAAAAGACACTGATGTTAGGAGGGATTGGGGGCAGGAGGAAGAGGGGACGACAGAGGATGAGATGGCTGGATGGCATCACCGACTCGATGGACGTGAGTTTGAGTGAACTCTGGGAGTTGGTGATGGACAGGGAGGCCTGGCGTGCTATAATTCATGGTGTCACAAAGAGTCGGACATGACTGAGTGACTGAAATGAACTCAACTGAAGAGGAATCAGAGCCCAATTTCCTAGTTTACTATTAAACTTACAAGGAGAACTCTCTCTAAATATTAAAGAAGAATATTTCAGAAATGTTATTCATACGAGTACTACAATGCAAACCACAAATCCTACTATGACACACAAACTTTTCCTCAGCCTCATCCTGTGACTGTCCCCATCAAAACTTTAAAAGAAATTCTTTGTTTCTGAGACACTTCTGCTAGGGAACCAGATCTTCAAAACCAATGCTCCTCTAATGCCGCTGCTGAGATCCCTGAGCATTCTCCTATTCATAATCTATTTACAGCTAATTTGAACATTGAATTAAACTATATTAAATGCAATTTAAATATATGCATGAAGTGTGAGATATGCATATATATATATGTAATATATACACACACACACTACTTTACCTTCAGTATTATCTAAGGTTAGCTGTTTTATTGTTATCGATCTTTCTTCTGCTTTCTTCAGTGTTGCTTTAGATCCAGGTAATCAATATCTGTTTGACTTTTTCTATAAGGTTCAAAAATTTACTTGAACAGTGAGGCCACAGAGGTTTACAGAGACACCCCTTTCTTTTTCACAGGTTGTTAGCATTAACCAGGGCCATAGTTCAGTTCAGTTCAGTCGCTCAGTCATGTCCGACTCTTTGCGACCCCATGAATCGCAGCACGCCAGGCCTCCCTGTCCATCACCGTCTCCCGGAGTTCACTCAGACTCACGTCCATCGTGTCCGTGATGCCATCCAGCCATGTCATCCTAGGTCGTCCCCTTCTCCTCCTGCCCCCAATCCCTCCCAGCATCAGAGTCTTTTCCAATGAATCAACTCTTCACATGAGGTGGCCAAAGTACTGGAGTTTCAGCTTCAGCATCATTCCTTCCAAAGAAAT
>SJYQ01000508.1:305070-335828 GCA_006410935.1 Redunca redunca | reverse complement strand
CAGACAGCCATTTTGCTTTTTTGCATTTCTTTTCCATGGGGATGGTCTTGATCCCTGTCTCCTGTACAATGTCATGAACCTCATTCCATAGTTCATCAGGCACTCTATCTATCAGATCTAGACCCTTAAATCTATTTCTCACTTCCACTGTATAATCATAAGGGATTTGACTTAAGTCATACCTGAATGTTCTGGTGGTTTTCCCTACTTTCTTCAATTTAAGTCTGAATTTGGCAATAAAGTGTTCATGATCTGAGCCACAGTCAGCTCCCGGTCTTGTTTTTGCTGACTGTATAGAGCTTCTCCATCTTTGGCTGCAAAGAATATAATCAATCTGATTTCGGTGTTGACCATCTGGTGATGTCCATGTGTAGAGTCTTCTCTTGTGTTGTTGGAAGAGGGTGTTTGCTATGACCAGTGCATTTTCTTGGCAAAACTCTATTAATCTTTGCCCTGCTTCATTCCCCATTCCAAGGCCAAATTTGCCTGTTACTCCAGGTGTTTCTTGACTTCCTACTTTTGCATTTCAGTCCCCTATAATGAAAAGGACATCTTTTTTGGGTGTTAGTTCTAAAAGATTTTGTAGGTCTTCATAAAACCGTTCAACTTCAGTTTCCTCAGTGTTACTGGTTGGGGCATAAACTTGAATAACTGTGATATTGAATGGTTTGCCTTGGAGACGAACAGAGATCATTCTGTCATTTTTGAGATTGCATCCAAGTCCTGCAAACCAGGGCTATAAGGAGTCTTAAATTTCTTTGTGATCTGTTCTTAAGCAATGCGTGGTTGAACTTTTGTTGTATTCTTTAAAGATAGTGACACACACTATGCTTAAGATTCTGTTCTTAAGCAATGTGTGATTGAACTTTTGTTGTATAAAGATAGTGACTATTAAGATTACTGTTTTAGCTCAATATAGATTTCAATGAAAATGTATAATTTTTTTTTTTTCAGAAACGTAAAGGGGTTTTATTGCTAGCTCTAGCTAGGGCTCCTGTCTCATCCAGCACAGTGGAGTCTTGACAAGAGCCCCGAGCTCTGAATCACAGCTGCTTTTATACAGGCGGTTCTTAATACAGCTGGTGGATTATGATTGGCTGAGCCATAGGCGTGATTTTCAAATCCCGCATCCCTATCTGGATTGGTTCAGGTTTGGTGCCATTGGGGACTTTCCCAGGGTGTGGTTCTCCGGAATCATGATTCAGGTTTTAATCCAGTTTACTGCCAGCCAGTGGGGATTTTCCCAGGATGTGGTTTCCTGGAATCATGACTCAGGTTTTACAAGAATCTGAATCTTAGGCCTAGTATAGCTTGCTGAGCCTGTCATGGCTCAGGTCTGGTCCCTTAACATTTCCCCCGTCTTTAGTTATACTGAGGAATCTTCCTCAGCATTTTGGGGCAGGGCCAACATTTGGGGGTATTATGTGCCCAGAAGAGCGCAAATGGAAGGAGGATCACCCAGTCCCTGCCAGTCTCTATTGCCAACTTTGTTAAAGTTTCTTTTAGGGTCCAGTTCATTTTTTCTACCTGTCCTGAGCTCTGGGGATTGTATTTGCAATGCAGTTTCCATTTGGTCCCCAGGCCTGAGGTCAGACCCTGAACAATTTGGCTCACAAAAGCAGGTCCGTTGTCAGAACCAATAGATACCGGCAGCCCAAACCTAGACACTATCTCTTCTAGGAGCTTCTTGGCAACCATCACTGCTGTCTCTTAATGGGGTAGGCCTCCACCCACCCAGAGAAGGTGTCTACCAAGACTAACAAGTAACGGTACCCATACTTGCCTGGCCTTACCTCAGTGAAATCTATTTCCCAATGTTGTCCTGGCCTCTCCCCTCAGTACCTTATACCCCTGTGCTGTCCCTTCCCTGGTCTCATCATCTGGCATGTTTTACAGGCACGGGCTATGTCTTGAATGGCCGCTTTTTTGTCAGGGAACCCGCAGGCGAGCTGTCTGTAAGAGTGATAGAGTCTTCTTTTCCCCCAAATAGGTGGTCTGATGTAGGTGCATGCAGAGTTGTCTGCCCAGATCAGCAGGGAGCAATAGGTTGCCCTCCTGGTCCCAGTACCATCCGTCCTTACTCATAGAACGGTTGCTGTTTTCTCAAATCCAGTCCTGATCGGAGGGGGAGTACTCAGGGGCCTGTGGCAGGGTCCCAGGACTGTGGCCGACAGTCTCACAGCCAGTATGCGGGTCCCATAGCTTCTCGTGGCAGCTTGGCGAGCTGCTGCTTCTGTGGCTCAGTTGTCTCGAGTCCCGAGATCTGTCCCCTTTTGGTGTCCCGGAACATGCACTATGGCTATCACCCGAGGCTGGTGGACCACTGCCAAGAGTCTATGGTCTCAGGTAAGTTCTTGACTACCTTTCCCTCTGCCGTTAGGAACCCCTGTTCCTTGTATATTGGGCCATGAATATGCTCTCGAAATGCATGCCTCACAGGTTCAGTCCAAGTCCAGTTTTGGCTTACTTTACCTCCTTCATACAGTGGTCGGGCCTTCTCAGTGGACCCGATGATCCACAGTCTGCAGTGCCCAATAGTCCCTAGGAATCCCCTCACTTGGCGAGGGGTCGCCGGCTTGGGAATCCGCAGAATAGTCCCTTTCATGGCCTGCATCAGCCACCGTTGCCCCTGCTTCATCTTTTGCCACCCTCACTAGATTTCCCCTAGCCTGTCTTTTTTTTTTTTTTTTCAACTTTTTCCTAATGTCTGGGGCTGCCTGATTCACAAAATGCTAGTATAACTGCTGCTCACAACTCATCAGCCTGTGAGTCCATGGGGGTGCACTGTCTGAAAGCTTCCATTAACCTCTCTAAGAGGGCTGCCAGGCTCTCAGTTGGTTCCTGTCTAACCAAATTTACCTTGACCAAATTTGTTGGTTTCCTGGTGGCTGCTCGAAGGCCAGCCATGAGAGTCTGGCGGTAGACTCGGAGACACTCCCTACCTTTAGCGTGCTTGAAATCCCAGTGGGGTCACATCAAAGGGAATCCCTTGTCAATTGGATTAGGCTGCCTGGTAGGTCTTCCATCCACCCCTGGAATGTTTTTCTGTGCCTCCGACAAAATCCGCTCATGTTCCTCTGTGGTGAAGACAGTCATCCCAAGTGGGATCATGGGCGAAAAAGGATAGACTCTAGAAGGTCACTGAAGACAAAATTATACAGGTTTTACCACTCGAACGGCAGACCGGTTGATGGTCCCTGCCGGTACCTATTTAGCGGTAAAAGTAGCTTATTCAGACTAGCAAAATGTTACTAATTTGTTCTTCTTCACCAGCACCAATAGATTCTGTGCTCTAGACTTAAAATCAGAAAAATAGTCAGTCATAAGGGACAACGGAGAGGAAGTCTCTTGCCCCATGATTACAGAATAGAACACAGGAGACAAGACAAACACACAGAGAGCAGTGACAATGCCGGCACACACAAAGATACGACAAACAGAGGAGAGACAAACCTCAGCTGAGAACACAGTACTAGGTCTTCTTGGGCCCCCTGAGCCCTCCTATCCCTCAAGGTTACCTTTCCAAAGGGCGTCCATTGCCCACCAGATTCAGGATTGAGAGAGAAGTTCTTTTCCTCACAGAGCCAGCAACCTTCCAGTGCGTATGCTGGGCCTCGGTCTTACACTGGCTAAGACGACTAATTCATCCCTGATTAGGCCTGACAAGAGCTCTCTTCTCACCAGAGCCAGCTGCCTTCCAGTGCATATGCTGGGCCTCGGTCTTACACTGGCTGACCCAACTTAACACTGATGTTCAGATATCTTTCCTCCAAGTGAGGAAACCCCTTCTACCGGGAGAGTGTTATTCTTCCCAGTTAAAGGGATCCCGGACGAGCCCCCAAATGTTATGCCCGAAGTCCAAGTCCCCAAAACTGAGAGAATAAGATGTCCACCGCAATGCAAAAACATAAAGGGGTTTTATTGCTAGCTCGAGCTAGGGCTCCCATCTCATCCAGTGCAGCGGAGTCTTGACGAGAGCCAAAAATGTAAAATTTTGTCAGAATTAACATTTTATGTGGATCATGATCAATCCTTAATCCCTTAACCACCAAATGGGGCCTTTGGGCAATGATTATGTCATGAAGGTGGAGCCCTTGTGAGTGGGATTAATGTTTTTAAAAAAGAAACGCCATAGAGCTCCCTGGTCCTTACAGCAAGTGAGGATACAATGAGGTAGAAACCCAGAAAACAACCCTCAAAAGACCATGCTGGTACCCTGGTCTTGATTTCCAGGTTCCAGAAATACGGGATACAATAAATAAATTTCTGTTCGTGTCCGACTCTTTGTGACCCCATGGATTGTAGCCTACCAGGCTCCTCCATCCATGGGATTTTCCAGGCAAGAGTACAGGAGTGGGTTGCCATTTCCTTCTCCAGAGGATCTTCCCGACCCAGGGCTCGAACCCAGGTCTCCCAGACTGTAGGCAGATGCTTTACCATCTGAGCCACAAGGGAAGCCCTTTCTGTTATTTATAAGCCACCAAGTCTGTAGTATTTTTTTAATATATAACCCTGAATGAAGATGATCCTAAAGAATTAAGTATCTTCAACCTGACAGAGGATAAATTACTAAAAGTTAAAAGTAAGTGTAGGGAAAGAGCAAATTAGCCAAGATGGTATGGTCAGGTTCTCTCGCCCTGTGCCCTCCTGCTCTTCCCCCATGTTTTGTAAATAATGACTATGTACAGGCTGAGCTCACTTACAGCACTGTGCATGAGTGCCATCAGGTACTTGCTTGGCTGTGGGCTGCTTTTGTTCTGTAGCATCTGCATTTGTTCTGTAAGCTTCACCTGGAAACACCATGAAGGTTTGTATGGGTTGTGTTACGTTATAGGTGCTTCTCTGGCTATGGCATCTAACAGGAGAGAGGCTGTGTCATGGCTGCTATCCCAACCAGGAGAGAATAAACATTTCTGCAGTTCCTATGACTCACATCTCCTTTCAGCCTGTTAGCTCGAGCCTTGCCTACCCTGGGTTCAACAAGCAGTGTGAACAGTAAGACAATTTGGTGTCACAAACAGGATCAGCAGTGCATCAAGTAAGAGGTTTTTCAGTTCTCACTGGCTGTTTGTGGACAGTGGGTTTCTAATTGTTTTGTAATCACCATGTATGAAGAATGGGCTTCACTTGTGACTCAGATTGTAAAGAATCCACCTTCAATGCAGGAGAACTGGGCTTGATCCCTGAGTTGGGAAGATCTGGAGGAGGGCATGGAAACCCACTCCAACATTCTTGCCAGGAGAGTTCCCATGGACAGGGGAGCCTGACAGGCTACAGTCCATGGGGTCACAAAGAGTTGGACATAACTGAGTGACTAAGCACACCATAGCACACAGCACAAATATGAAGAGTACAATTATTGGTAATTGAATCTCCCCCTGGAATCTAAACAGGAATGATAGTTTGGAACTGAAAACCAGGTCTTCAACAGTTCATTACTATAGATCTTCTTAATTATCATAAATTTTTACACCTGTTTATACATAAAAGCTCTGTACAAACCCTTAATATGCTCACTCAATTTCAAAGGAATATTGATGTATCACTTTCTTACTTCAGCCTTTCTTTAGATCTAGGGGGGGGGAATTCTACTTCCCTTGTTTGAAGGCTTTAGGGGCATTAAACAAATAAATGGAAGCTCCTACTTATTTAATTTTAGGATGCTTCTTCAACACTACCATCAATTAGGTGATACAATCCTTGATAGTTACTAGAAATTTACCACATTTTTCAGTGTGCAAGCTTAGCACTTTTGAGTTTTATTATTTTATTTTTAATACATTCTTTCCATTATGATAACACTTTAAATTCTTCTACACTTCTACCTTTTCCTGAAGAAGAAAAATCCATGTCTATCTTTCCTCTACTGAGAATCAGCTAAGCCTTGAACAAATTTATCAGACAGCCTCTAAAAACTCCAGATTCAATCTTGTTTGTTGACAGGTCATATCTTAAGACTAAAATAGGAAATAGGCAGGCAAAATATGCCTTAATAGATTTCAATTCATCCTTAAAATATGAACCTCAGACAGAATAAAATTTGTTCAAATGGAGGAGCCTATCATTTTCACCATAGACTTCCAACTGAAAGAGAGTAACTAGATTAACTGTTAACAAGTATATCTTTGGAGTAGTCTGTGATTTTGAAATGCAAAAACAAGAGTTTTAAGACTCAACAGAAAACAAATTAAAAATGGTCAGCATAATAAGGGACAGTTAAATGATCTAATATGTACTGAGATGGCAACTATCATAAAAGCCTATTCAAGAAAAGATAATGGAGGAAAGAGGAAATGCTGTAGTTTATCATTCACCACATAGGTAACTATTAATATGAGCCCAGATACCATGATACTTCAAGAAGTTAGATCTTAAAAATGCTCAAAGAAGCTATTAAAATACTAAAAGTAATTAAATATTTTAATATGAATTTAAATATTGATATTAAGATATTGTAAAATATTTGGAATATGAAAAGAACTTTTATTACTCTTTTGGACATCAACTGTATGAGAATAATCTGAAATTTTTATAAAAGCTATTGTTTGTGTCGGTTCAGTTCAGTTCAGTCACTCAGTCATGGCTGACTCTTTGCAACCCCTTGAACCGCAGCATGCTAGGCCTCCCTATCCATCACCATCTCCCAGAGTTCACTCAGACTCACATCCATCGAATCAGTGATACCATCCAGCCATCTCATCCTCTGTCATCCCCTTCTCCTCCTGCCCCCAATCCTTCCCAGCATCAGAGTCCTTTCTAATGAGTCTACTCTTTGCATGAGGTTGCCAAAGTACTGGAGTTTCAGCTTTAGCATCATTCCTTCCAAAGAAATCCCAGGGCTGATCTCCTTCAGAATGGACTGGTTGGATCTCCTTGCAGTCCAAGGGACTCTCAAAAGTCTTCTCCAACACCACAGTTCAAAAGCACCAATTCTTCAGTGCTCAGCTTTCTTTACAGTCCAACTCTCACTTCCATACATGACTTGACTAGACAAACCTTTGTAGGCAAATTAATGTCTCTGCTTTTGAATATGCTATCTAGGTTGCTCATAACTTTTATTCCAAGGAGTAAGCGTCTTTTAATTTCATGGCTGCAGTCACCATCTGCAGTGATTTTGGAGCCCAAAAAGATAAAGCCTGAGACTGTTTCCACTGTTTCCCCATCTATTTCCCATGAAGTGATGTGACCAGATGCCATGATCTGAATGTTGAGCTACAAGCCAACTTTTTCACTCTCCTCTTTCACTTTCATCAAGATGCTTTTTAGTCCCTCTTCACCTTCTGCCATAAAGATGGTGTCACCTGCATATCTAAGGTTATTGATATTTCTCTCAGCAATCTCGATTCCAGCTTGTGCTTCTTCCTGCCCAGCGTTTCTCATGATGTACTCTGCATATAAGTTAAATAAGCAGGGGGACAATATACAGCCTTGACATACTCCTTTTCCTATTTGGAACTAGTCTGTTGTTCCATGTCCAGTTCTAACTGTTGCTTCCTGACCTGCATATAGGTTTCTCAAGAGGCAGATCAGGTGGTCTGGTATTCCCATCTCTTTCAGAATTTCCCACAGTTTATTGTGATCCACACAGTCAAAGGCTTTGGCATAGTCAAAAAAGCAGAAATAGATATTTTTCTGAAATTCTCTTGCTTTTTCAATGATCCAGTGGATGTTGGCAATTTGATCTCTGGTTCCTCTGCCTTTTCTAAAACCAGCTTGAATATCTGGAATTTCACGTTTCACGTATTGCTGAAGTCTGTCTTGGAGAATTTTAAGCATTACTTTATTAGCGTGTGAGATGAGTGCAATTGTGCAATAGTTTGAGCATTATTTGGCATTGTCTTTCTTTGGGATTGGCATGAAAACTGACCTTTTACAATCCTGTGGCCACTGCTGAGTTTTCCAAATTTCCTGGCATATTGAGTGCAGCACTTTCTCAGCATCCTCTTTCAGAACTTGAAATAGCTCAACTGGAATTCCATCACCTCCACTAGCTTTGTTTGTAGTGACGCTTTCTGAGGCCCACTTGACATCTCATTCCAGGATGTCTGGCTCTAGGTGAGTGATCACATCATCGTGATTATCTGGGTTGTGAAGATCTTTTTTGTATAGTTCTTCTGTGTATTCTTGACACCTCTTCTTAATATCTTCTGCTTTTGTTAGATCCATACCATATCTGTCCTTTATCGAGTCACTTTGCATGAAACGTTCCCTTGGTATCTCTAATTTTCTTGAAGAGATCTCTAGTCTTTCCCATTTGATTCAGTTCAGTTCAGTTCAGTTGCTCAGTCGTGTCCGACTCTTTGCGACCCCATGAATCGCAGCACGCCAGGCCTCCCTGTCCATCACCAACTCCGGAGTTCACTCAGACTCACGTCCATCGAGTCTGTGATGCCATCCAGCCATCTCATTCTGTGTCGTCCCCTTCTCCTCCTGCCCCCAATCCTTCCCAGCATCAGAGTCTTTTCCAATGAGTCAACTATTCGCATGAGGTGGCCGAAGTACTGTAGTTTCAGCTTCAGCATCATTCTTTCCAAAGAAATCCCAAGGTTGATCTCCTTCAGAATGGACTGGTTGGATCTCCTTGCAGTCCAAGGGACTCTCAAGAGTCTTCTCCAACACCACAGTTCAAAAGCATCAATTCTTCGGTGCTCAGCCTTCTTCACAGTCCAACTCTCACATCCATACATGACCACAGGAAAAACCATAGCCTTGACTAGAAGGACATTAGTCGGCAAAGTAATGTCTCTGCTTTTGAATATACTATCTAGGTTGGTCATAACTTTTCTTCCAAGGAGTAAGTGTCTTTTAATTTCATGGCTGCAGTCACCATCTGCATGGTTTTGGAGCCCCAAAAAATAAAGTCTGACACTGTTTCTACCGTTTCCCCATCTATTTCCCATGAAGTGATGGGACCGGATGCCAAGATCTTAGTTTTCTGAATGTTGAGCTTTAAGTCAAATTTTTCACTCTCCACTTTCATTTTCATCAAGAGGCTTTTTAGCTCCTCTTCACTTTCTTCTATAAGGGTNTTTTTCACTCTCCACTTTCATTTTCATCAAGAGGCTTTTTAGCTTCTCTTCACTTTCTTCTATAAGGGTGGTGTCATCTGCATATTTGAGGTTATTGATATTTCTCTCGGCAATCTTGATTCCAGCTTGTGTTTCTTCCAATCCAGCGTTTCTCATGATGTACTCTGCATATAAGTTAAATAACCATTTGGTTGTTTGCCTCTATTTCTTTGCATTGATAGCTGAGGAAGGTTTTCTTATCTCTCCTTGCTATTCTTTGGAACTCTGCATTCAGATGCTTATATGTTTCCTTTCCTCCTTTGCTTTTCGCTTCTCTTGTTTTCACAGCTATTTGTAAGGCCTCCTCAGACAGCCATTTTCCTTTTTTTGCATTTCCTTTCCATGGGGATGGTCTTGATCCCTGTCTCCTCTACCATGTCACGAACCTCACTCCATAGTTCATCAGGTACTCTGTCAGATTTAGTCCCTTAAATCTATTTCTCACTTCCCCTGTATAATCATAAAGGACTTGATTTAGGTCATACTTGAATGATCTAGTGGCTTTCCCTACTTTCTTCAATTTAAGTCTGAATTTGGCAATAAGGATTTCATGATCTGAGCCACAGTCAGCTCCTGGTCTTGTTTTTGTTGACTGTATAGAGCTTCTCCATCTTTGGCTGCAGAGAATATAATCAATCTGATTTTGGTGTTGACCATCTGGTGATGTCCATGTGTAGAGTCTTCTCTTGTGTTGCTGGAAGAGGGTGTTTGCTATGACCAGTGCATTTTCTTGGCAAAACTCTATTAATCTTTGCCCTGCTTCATTCCGCATTCCAAGGCCAAATTTGCCTGTTACTCCAGGTGTTTCTTGACTTCCTACTTTTGCATTCCAGTCCCCTATAATGAAATGGACGTCTTTTTTGGGTGTTAGTTCTAAAAGGTCTTGTAGGTCTTCATAGAACCATTCAACTTTAGCTTCCTCAGCGTTACTGGTTGTGGCATATACAGGGGATCTCAAATAAAACCTAGCAAAGAGTTTTCATGAAATAACTATATTAAGTAAAGATAGCCTATTATCAACACTGGGGAAATTTTACAAAGATTTCTCAGGATGTCTCTATTCCTATAATATTACGGATTGTAAGAAAAACTATATATTTAGTCTTTGTCTTTCTTTATGGCACAAGGGTTCTAGAACCCATGAAATTTCCTAAGTGATGAAAGCTATAAAGATGTTTTAATGGCTATAACATATTCCTTTCAATACCACCAGCAGCAGTCACTTTTGGAAAGTATCTAAGGGTGGGGGTTGTTTTCCAGGGGAACTCATCAGGTGATTAGTGGACTGGAACTTTTTAGTTTCATTGTGCAACCCGGATGTTCGTTGCAAGGAAGAGAAAGGGCCTGGAGGTTGAATCAGTCATCAGTGAATTAATTAACCATGCCTATGTAATAAAGCCTCCATAAAAACCAATGTACAGGGCTTTTGGAATTTCCAAACTGAAAACAAGAATGTCCACGTGCCAGATCCAGCTCCTTTTGTCAGAATCCCACAATATGTATTAATATCTCTCCATTTGTTCATTCATATTCTTTAATACCTTGTATAGTTTACTGGTAACCTAGTGAGTACACAGGTTTTCTGAGTTTGTGAGCCACCCTAACCTATTAATCAAATCTCAGGAGGGGGTGATGGGATACTCCAATTTTCAATCAGAGGCACAGGCAACAATGTAGATATCTGAAGACACTGGCATCTGAAGTGGTGTAGTCCTGTGGGACTAATCCCTCCATCTGTAGGATCTGTTGCCATTTCCTAGTAGGTAGTGTTCAGAATTGAGTTAATTCTGACACCCAGTTAGTGCTTGAAGAGAACTGCTTGGTTTCTGTGGAAAATCCTCACACACTGAAGTTCCACAATTCACCTGTCATCAGCATTAACTGATAAAACTAGGAAAGTGGGACGTTAACAAGAACCCAAATCTCTTGTTTGCCTCTGTGAACAACTCCATAGCACTTTCATGGGTTCAACTTGTTTTCTTAACATCAGAGTGGACTGAAAGAGAAATACAGCTCTGACATTAGTGGGAAGAAAAAGAACCAAAACAAACTCACACAAAAAACTGTATATGTTGCTTCCTGAGAAACTCCAAATTCCATCAGTGCAGCCACTTCTTTAGCTGGCACAAGTGACTGGGAAAACTTTGTAAAGCCTTTCCACTTCCTCAGAAACTTTATTTTATTTTTTTTATGACCCCATCATCCTCAGTCCTCAGGGAAAGAGAGAGAGATTCAGTGTCATTCTAACACAGAAAGCAGCAAAATGATGAAGTGATCTGGAACTCTAACGTTCTGTTGACCAAGATGTTGCCACTGGAGGAAATATAGTGACAGAGAAATTATCTGTTTTGTGCTATAAATACATGTGAAGGTGCAATTATTATTTTTTAAAGTCAAACGCTTATTAAATAAATACAGCATGTTAAGATATGTGAAACACACAGTACATACCTGACAGTGCATTGTTGTTTTAATTTATTCCCTATCAGAATTCTTTCCTTAGTTTTTATTTCTTGCTCCTCCTACATTTTGAATATAGCACAAATAGTCATGTATTTCTTAGTTTTGCAATGGCTAAAATAGNNGCTAAAATAGTCTTTTAAATGAATGAAATATATGGCAGCAGAAAAACTAAGTTTCTTGGTCCTCAGTTTCTTCATTTCTGAAATGAATATAAAACAGCAATTATCTCTTAAGTTCTTTGTACTCATTCAAAGCGATGATGACTTTAATTAGCATGATCTGAGCATAAAGATAAGTAAAATGAATAATTTTATTATTACTAAAATTAACCCACAAAAGTAACTTGCTGAATATCACAATTATTATTTTATTCAAAATGCAGTGCTCCCTACTTGACATTCTACAAAGATATTCCTATGGATTCTGCACATTTGGGTTTTATTGTTTGGTTCTCAAGTTTGTTGGCCTCCATGACATTTGCAAAAAATAGGAGAGGCCAGGACTAATCCAAGTTAACAGTACTTGTTAACAGTACCTTTGAACTAAATGGAAGGATTCTGTATAATTTTGAGTTGTTTATGATCAATTCATAGCTACTATATTTTCTGATTCACAATAATTTAGAAACCTCAAATTAGAAATTCTAATTTAATGAAAAATGAGTCTGTCTCTTTGGATTTAAAGTAAATATAATGAAAATTTGCAAATAGTAAATATCTTCATTTATAAATGACTGAGTAATTTTATTCTAGTATCTGCTTAGTTTTGTTTTTTTTTTTTTTTTCAGTGCAAAGATATACTAACTGGATATTAAAAATGAATAAAGATTTATTTATTTGAAAAACCTGCCACATCCGTAAGCAGATAATGGAGCAGATAATGCAGAGAAGTAATTATCAAACTTTACTTCATATTGGAATAACTTATTTAGCTTTCAAAACTCCTCAGGACTTTCACATCCTACACCAGTTAAATTTGCTTTTCTTGAGGTGAGATCCAGGCATCAGTATTTTTCAAACTTGTAAGGTAGATCTAATATGCAGTGATGTTTTAGGACCAGTGATATATAGAATATTTTTCCAATTGATTTTTAACTTCAAAGCAGCCAGAAATCATCTTCTCATTCAAATTAATACAAAAAGAAAAGTGAATGCAAATTTCACATTATTTAAAATCAAAGGAATGACATCATAGTAGACATTCAAGAGAAGTGTTGTGGCCAGGAGTGACCAGTAATTGAAAAATTCAATAAAGCATTAAATGTAATTAATTTCCGAGTTGAGGAGCTTAAGCCTCTAGATTGGAAAAATTGTTACATATGCCAGAGGCTGATATAATTCAATGTTAGAAGTGCTTTAGTACTTCTGAACTTGTAAGAAGCAGGGTTACCTAGAGTGATTTTATAGAAATAAAGAACTATTTTAATTATTACAAACCTATTCATTCTTTGCCTTCTTATTGCTGATATACAGGATCAGTGCAACAAAAGAGTCTGTGAATTTAGGTATTTTTTACTTGAGATAAGGAATAAGAGAAAAAATAATTCTTGGAATGAAGGATAAGAACACTTTTATTCTCAAATGTGAATAACAAAAAGCAAAAACAATCCCACAAAATTAATTTTCATAGAAAATTTTGATATTGTTCTGTTGTTTTGTTTACTTTTGACACTGAAGTTTTCCCTATATGTGTTTTCAGTTTTAAAATTGTGTGTATGAGGATATGTAGCTAACATTTTTAAAAGTCTACATATTTGATTAAGAGAAAAAACAACCACCAGGTTTGAAAAATAAAGATCAGTCACTTCAATGACATTTGTATTACACTCTGCTATCACTAATCCCTTTTTTCTCCTAATGATAAACATTTTCCTAAAATCTGTGAAAACCACTTCTCTGATTTTATTATAGACAATTTCTGCTGTAGAACTTTATATAAGTGAAATTCAGTGTGTATCTCTATTATTCTGTGACTGGTAGGCTCTGCTCTGTGTGGTTCTTATGATAGTCATCCATTGATGATTTTAATTGTAATTCATTTATTTGCTCTTTCACTGTACAAACAAAGCAAAATTTATTACCCAGTTTTAGCATTAATGAATATACTCCCCTTGTTTTTGTCATTATTTAAAATCCTACTTCACAACACACACATCATACAAAAACAGTTACAGAGGGATCATAGACTGAAAGGTGAAAAATAAAAATATAATACTTCTAAAAGAAGATGGAGGATTATATCTTTATGTCCTGATGGTAGAAACATTTATTAAGCAGGATATGAGTCATAGATATTTGTAGGGGGATATGTCTGTGTGTGTGTGTGTGGTGGAGTGTTAGTTGATCAGTTGTGTCCAACTGTTTGTGACCCCATGGACTGTAACCACCAGGTTACCCTTCATAAAATTATAAATTGTCTTTCTTTCCTAGTTAGCTGAATTTTTATCATTATAAAATTCTGCATTATCCTAAATGTTTCTTCTGCCTTATTTATAATGCCAAAATCTTGGCCTCTGTGCACCAGCGCTGAATCGATTCTTGGAGACAGAGTTTGAGTTCAGTAGGAGGGAATAGCTTTATTACTTTGCACAGCAAAGAGGGCCATAGTGGATTTCTGCCACCAAAAAATATATGTCCCAACCCACCAGAAGAATTTGATAAGTTTTACAGTAATCACTCAAGACTAAGGTTGCTGATGAGACTAGGGTTTATCAACACCAAAAGATGAACTCCCCAGGTCAGTAGACACCCAAAGGTGTACAATATACTATGGAGATCAGTGGAGAAATAACTCCAGAAAGAATGAAGAGACGGAGTCAAAGCAAAAACAACACCCAGTTGTGGATGTGACTTGTGATGGAAGTAAAGTCCACTGCTGTAAAGAGCAGTGTTGCATAGGAACCTGGAATGTTAGGTCCATGAACCAAGGCAAATTGAAAGTGGTTAAACAGGAGATGGCAAGAGTGAGTGAACATCGACATTTTAGGAATCAGTGAACTAAAATGGACTGGAATAGGTGAATTTAACTCAGATGAATGTTACATCTACTACGGTGGGCAAAAGTCCCTTAGAAGAAATGGAGTAGTCATCACAGTCAAAAAAAGAGTCTGAAATACAGTATTTGGATGCAATCTCAAAAATGGCAGAATGATTTCTGTTCATTTCCAAGGCAAACAATTAAATACCACAGTAATCCAAGTCTTTGCCCAGAAAGTAATACTGAAGAAGCTGAAGTTGAACGTTTCTATGAAGACATACAAGACCTTCTAGAACTAACGCCCCCAAAAGATGTCCTTTTCATTATTGGGGACTAGAATGAAAAAGTGCAAAATCAAGAAATACCTGGAATAACGGGCAAATTTGACATTGGAGTACAGAATGAAGCAGGGCAAAGTCTAAAAGAGTTTTGCAAAGAGAATGCACTTGAGGGTCATAGCAAACACCCTCTTGCAACAATACAAGGGAAGACTCTACACACAGACAGCACCAGATGGTCAAGACTGAAATCAGACTGCTTATATTCTTTGCAGCCAAAGATGGAGATGCTCTTTACAGTCTGCAAAAGCAAGATCAGGAGCTGACTGCGGATCAGACTGTGAAATGTTTCTTGTCAAATTCAGATTTAAATTGAAGAAAGTAGGGGAAATAACTAGACAATTAAGGTATGACCTAAATCAAATCCCATCTACAGTGGAAGTGGCATATAGATTCAAGAGATTAGATCTGATAGAGTGCCTGAAGAACTATGGACAGAGGTTTGCGATATTGTACAGGAGGCAGTGAGAATACACAGAAGAACTACACAAAAGAGATATCCGTGACCCAGATAATCACAATGGAGTGATCACTCACCTAGAGCCAGACATTCTGGAATGTGAAGTTAGGTGGGCCTTAGGAAGCATCACTATGAACAAAGTTAGTGGAGGTGATGGAATTCCAATTGAGCTACTTCAAATCCTAAAAGATGATGCTGTGAAAGTGGTGCACTCAATATGCCAGCAAATTTGGAAAACTCAGCAGTGGCCACAGGACTGGAAAAGGTCAGTTTTCATTCCAATCACAAAATGTCAATGCAAAGAATGTTCAAACTACTATATAATTGCACTCATCTCACAGAAATGCTCAAAATTCTCCAAGCCAGGCTTCAACAGTTCATGAACTATGAACTTCCAGATGTTCCAGCTGGATTTAGAAAAGGCAGAGGAACCAGAGATCAAGTCATCAACATCTGTTGGATCATCGAAAAAGCAAGAGGGTTCCAGAAAAACATCTACTTCTCCTGTATTATATATGCCAAAGCCTTTGACTGTGTAGATCACAACAAACTGGAAAATTCTTCAAGAGATGGGAATATGAGATCATTTGACCTGTCTCCTGAGAAATCTCTATGCAGGTTAAGAAGCAACAGTTAGAACTGGACGTGGAACAACAGACTGGTTCCAAATCAGGAAAGGAGTACATCAAGGCTGTATATTGTCACCCTGCTTATTTAACTTATATGCAGAGTACATCAGGAGAAACACTGGGCTGGATGAAGCACAAACTGGAATCAAGATTGCCGGGAGAAATATCAATAACCTCAGATATGCAGATGACACCACCCTTATGGCAGAAAGCGAAGAAGAACTAAAGAGTCTTTTAATGAAAGTGAAAGAGGAGAGTAAAAAAGTTGGCTCACAACTCAACATTCAAAAAACTAGGATCATGGCATCTGGTCCCATTACTTAATGACAAATAGATGGGGAAACGTGGAAACAGTGACAGACTTTATTTTGGGGGGCTACAAAATCACTCGAGATGGTGACTGAAACCATGAAATTAAAAGGCATTTGCTCCTTGGGAAAAAAAAAGTTATGAACAACCTAGACATCTTATTGAAAAGCAGACATTACTTTGCCAAAAACGGTCCATCTAGCCAAAGCTGTGGATTTTCCAATAGTCATGTAGCAATGTGAGAGGTGGACTATAAAGAAAGCACAAAGACAGAAATATAGATCAATGGAACAAAATAGAAAGCCCAGAGATAAATCCACACACCTATGGACACCTTATGTGAACCGTGAATGTCCTGATGTTCAAGCTGGTTTTAGAGAAGTCAGAGGAACCAGAGACCAAACTGCCAACATCTGCTGGATCATCGAAAAGACAAGAGAGTTCCAGAAAAAAAAAAACATCTATTTCTGTTTTATTGACTATGCCAAAGCCTTTGACTGTGTGGATCACAATAAACTGTGGAAAATTCTGAAAGAGATGGGAATACCAGACAACCTGACCTGCCTTTTGAGAAATCTGTATGCAGGTCAGGAAGCAACAGTTACAACTGGACATGGAACAACAGACTTGTTCCAAATAGGAAAAGGAGTACACGAAGGCTGTATATTGTCCCCCTGCTTATTTAACTTATATGCAGAGTACATCATGAGAAACGCTGGACTGGAAGAAACACAAGCTGGAATCAAGATTGCTGAGAGAAATATCAATAACCTCAGATATGCAGATGACACCATCCTTATGGCAAAAAGTGAAGAGGAACTAAAAAGCCTCTTGATGAAAGTGAAAGAGGAGAGTGAAAAAGTTAGCTTAAAGCTCAACATTCAGAAAACAAAGATCATGGCGTCCAGTTCCATCACTTCATGGGAAATAGATGGGGAAACAGTGGAAACAGTGTCAGACTTTATTTTTGGGGGCTCCAAAATCACTGCAGATGGTGACTGCAGCCATGAAATTAAAAGACGCTTACTCCTTGGAAGAAAAGTTATGACCAACCTAGATAGCATATTCAAAAGCAGAGACATTACTTTGCCGACTAAGGTCCGTCTAGTCAAGGCTATGCTTTTTCCAGTAGTCATGTACGGATGTGAGAGTTGAACTGTGAGAAGAAGGCTGAGAGCCAAAGAATTGATGAGTTTGAACTGTGGTGTTGAAGAAGACTCTTGAGAGTCCCTTGGACTGCAAGGAGATCCAACCAGTCCATTCTGAAAGATCAGCCCTGGGATTTCTTTGGAGGGAATGATGTTGAAGCTGAAACTCCAGTACTTTGGCCTCCTCATGCGAAGAGTTGACTCATTGGAAAAGACTCTGAGGCTGGGAGGGATTGGGGGCAGGAGGAGAAGGGGATGACAGAGGATGAGATGGCTGGATGGTGTCACTGACTCAATGGACGTGAGTCTGAGTGAACTCTGGGAGTTGGTAATGGACAGGGAGGCCTGGCGTCCTGTGATTCATGGGGTCACAAAGAATCGGACATGACTGAGTGACTGAATTGAATGGATGGACACCTTATCTTTGACAAGGCAGGCAAGAATATACAATGGATTAAAGACAATCTCTTAAACAAGTGATGCTGGGAAAACTGGTCAACCACTTGTAAAAGAATGAAACTAGAACACTTTCTAACACCATACACAAAAACAAATCAAAATGGATTAAAGATCTAAACATAAGACCAGAAACTGTAAAACTCCTAGAGGAGAACATAGGCAAAACACTCTCTGACATAAATCACAGCAGGTACCTCTATGACCCACCACCCAGAATAGTAGAAATAAAACCAAGAAATGAACAAATGTGGCCCAATTAAAATTAAAAGCTTCTGCACAACAAAGGAAACTAAGTATCGTGAAAAGACAACCTTCCGAATGGGAGAAAATAATAGCAAATGAAGCAACTAACAAACAACTAATCTCAAAAATATACAAGCAACTCCTACAGCTCAATTCCAGAAAAATAAATGACCTAATCAAAAAATGGGTCAAAGAACTAAACAGACATTTCTCCAAAGAAGACATACAGATGGCTAACAAACACATGAAAAGATGCTCAACATCACTCATTATCAGAGAAATGCAAATCAAAACCACAATGAGGTACTATTTCAGGCCAATCAGAATGGCTGCGATCCAAAAGTCTACACGCAATAAATGCTGGAGAGGGTGTGGAGAAAAGGGAACCCTCTTACATTGTTGGTAGGAATGCTAACTAGTACAGCCACTATGGAGAACAGTGTGGAGATTCCTTAAAAAACTGGAAATAGAACTGCGTTATGACCCAGCAATCCCACTGCTGGGCATACACACTGAGGAAGCCAGAACTGAAAGGGATACATGTACTCCAGTGTTCATAACAGCACTCTTTATAATAGCCAGAAGATGAAATCAACCTAGATGTCCATCAGCAAATGAATGGATAAGAAAGTTGTGGTACATATACACAATGGAATATTACTCAGCCATTAAAAAGAATACATTTGAATCAGTTCTATGAGGTGGATGAAACTGGAGCCGATTATACAGAGTGAAGTAAGCCAGAAAGAAAAACACTAATACAGAATAGTAACTCATATATATGGAATTTAGAAAGATGGTAACAATAACCCTGTATGTGAGATAGCAAAAAAGACACAGATAAATAGAATAGTCTTTTGAACTCTGTGAGAGAGAGAAAGGTGGGATGATTTGGAGAAAGGCATTGAAACATGTATAATATCATATAGGAAGTGAACTGCCAGTCTAGGTTCAACACAGGATACAGGATGCTTGGGGCTGGTGCACTGGGATGACCCAGCAGGATGGTATGGGGAGGGAGGTGGGAGGGGGTTCAGGATGGGGAACACATGTACACCCGTGGTGGATTCAGGTTGATGTATGGCAAAACCAATATAATATTGTAAAGTAATTAGCCTCCAATTAAAATAAATAAATTTAAATAAAAAAAAAAAAGATGAGCACTGAAAAATTGATGCTTTTGAACTGTGGTGTTGAAGACTCTTGAGAGTCCCTTGGACTTCAAGGAGATCCAACCAGTCTATCCTAAAGGAAATCAGTCCTGAATATTAATTGGAAGGACTGATGCTGAAGCTGAAACTCCAATATTTTAGCCACCTCATGTGAAGAACTGACTCATTTGAAAAGACTCTGATGCTGGGAAAGATTGAGGGCAGGAGGAGAAGGGGATGACAGAGGATGAGATGGTTGGATGTCATCACTGATTCAATGGAGATAAGTTTGAGTGAACTCCAGGAGCTGGTGATGGACAGGGAGGCCTGGTGTGCTGCAATCCATGGGGTCGCAAAGATTCCAATAGGACTGAGTGACTGAACTGAACTGAACACTCCTCTAATCTGGTCTGTTAATCTTCCTGATGAGTTTCTCTGGTTCCTTTAATGTAGCTTCAGGTAGTTCTTTCTAGTATGAAAAATGCTGACATTTTTATGTGTATCCCTTGAGGTGGAATCAATACCTTGCCCCAAGGCTTCACTGTTATTTTTTGGCTGTTTCTTTCTTCTCTTTGTAACCCTTTTCTTCTGCTAGAATCTGCCCTTTGGAACTCAGGGAAGGTCATGGAAGCTGGATTCAAGAAAAAGAGACACAATGTATAGAACAGTCTTTTTGGACTCTGCCCTTTGGAACTCAGGGAAGGTCATGGAAGCTGGATTCAAGATAAAGAGACACAATGTATAGAACAGTCTTTCGCCCTCTGTGGGAGAGGGCGAGGGTGGGATGATTTGGGAGAATGGCATTGAAACATGTATAATATCATATATGAAACAAATCACCAGTCCAGGTTCGATGCATGATACTGGATGCTTGGGGCTGGTGCACTGAGATGACCCAGAGGGATGGTATGGGGAGGGAGGAGGGAGGGGGGTTCAGGATGGGGAACACGTGTATACCTGTGGCAGATACATGTTGATGTATGGCAAAACCAATACAATATTGTAAAGTAATTAACCTCCAATTAAAATAAATAAATTTAAAAAAGAAAATAGGTGACAGGTATGCTTCCACACTCAGAATCCCGGCAGAGCCTGCTCACTTTTAATAATATCATACCAACTGGTGTGATAAATTATATCAATTGGCTTTCAAATATTAAACCACATTTGTAATCCTGGTATAAATCAAATTTGGTCTTGATGTTTTATCCTTTTAAATACACTATGAAATCTGTCTGATAATACTTTATTCAGGATTTTCTCCTCCATGTTCATTCATGTGATCAGATTATTTTCTTTCTGATCCTTTTGTGATCTTTGATATAAAGATTATACTGGAGTCACAGAGTAAGAAAATATTTTCCTTCTTTTTTCTCAAATCTTAAAAATATTTTAGAAGTTTTAAATTATTTGTACCTTGAATATTTTATAGAATTTTCCATTAAATATAGCTTCCAAAATGTCACAAACTATTGTCACTTACTTTCAAAATACAGAACTACAAAGGACCTTTACTTTTTACGATGTCATTTCTTGGAATACACAGGGGTGCATCACAGGATCTATTTAATTTCTCAACTTCTATTTTAGCCCTCTGTTTAGTAATTTTTGTCTTTATTACAAGCTAGTTGCTTAACCACTTCCTCCTAGTGACTGAATGTCTGCTCAAAAAATTGCAGGAAAGGCTGATTTATCAGAGCCTTGCAGAAATGGAAGCCTGAAGTCGGGGGAGGGGAATTCAGTTCACACTGTGCCTTGACATTCTCACTGAGTTGAAGCCATTAGTTTCCTTACAGGATGGAAAGAATTTTTCTTTTTTTATTTTGCATCACTGCAGCTATAACCCATCTCTGAGTTTCCCACAGGCTTTATATAATTGCATTGCTTAACTGTTCTGAGAAGGGATAGGATCAGCCTAAGGATCAGGCTTCTGGGAGAGCCCACATTGCTTCCCCATCCACTCCATTCCTTTGTCCTTTAAGATGCTAATTAACACAAACCAAGTAATACAGATATAAATACTCTACAGTCAAAAACCCTAATCAAAATAAATTTCCAACAAGGACTCATCCATGAGCTAACACAAGTTCCAAGTCCAACTTAGACTGTAACTTTCACCCTTCTGCATAATATATATGGTGAATAACAAGCAGGTCTTTAAGTGATCATCTTAACAAGATACCTCAATAAGTGTGTGTTGACAGTGGTGTCATAAGTATTACAAAGGACTCTGGGACAAAAGCTTATAATTTGAAAATCTATGATATATAATTTTTTCATTTAGAAATTATAGTTAAAATAGCTTGGGAATAAAAAAGCAAATGGAATCTCAAGTAGCTTTGTCCCAATAAACTACAGCAGAGGACATTTGCAATTTCTAATCAAATATCCCCATCTTTCAGGACATCAGGTAAAACTGTTTTAATCTATTTGAATTTCAGTACTGCTCTTCTGTTTATTGACATAAGTTCAAATATCACAAACTCATTGGAAATCAACCATTTTGTGAAAAAAAAAAAGGGGGAAAAAAATCAGTCCAATTGAGACAGTTTGGAATAGGCTGTCATTAGTGATAAGATCAGTTTCTGGAATACAGCTCTACTGTGGACAGTGCTGTGTTTCATCCCCATAAGATCTCATTAGCCTTCACACACAGAAAACTCTGGGCTTGGAGTTGTAGACTGGACCATTGACCTTAACCAGTCTTGATGATACATGCTTGTACCAGGCATGAGGACAGAGGCTGTGAGAGGTCAGTCCACTCCATGCTATTATAGGAAAAATAATTTGCTGCATTTGGCCTGCTGCTACCAATGGGATTTGTTATTTTTCTTTAAATATTAAAAAGGTAGAGTTTTAGGTTCTTATCATTTATTTGGGCTTCCCTGGTGACTCAATGGTAAAGAAACCACCTGCAATTCATGAGACTCAGGTTCAATACGTGGGTCAGGAAGATCCCCTGGAGGAGGAAATGGCAACACACTTCAGTATTCTTGTCCGAAAAATCCCACAGTCAGAGGAGCTTGGCCGGCCATGGTCGAAAGGGTTGCAAAAGAGTCAGACACAACTGAAGGACAGAGCACAGCACAGCACAATTTTTATTTATGGGCTTTCCAGGTGGCTCAGTGCTAAATAACTCACCTGTCAATGCAGAAATGCAGGAGATGCAAGTTCAATCCCTGGGTTGAGAAAATCCCTTGGAAGAGGAAATGACAACACACTCCAGCAATTTTGCCTGAATAATCCCATAGACAGAGGAGCCTGGCAGGCTACAGTCCATGGGGTCACAAAGAGTTGGATACAAATGAGTGATTGAACATGCATGCATCTTTTATTTATAGAGGTAAAAGACTATCACTGGATTAGTTTGTTAGCAAACAAACTAATTAGATAATGGATTTGATAGCAGGTTTTGCTGATTTTAATGAAGATTGAAAGTAATGTTTTGAAATTTGCCTCTCTTTGCCTTTGATGACCAATTTTTGGAAGTATTTAACCTGATGGTTAGAATAACAGACAACATAGGCAGTTGGAAGATTAGTGACCTAAAGCTAACAATAACAAGAAGAAGAAAGATATCTGTGTAAAAGGAAAATAAAAATATGTTCAATTGAACACATACAGTTGCTGATATATTTATTTTATAACCTATTGGTTTTGTTCCAAAGACATGGACGTGGCTCTATGTGATTCTGCATCAGATGCAATGCCTTAGGGAGCCCCTCGTTTCAACTCTTATTTGTGACCTGTGTCTGAAATTTGAAGGGACTGGCCAAGGTTCCTGTGGAGAGCACGTGTAAGCCGTGGACTTTACAAGGGCAGCTGTCCAAATACACAAATGTTTAAATAGAATTAGAGGCATATGGTCAATGGTGACCTTGCACTTTGCCCAATTCTGTGTATTCACTTCTGTCTTGTAATGTTGTTCAGCATGTCCTGAGCTAAGTAACCTCTGAGAATAATTTCTGGGGAATTCTCTGCCCCAACCTGTCCAGCTGGTGGTGTCCCTGGTGGCTGAATGCTATTTTTTTTCTGGTTGGGGATGGAGTGCTTTCACTGTACCCAATTTTGTAATGCTGGTCAACTATTGGCTAATCTTAATGTATTCATGACTTTGATATCCTCATGAGGATTAAAGGCAGATGATGGGATGTCACATCGTACACTGGATCAAGGCACCCTGAGCCCTTGCCCTCTTCCTGCTTTCATATCTTGAATCACAACTTGAAAGTGTATGATACTTCTGTTTGCTTGCTCACTTTCTCTCCCTTGAAATGCTGGTTCCATAAGGGTGAGAACTTGGCTTGTTGATCCATCTGCTCAGCTCCTGGAACAATGCCTGGCATACATTAGACACTCAATATATTTGTACTGAAAGGATAAATGACCTGGGAAAGTAACCCATTTGACGTTTTCTTTCACATCCCTCTTTTGTATGAGGGAGTTTCTTCATTCTGAGCACTAGAAGGTTCCCCCGCTTTACATCCTGAAGGCTCTTGGAACAATATGGCCCTAATGAAGAGGTCTGAGTCTGCCAGTTTCCACAAAAAAGTAAATCACTACAATATTTTCATAAAGCACTTTTGCCAAAATTTAATCATATCCTTGAAAGCAATTCTCTGCATAAACAGCTCAATTTTAATAATGAATTCATAAGTATAGAAACCAAGGAATGAAATTATGGATACTCATCATGTGACTTACAAGTGAATTTCTTTGGAATTTTCAAATCTATCAGCATGAAATTCTTTCATAATATTTCTTTATTCTTATTTTAAATAACTACATATTTTGGAATAATTTTATCTTCAGAAAGGTGTGCAGGAACAATATATAGAGTTTCTCTATAACCCTCATCCAGGCTCCCCTATTCCATTCTCTTAAAGTTTCTGGCATTATTATGGCAGATTTGTCAAAACTAACAAATTAATATAGGCACATGACTATTCATTAAGCTCTAATCGTTATTGGGATTTCACCAGATTTCCATTCATGGCCTTTCTCTGTTCCAGAATCCAATATAGAGGACCACAATGCATTTAGCTGGATTTATTTCTTACAGTCTGGGTTAATTTCATGTTTTTTTTCCTTATATTTCAGGACCTTAATCTTCTTGAAAATAACTTGCCTGACATCCTGTCCAATGTCTCTTACTCTGAGTTTGCCTATTGTTTCCTCATGATCAGACTGGTTTGGGGGAGTTTTGAAAAAATACAGCAGGGATGAAAGATTTTTCTCATTGTATTGTATAAGAGGGTACATGATACTCATAGGATATCACACATGATGTTAAGCTGGTTAAGTTGGTGCTTAGGAGCTTCCTCCACAGTAAATTTCCTTTTTTATACTGTATTCTTTTAATGTGAGCTGTGAAGTCTAACCTAGGGTCAAAAGAAAGACTAAGTGTTAAACTAATAGGCTTATTTGTAATCATTACTATTTTTCTATAAATTGAAAAAAAAAAGAGACTGGGGTCATAATTAAGTATCTGTTTGGTTGCTAATAAATACAATGAAAGTTGAACGAGCCAAAGAAAACTAAGTGAATATATGTAAAGAGTTATGTACCTTAAGAAGTTCAAGGCCATAAGTATACATGATGATATATGGCAAAAACCATCACAATATTGTTAACTAATTATTCTCCAATTAAAATAAAATAATTAAAAAAAAATTCAAAAACTAAAAAATAAACTACAGAATAAAAAGGAATTCAAGGCTGTAGCTGGGTTGCAGGGCCAAGGGGAAACAGATCATGTTGGCTCCATGCTCTCAACCATCACTTACTGCCAGTTCTCCTGGCAGGTGACCTTTATTCTCCCACATGGGCATTCTCCATAGGGCAGGAAAAGCAGCTATACATAGCTCCTGTGTGCTTCATAGTTAATAACTTTCATGACTGACAGAAGTTAAAAGGGACTCATTATCTTTGACCTCATGTTTCACAACCCTAGGGAAAGGGTCTGATTTTATTAGCTGGAGGCAGTGCTTTGATTGACTGAACTTCAATGAGTTATTAAAAGAGAGATGATTTATAGAATCTACTGTGAAAAATCTAGAAGAAGATAACAGCTATCATAAACAGAGTGATCAAAAGTGTGTTTCCTTGTAGAGGCATTGAGAAGAGAGTGATGCTACCAAAAGAAGGGATGATCTGACAAAGCTTGCCACGCTGTCAGATAGACATTTACCTCATAACGATATGTGAGTCCAGTTAGAAGCTGGGAAATATGGTCTCTAATGTGAGGATAGGGATCAAATGCCCATGTAGCCTAAGGGCTGGTCTCCTTCAAAATGTGTGTTTCACAGTAATATCTAAAACTATGTAATAGATCCAGGAGTGAAAGAGGAGAGTGAAAAAGTTGGCTTAAAGTTCAACATTCAGAAAACTAAGATCACGGCACCCGGTCCCATCACTTCATGGCAAATAGATGGAGAAACAGTGAAAATAGTCTCAGACTTTATTTTGGGGGGCTCCAAAATCACTGCAGATGGTGACTGCAGCCATGAAATTAAAAGACACTTACTCCTTGGAAAGAAAGTTATGACCAACCTAGATAACATATTCAAAAGCAGAGACGTTACTTTGCCAGCAAAGGTCCATCTAGTCAAGGCTATGGTTTTAGCAGTAGTCATGTATGGATGTGAGAGTTGGACCGTGAAGAAAGCTGAGCACTGAAGAATTGATGATTTTGAGCTGTGGTGTTGGAGAAGACTCTTGAGAGTCCCTTGGACTGCAAGGAGATCCAACCAGTCTATCCTAAAGGAGATCAGTCCTGGTTGTCCTTAGGAAGGAATGATGCTAAAGCTGAAACTCCAGTACTTTGGCCACCTCATATGAAGAGTTGACTCATTGGAAAAGACTCTGATGCTGGGAGAGACTGGGGGCAGGAGGAGAAGGGGACAACAGAGGATGAGATGGCTGGATGGCATCATCGACTCGATGGACGTGAGTTTGAGTGAACTCCGGGAGTTGGTGATAGGCAGGGAGGCCTGGCGTGCTGCGATTCATGGGGTCGCAAAGAGTTGGACACAACTGAGTGACTGAACTGAACCGAACTGAATACATCCAGAAATGTTTCCCACATTGTGTAAAGTGAAGTTTCTTTCTGATAATTGTATAAAATATAAGTTGAAAGAAAAAGAGTTAGATCATCAGCTTTGTCATTCATAAAAAAAAAAATCCTAAAATAGCTATTATATAATGCCCACTAAGTGCAGTCAGCACTGGATTAGAAAATCTTGTATAAATTCAAAACACACTTGAAAATCAGAATAATGGTGTAACAATTTAGTATCATCAATTTACCATTATCATTATGGCATAACTAGAATAGAAGAGTTCAACATTCTTAAGTAGGCATGATTACTAAGAACTTGGCAAGTTTAAGTAGAATTAGTATGTAATTTTTCCTTAAGTGAAAATAGACTGTTATGAAAATTAGACATTNCATTAACATTTAAATATATTAAGCATTAAGTAAATAACATTCATTAATGACTGTTAGTAATCAATTAATACTTAAAGACAAGACATTTTACTTTTATGCAGTATTATATTTAGAATGGCCATCTAAATGACCACTGAAAGCAAGAAACTAAGAATAGTAAACAAAATAGTAACATGCTAGACTGTATGATGGTAGAGAATGGCAAACCACTTCAGTATTCTTGCCTCAAGAACTCCATGAACAGTATGAAAAGGCAAAAAGATATCACACTGAAAGATGAACTCCCCAGGCCAGTATGGTACTAGAGAAGAATAGACAACCCCAGAAAGAATGAAGAGACGGGGCCAAAGTGAAAAACAAACAAACAAACAAAAAAGCCCAGTTGTGAATGTGACTGGTGATGGAAATAAATTCTGATGCTATAAAGAACAATATTGGAAAGGAAACTGGAATGTTAGGTCCATGAATCAAGGTAAACTGGAAGTAGTCAAGAGATGGCAAGAGTGAATGAACATCAACATTTTAGGACTCAGTGAATTAAAATGAACTGGAATGGGTGAAATTAATTGAGATAACCATTATATGTATTACTGTGGATAAGAATCCCTTCAAAGATACGGAGTAGCCCTCATAATCAACAAAAGTCCAAAATGCAGTACTTGGGTGCGATCCCAAAAATGACAGAATGATCTCTGTTTGTTTCCAAGGCAAACCATTCAATATCACAGTAATCTAAATCTATGCCCCAACCACTAATGCTGAAGAAACTGAAGTTGAACGATTCTATGAAGACCTTCAAGGTTTCCGGAACTAACAGCAAAAAAAGATGTCCTTTTCGTCAAAGGGGCCTGGAATGCAAAAATAGAAAGTCAAGAGATACCTGGAGCAACAGGCAAGTTTTGTCTTGGAGTACAAAATTAAGCTGGGCAAAAGCTAACAGAGTTTTGCCAAGAGAACACACTGGTCATAGCAAACACCCTCTTCAAACTACACAAAAGACAACTTTATATATGGACATTCACCAGATGGTCAATACCGAAATCAGATTGATTATGATCTTTTCAGTCAAAGATGGAAAAGCTCTATACAGTCCACAAAATCAAAACTGAGCTGCTGTGGCTCAGTCCATAAACTCCTTATTGCCAAATTCAGACTTAAATTGAATAAAGTAGGGAAAATCACTAGACCATTCAGATATGACTTAATTCAATTCCCTTGTGACTACACAGTGGAAGTGACAAATAGATACAAGAGATTAATCTGATAGAATGCCTGAAGAACTATGGACAGAGGTTCGTGACATTGTACGGAAAGCAGTGATCAAGGCCACTTCCAAGAAGAAAAAATGCAGAAAGCAAAATGACTGTCTGAGAAGGCCTTACGAGACAGCAAAAGAGACACAGATGTACAGTGCACTGGGATGACCCAGAGAGATGGTATGGGGAAGGGGGTGGGAGGGGGGTTCAGGATGGGGAACACATGTACACCTGTGGCGGATTCATGTTGATATATGGCAAAACCAATACAGTATTGTAAAATAAAATAAAGAAAAAAGAAAAAGAAGGGCACTAGAAGAGCCCTGAGATTACCTGTCCATCCAGGTGTGCCACCAGCTGCCATGGTAGTGCATGTGTGTGTGTGGAGGGGTGGGGGTGGGGTGTGAAGTGATTGTGGAAGGCTACAACACTATTTAAAGAGCCACATTTTCATTTTAATGTGCATGAGAAAAATGCAACTGGCCATCAAATCCTTCATGCGTATGCCCTCTGTGTCTATGTAAAAATGACCTAACTCAAAAAAACAGATTATTCATTGATGCAACTTTTTTGAAATAATAAAGTGATGGAAAACTGAAAAAAAAAAGAAGCTAAAGGCAAAGTAGAAAAGGAAAGATACACCCATTTGAATGCAGCATTCCAAAGAATAGCAAGGAGCGGTAAGAAAGCCTTGCTCAGGGGTCAATGCAAAGAAATAGAGGAAAACAACACAATGGAAAAGATTAGAGATCTCTTAGAGAAAATTTGAGCTACCAAGGCAATGTTTCTTGCAAAGATGAGCAGCAAATAGTACAGAAATGGTACAGACCTAACAGAAGCAGAAGATATTAAGAAGAGGTGGCAAGAACACACAAAAGGACTATACAAAGAAAGATATTAATGACCCAGCAAACCACGATGGTGTGATCACTCACCTAGAGCCTGACATTCTTGAATGTGAAGTCAAGTGGGCCTTAGGAAGCATTACCACAAGTAAAGCTAGTGGAGGTGATGGAATTCTAATTGAGCTATTTCAAATCCTAAAAACGATGCTGTGAAAATGCTGCACTCACTATGACAGCAAATTTGGAAAACTCATCAGTGGCCACAGGATAGAAAAGGTCAGTTTTTGCTCTAATCCCAAAGAAAGGTAGTGCCAAAGGGAGCTCAAAGCATCACACAATTGCACTCATCTCACATGTTAGCCAAGTAATGCTCAAAATTCTCCAACTGAGGCTTCAATAGTACATGAACTGATAACTTCCAGATGTTCAAGCTGGATTTAGAAAAGCCAGAGGAACCAGAGGTCAAATTGCCAACAACCGTTGGAAAACAGAAAAAGCAAGATAGTTACAGAAAAACATCTACTTTTGCTTCATTGACTATGCTAAAGCCTTTGACTGTGGATCACAGTAAACTGTGGAAAATTCTGAAAGAGATGGGAATACCAGACTTCTTGACCTGCCTCCTGAGAAATGTGTATGCAAGTCAAGAAGCAACAGTTTGAACTGGACATAGAACAACTCACTGGTTCCAAATAGGAAAAGGGGTACATCAAGGCTGTATATTGTCACCCTGATTATTTAACTTATATGTGGAGTACATGAGAAATGCAGGGTTGGATGAAGCACAAACTGGAATCAAATTACTGGGAGAAATATCAATAACCTCAGATATGTAGATGACACCACCCTAATGGCAGAAAACAAAGAGGAATTAAAGAGCCTCTTGATAAAAATGAAAGAGGAAAGTAAAAATGCTGGCTTAAAACTCAACATTCAAAAAATTAAGATCATGGCATCTGGTCCCATCACTTCATGACAAGGAGATGGGGAAACAATGGAAATAGTGACAGACTTTATTTTCTTGAGGTCCAAAATCACAGCAGATGAAGACTGTAACCATGAAATCAAAAGATGCTTTCTCCTTGGAAGAAAAGTTATGACCAAACTAGACAGCTTATTAAAAACCAGAGACATTACTTTGCCGACAAATGTCTGTCTATTTCAAAGCTATGGTTTTTCCAGTAGTCATGTATGGATATTTGAGTTGGACTATAAAGAAAGCTGAGCACCAAAGAATGGGTGTTTTTGAACTGTGGTGTTGGAGTAAACTCCTGAGAGTTCCTTGGGCTGCAAGAAGATAAACCAGTCAATCCTGAAGGAAATCATCCCTGAATATTCATTGGAAGGGCTGATGCTGAAGCTGCAGCTCCAATACTTTGGCTACATGATGCAAAGAACTGACTCATTGGAAAAGACCATGATCCTAGGAAAGACTGAAGGCAGGAGGAGAGGGGATGACAGAGGATGAGATGGTTCCATGGCATCACTGACTTGATGGACATGAGTTCAAGAAAGCTCTGGGAGTTGGTGATGGACAGAGAAGCCTGGCGTGCTGCAGTCCATGGGGTCACAAAGAGTCAGACACAACTGAGCAACTGAACTGACTGAACATGATGGTTTCACTAGGTGTCCATTTCTAAATAAAAAAAGGTAAGCGGTTTTGAGAATAAGTCAGTTATTTTTCTTAAGAAGAAAGAAATAATAGCACTTCTAAGCAAGGGAAAAAAACTTACTTTAAAGGAGTTCTAAAATGAAATTCATAAGAGAATAAAAAATACATTAGAAAAATGGAAACTGAAGTTTCTTTTGAAAAAGTAAGAACTAGATCTCTGAAAGTATAATCAAGGACATAAGACACTTGTAAACATGATAATAAAAATGAATATAACAAATAAATAAAGTGAGTATAAATTTAGCTAGAGAAGCTAAAATAGGAAACTGAAGATTAAAATTAATTATGAAA
>SJYQ01000508.1:253090-303772 GCA_006410935.1 Redunca redunca | reverse complement strand
CTGATCTCCTTCAGAATGGACTGGTTGGATCTCCTTGCCGTCCAAGGGACTCTCAAGAGTCTTCTCCAACACCACAGCTCAAAAGCATCAATTCTTTGGCGCTCAGCCTTCTTCACAGTCCAACTCTCACATCCATACATGACCACAGGAAAAACCATAGCCTTGACTAGACAGACCTCAGTCGGCAAAGTAATGTCTCTGCTTTTGAATATGCTATCTAGGTTGGTCATAACATTCCTTCCAAGGGGTAAGCGTCTTTTAATTTCATGGCTGCAGTCACCATCTGCAGGGATTTTGGAGCCCCCAAAAATAAAGTCTGACACTGTTTTCACTGTTTCTCCATCTATTTCCCATATAGTGACAGGACCTGATGCCATGATCTTCGTTTTCTGAATGTTGACCTTTAGGCCAACTTTTTCACTCTCCACTTTCACTTTCATCAAGAGGCTTTTTAGTTCCTCTTCACTTTCTGCCATAAGGGTGGTGTCATCTGCATATCTGAGGTTATTGATATTTCTCCCAGCAATCTTGATTCCAGCTTGTGTTTCTTCCAGCCCAGCGTTTCTCATGATGTACTCTGCATAGAAGTTAAATAAGCAGGGGGACAATATACAGCCTTGACGTACTCCTTTTCCTGTTTGGAACCAGTCTGTTGTTCCATGTCCAGTTCTAACTGTTGCTTCCTGACCTGCATACAGATTTCTCAAAAGGCAGGTCAGGTTGTCTGGTATTCCCATCTCTTTCAGAATTTTCCACAATTGATTGTGATCCACACAGTCAAAGGCTTTGACATAGTCAATAAAGCAGAAACAGATGTTTTTCTGGAACTCTCTTGCCTTTTCCATGATCCAGCGGATGTTGGCAATTTGATCTCTGGTTCCTCTGCCTTTTCTAAAACCAGCTTGAACATTAGGAAGTTCACGGTTCACGTGTTGCTGAACCCTGACTTGGAGAATTTTGAGCATTACTTTATTAGTGTGTGAGATGAGTGCAATTATGCGGTAGTTTGAGCATTCTTTGGCGTTGCCTTCCTTTGGAATTGGAATGAAAACTGACCTTTTCCAGTCCTGTGGCCACTGCTGAGTTTTCCAAATTTGCTGGCATATTCAGTGCTTTTTCTTAAAATAACTGGAGAGAAGCATAATGCAGAAATATTGTGAAAACAAAATGTAAACATTGGAGACTCAACTCCTCTTTCTGAAACTGTAAGAAAGAAAAGTGAAAGTGAAGTCGCTCAGTTGTGTCCGACTCTTTGCGACCCCATGGACTGTAGCCCACCAGGCTCTTCCATCCATGGAATTTTCTAAGCAAGAGTACTGGAATGGGTTGCCATTTCTTGATTTTATTTCTTTAAAAAGACTAGCTATGAGAAGGTATGATGATTTGGGAGAATGGCATTGAAACATGTATAATATCATATATGAAACAAATTGCCAGTCCAGGTTCGATGCATGATACTGGATGCTTGGGGCTGGTGCACTGAGACGACCCAGAGGGATGGTACAAGGAGGGAGGAGGGTGGGAGGTTCAGGATGGGGAACACATGTATACCTGTGGCGGATTCATGCTGATGTATGGCAAAACCAATACAATATTGTAAAGTAATTAACCTCCAATTAAAATAAATGCATTGAAAAAAAACAGGTAAATGCTTATATGTAAATGGGATATTTTTTTAAGTTGGAAAATTCATCCTCAATAATTGATCTTGACATTAGGAAATGGGCAAGACTCAATTTTGTGTATGTTGCTTCTTTTACATGAGACTGAAAGTACGTATTATGTGTTGATAAGACCTCTTCTTCCTTTCTAGTTCATAGTAGCTACACAAAGGAGGATATGAGTACCTGTGCTATCAAGAAAATTAAATTATATTCGGACAGGAAAAAAAAAGTGATGTGGCTCTAGGAAGACAGAATATAAACTATAACCAGGATTATCTGTTTACCTATCTGCCATATGTCTGTGTATGAGAAAAATCTAAATGACCAACAGTCAGTACATCTATTAATGTGTTAACAAATGCAAATGCTGAAACGTGATTGGTTTCTTTGGAAGGCTTTAATACCATTTTGAAGTCATTATTCTTTACATATCTACATTATAGTTAGAAAGCAATACATGTGTAGCAAGGACTGTATAAATAGATCTAACCTGAGTTCTAGGGCCCAAGCACTCCTTGCTTTAAAAATGTTATATTCTCACTGTACTTTACATATTTTATATTTTTCTTAAAATTTACTCTTTTCTTGGAAGATTAAGTACAAATGCATACACAGTTGTCATTTTTTAATTCCTGGTACTGAAAATTTCTCTATGTGTAGTCAAAATGAAGAAGCAGTTTGAAAATTTGTGGATATGGGCTTGGAAACTATGAAAGTGAAACCACCAAAAATAAAACCCACTTAGGGTACAGAAGAGTGAGGACAGTGAGATGCGAGGAGGTGGCTTGCTCCTCTGCTGCAGCAAGCCCAGGACGCTGAGCACAAGCATGGGCCTCTGAGTTCTGCCTTCCAAGGGTTCACGTCCGGGATCACATCAGTCCTAGTGCCTCTCTGCTCCCATTACCGGAGCCATTTATCAGCCAGGTGGGACTCCTGCCCCCAAATGGATATGAGGTCAGGGTCTCTGTCCTGTTTTCTGCTTTAAGTCCAGCCACAACTATATTCATTCAGGGAGACATAGGGCTTATGTTCCCACGTTTAAGGAAAGCAAGAAATCGAAGTTCCTGAATGTGCCTTGCTGCCTCTAGGCTCCTGTCATCTCCCTTACTTAGTATGTTTGTCTTGTATCATTTTGATTTAATTCCAGTGTAATTTATGTCAAGCTTCACATAAATTGCATGTGAATCATAAACAGAATAATCTCAGGGGATACTGGAAAGGCTGGGCCAGCAGAGCCAGAATGAATGAAAACAGTCAGAGAGGATAAAGGCAGAAAAGCTGTTTTCGGCCATTGCACAGGAGTTTGTTCTGGCAGTGTGGCCATGTCTGGGGTGATAGTGTGCACGTGAAAAAAGACTATAGAAGATTCTTTTCAGTCCCCAGCTACCAATCTGGAGATAGTACAGGTGCACATGTTAAATTAAACCACAGGAATGTAATCAGCAACATCTAGATAAAAAAAAAAAAAAAAGACAACAGCAGTGTTTCTAAATGTGGCAAGCACCAGCTTAACTTACGTGCTCAGTTTTAATTTCATTCATATACAAATATATAAAATCCTGTATTTGGAGAGTCAAATTGCTGAAAATGGTTTCTAAACGCTTATTCTTTTCTATTGATTCTAATTTAAAATGTTATATAATGCAGGGAATTCTGTAGCAGTCCAGTGGCTAGGACTAGACATNATGATTTTAACATATTAGTTTTAATATATATTAGTTACACTGTCTTTTAAATTATCTATAATATTCACTTGGTGTTTCAAAGAAAATGCATTATTTTATAATATTTCCACCTTTTTGTTGAAATAGATATATAAACTTTAAAAAAGATGACTATAAAAATTATGCAGATGTATCTACAATGTTGGATTTTTAGTTCTTTAGTTTTCATCTATTGAAAGAATGTGTTCAGTTGTTCAGTCATGTCCAATTATTTGTGACTCCATGGTCTGCAGCCAGCCAGACTCCTCCATCCATGAAATTTTCCAAGCAAGAATACTGAAGCAAGTTGCCATTTCCTTCTCCAGGGGATCTTCCCAACCCAGGTATTGAACCTATATCTCTTGCATCTTCTGAACTGGCAGATGGGTTCTTTACCACTAGCACCACCATATCTTAAGACAAATTACCTTGAGTAGAATTATTGTGTTGGGAAAAATTAAATGGCTTATTTCTTTAAATCTGGAAATAATATTTCTCTACTTTTTCTGAAAGAATTGGGATTTTTATAATTGCCCTAATCATTTAATCATTCACCTGGAGCTTGAAAATTAATACATTTTGTAACACTTTAAAAATTTTAAAGATTTAATTCAAGGAGCATATATCTTGAACCTTTGTGTACAAAGCGGTAAGGCAGCTATAGAGAAGTCCCTGCATGTGCAACAGTACTGGCATTGCCCTTGTGCAGATTCTCCACCAAATCTTCACATTTTGGAATTTTTCAGAATCATTCCCGATCCTTCACTTCTCTGCTTTTGGTGAAATCTCCCCAATGTAAGCTTATCTGTGCACAGGGGTCCTTTGGCACAGACACGTGGACAATCAGTTCTCATTACCTGTAGTAGCTGTGTTCTGTGAACTTGCCACAAACACTGGATCAGTGACTACTGCACCGTTATAGTTTCTAGGGAAGATGCAAGGTTAGGTTGCTCTAAGCCTCTGGTTACATTATGTCAACTAATCAATTAAAAGTACCTATATTTAGAAAATGTTTGTTCCCATTGAAAGACATTTTTTTAAAGATATATACTGTTGATCCATCAGCATCAAACTCATTGCCAACAGCACTATAACTCAGGCCTGAAATAAGTTTATCCATCACATATTTTCTTTGTAAAATATATCACAGCCTTCTTGCTCTTAGCAACACTGAACATATACTATTTGGCACTATACTTGGGGGCCTTTTTTTTAGCAAAACTACCCAAAAAAGCACAAAAATGTGAAAATGTGGATCTAAATATATCATAAAAAGGACATTTTTTACAGTGTGAGTGCTAACACAAGAAGGCAAAGCACTACCTTGTTCAAACGGCCATGAGCACAAGCATGAGGCAGCAATGATATTTTAAAAAATATTTATTTCGCTGTGTTGGGTCTTAACTGTGGCACACATGATCTTTTGTTGCAGTGTCCGGACTCTGGTCATGACTCACAGACTTAATTGCACCGTAGCATGTGGGATCTTAGTTCTCAGGTCAGGGATCAAACCCAAGATCCCTGCATTGCAAGGCTGATTCTGAACCATTGATTTTTGCCACTTCATGCACATCTGGAAAGTCTGTGAAAGCAAAACAAGTACTGATTTTGGCTTCAAGTTCATAAGTAAATTTCAGTGAATAGGTAAATTCCCAAATGTAGAATCCATAAATAATGAGGAGTGTCAGTCTGTCTGTCTCCATCCTTCCTTCCCTCTGAGAGAGACATCAATATAGATAGAGATGTAGGTATCAGATCTATCGATCTATCTAATCTGTCTAATAGGTGCATCTGTCCATCTGTCAATCTATTGATATTATCATCTATATGTAGAGGAAGAGAGGAAAAATATTCTGTCCCCATTTCAGCTCATCATTTACTAAGTGTCTAATGACTATATACAGTTATCTAAAACTGAAATCATGAATTTCCATCTGCATGCTTCTTTCCATTCTGAGAAACTAGCAACATCATCAATCTCACATGGCAAGGCAGTGAAATTGGGAGGCATCTGATACTCAACTTTCTTATTCCTACACAGCAAAATTATGTCTTATTGATGATACCTTCTAACTACTGTCAGTGTCTATCCTGTCATTACTACTGGTGACACTGAATTTACAACAGAGTGGCCTCACCTGGTTACCTACAATGCACAATATGCATCCTCCAATTTGTTATCCACACAAACTACTGAGTAAACTTTTCACATTTTAAAACAAAAATTAGACATATCTCCTCCTTCAATCTCTCCAAAAAATTATCATTAATTAAAAAAAAATCCTCTCTGGCATGACACAGGATCATTTCTTTTACTTTTCTTTTATTTTCTTTCATCTGACATTGATGTGTCTTGGTGCAGTTTTCTTTTTTCCCCCATATTCATCCTACTTAGTATTTTCAGAGCTTCTTGAATCTGTGATTTGGTGTCTGACATTAATTTGGACTTATTTTTATGATTGCTTCAAATATGTCTTCTCCTCTTTTCTCTCTTCCTTCTACTCCTGATATTCCCAATATGTGTGCATTTTGTGGTTGCTTTATGGCCCTAGAAGCTTTCTTCTTACAGTCTGTGTTCTCTTACCTTTTTAGTTGTTAAGAATTCTATTGACATATCATCAAACTTAAACATTTTTTCCTCAGCTATATCCAGTCTACTAGTAAGCTCATGAAACACATTTTATTTTGATTATAGTTTTTTTTTTAACCTCTCATATTTCTTTTCATTTATTTTTTTTAGGATTTCTATCTCTCAGCTTATCATGCCCATCACTGTATGCTATATACTTTATCTATTAGAGCTCTCAGTGCATTAATCACAGTAGTTTAAATTTCTGGTCTGATAATTTTGACATCCCTGTTTGTCTGATTCTGATGCTTGTTCTCTCTCTTCAAATTATGTTTTGCTATGCCTTGTAAGTTTTTCTTGACAACTGGACACAATATTCTGGGCAAAAGAACGGCTGTAAATAGGTCTTTAGTAGGGTGGTAGTCTAGAGTGAGTTAAGGGGTAGTGTTCTACAGTCCTAGTTACACACAGAGAGGGAATTATCCATTTTTTTGTCAGGCTTAAAGCCAAAACTCTAAATTTGACACAAACAAGATGGATAATTCTGTGTGTGTGCGTTTTGTAGATTTACTGATTCATTTACATGTTACCAGAAAGGCACCTAGATTCTCCTCTCCAAGGGAAATCATTGTTTCCTGTTTCTTGAGTTCTTTCCAAGGATATTCTGAGTGGATACGTACACACATCCTCCTTGTTAGTCAAGGATAAGAACATTGTTGTGCATCTTGCTTTGTTCTGCTGATATTTTAAATTTTATGAGTTATTCTACGTCAGAACATTTAGTTATATTAAATCCTTTTAACTGGTGTTATTGGGCTTCCCAGGTGACACAGTGGTAAAGATTCTGCCTACCAATGTTGGAGATTCAAGAGACTCAGTTTCAAACCCTAGGTTGGAAAGATCCCCTGGAGTATGAAATAGCAACACATCCCAGGATTCTGGCCTGTGGAACTGCATGGGCAGATGAGCCTGGTCGGCTACATGTGGTCCATGGGGTCGCAAAGAGCTGACATGACTGAGCAATTGAGCATACACATAGTGTAGCACAGAGAATCATGGCTCCATGTACTTAACCAGTCTCGTAGGTGCCAAAAGTCATTTGTCCTGTTTACAAACGTTTGATATTATGGAAGGAAATGCATGAATGTTCCTTGTGCATACTCTCTTGTGTACCTATGCAAATATATCTGTAGCAATTCTGTGTCAAGAAAGCAGATGTCTGATGTTTACAGGCACATCAATGTGTCCTCCTGAGAGGTCCTATGGTGGGTGGGTGGGGGGAGCTGGCAATGGGCTAGCTTTACTGTTAGAGCTCCTGTTTCCTCACCCTCCCACCAAAGCTTCACAGTATCTGACCCACCCCTGCCCAAGACTGGCCACCTATAGCACAGGCGTGACAGCCTAGATCCAAACATAGGATGTGATCACAAGCCCCATGCCATATGGAATCCACAGTCTCTTAGCATCTCATGCGTCAACTCTGCAGTGTCCCTGCAGGCCCATGTCTCCAGCATCTCCAGGTTCTTGGACTGATCCCTCTGGAGCATCCATACAGGTTCTGAGGGGGCTCAGTTGGCCAGCCTCACTTCCTTGATGAGTTCCAGCGTGGCATCATCCAGCTGTTCCTCTGCTTCTGTTCTCACGAGAACGGTTTGGCCTGAACCCTTTCCTCTTCTAGGATGCAGTTCTGCAGTCAACCTCAGTCTCTTCATCTTCTCCTAGACACTTGCTTTTCTGCTCTTTATCTTCATTGTCCTTGTTCTGTCTTTTTCTCTGAAACCTTCATCCACGGCTCCTTTTCCTCCTGTTTGAAGTGTCTGAGTTAACTGATCCTGAAAATACTTCTTCTCTGTCTCCCTTTTGTTTGGGATAATGACTCCTGACATGATTTGAACTCATTTAATGAGGTTTTCTGAAACTTGGAACCATCCTGAAATCTAACATCAAGAGTCCGAAAAAGATTTTTAAAGAGATGCCGTCACTTGAATTAGGTAATTATCTGAAGGAGGCTATCATACATCTAAATCAGGCTCTGGAGGAAATGGACCTGACTGAGCCAGTGAGGTCGGTGGATGTATGGAATATCCTTACCCGTGGCACAAGGTCTGGTTCTGAACAGCAAGCAGGGTAGGGGCCTGTGCTCCATGTTGCACAAACTTCCCTGAGAAAAACCAGGCTTGAACAGCAGTTCCCAAGACAACCACCACCACCATGCTAGCTCCCAAGAAGTTTTCTCTGGAGGAAGAAGTCATGAGACAAAAAGAACAAACAGTAACAACAACAACAAAAAAAAAAACAATGACAGCTTTGAAGCATTTCAAGAAAAATGAGCTAACAAATGGCAGGGATTTGAGGAATGAGGCTGAGCCGAGACCAGAAATAATAAAGGCAGGATTGATCCAGGGACTCTGACCACAGAAGCCCTGATCCACCCACTATTGATTGGTGATGCACCTCTGACCTCTGAGAGCAGGGAAGAGTCTAATGGAAAATTGAAAGTTGCCGCAGGGCAGTCAAGCAGGTTTGGAGACACCACAGTGCCCAGGTAATGTTCAAGCATTCTTGTGATATTGAAATGGAAGACAGTTCTTTCGAGTCTAGAAGGAAGGATCTTAGTCATTTGCTCTAATTATTTAGTACTATTAATTTATTTTTAAGGGAATAGATGCTTATTAAAATTCAAAGCAATATTTGTTCTGAAGTTTAGCTTTCACAAAATAGTGAAGATAACGTAAGGTTTCATGTTGTCATTTGGCTCCAACTTATAATTTTTTAATTTATTAAAAAATGTAGTTTGGTATTAAAGATATTTATAAAATTTTCTTTAATTTCCTTATCCTAGCACACAGGTTGATTTTTTTTTTCTTTCCTGTTACTCTCAGTTCACCACCTACTATGCAAGTTACAGATCTATAGTCACTTTGTGTGATCCAGTTGAATTTTTCTCTTTTTTAGCCAGCTTTGCAATAAATACATCTTGATATGTGTGCATTTCCAAACTTGTGTCATGTAACAGTTATAACATTATTTTTTTTTAATTTCTCTCATTTCCAAAAATGCTCTTGTGAAACTTCTTATAATACAGTGCTTTATTTCCAAGGGACTAATTTGTCAGGAAAATTCATAGATGAAAGTCATTAAATTATCTATGTTATATAATCTCTCTGAGTTGATATTCTAACCTAGGCATGAGGAATTTGGTGAATTACTTTACAACTTTACAACACCAGATATTAGATTATAGAATATTTGATTAATTAATTTATAAGTACACCACCTCCATATTACATTAATGTGCACTGCTTTCTGATGCTGAAAGATTTCCGTAATCCCCAAATTCATCTTCTATCATCTTGGTATCTGTTTATCAATCTACCTATCATTGATCGATTTTGAGTATATGAATTATCTGTTATGTGAAAATTTAAGCTGCTATCTTTTGAGGAATTGCATCCCTTGTGTTTGCATCTGTCTGTGTAGTTTTGCCCATCACTCAGTTTTGAACTCCTGAGTCATGCTGTGTTCTTGACAGAGCTGCCTCCTGCCAGCATGTACCGGGATGGCTCTATTGCTCCAGTAACTGACAGCGGCACCACACGTGGTGCTACATATCATGAATCCCTCTGCTGCTTTTTGCCACGTCCTTTTTTAAAATTAATGTTTGTTGGAGTATGTGTGCTGTGTGTGCTCAGTTGCTTCAATCGTGTCTGACTCTTTATGACCCCATGGACTATAGCCCGCCAGGCTCAAAGGAGGTGGACAAAGGTCCATGGGATTATCCAGGCAAGAATACTGGAGTGGGTTGTCATTTCTGTTGTATACTGTACTGTAGTCTCTACCCCCGACAGCAGAATGATCCAGCCATCGCCATACATATGCAAATATTCACTTCCTTGGGGACTTCCTCCCCGTTCAGAGGACTACAGTGCTTTGAGTAGAGTTCCCGGTGCTCTCCAGTATGTGCTCATTAGTTATCTATTTTATACATGGTATTGATAGTGTGTGTGTGTCAGTCTTAAGCTTTCAATTCCTCCCACTTCCCTTCTTTCTTCCTTAGTGTCTATACATTTCTCTCCATATCTATGTGTCTATTCCTGCTTTGCAAATATCATCTATACCATTTCTCAAGATTCTGCATATATGTATTAATATATGATAAATGTTCTCTTCCAGACTTACTTCACAACAGCTTTTTATTTGGAGAGATTGATTCATTTTCATTTACTGTTATACTTCAGTCTTATATTTACCTCAATTTAATTGAAATATTTACTTCAATCTTATATTTCAGATTTTGAATCATATATATTTTTATTTCTTTACAGATTCCACTATTTTCATCCAACTTTCTGAATAACACTTTGGAAAATATTAATATTTCTATTTTAAATATTCAAGCAGTTTGCATAAGTGATTCTAATTAATTATCCCCAAAGGCAATCATAAGAAGGCACTATATAATGCATATTTTGGTAGAGAAAATAAGTATCTGTTTGAGCAGATGGCCAGTGAAAAATACGCTCTTTGAGTCCAGAGACTCTCACTGTGGGATCTCAAGGCAGTTCAGTTCAGTTCAGACGCTCAGTCGTGTCCGACTCTTTGGGACCCCATGAATCGCAGCACGCCAGGCCTCCCTGTCCATCACCATCTCCCGGAGTTCACTCAGACTCACGTCCATTGTGTCCGTGATGCCATCCAGCCATCTCATCCTGGTCCTGGATCATCCCCTTCTCCTCCTGCCCCCAATCCCTCCCAGCATCAGAGTCCTTTCCAATGAATCAACTCTTCGCATGAGGTGGCCAAAGTACTGGAGTTTCAGCTTCAGCATCATTCCTTCATGTCACAATTCAATTAAGGGCCTGGAAACGCAGATTTAAACCAACAGGCTAGGGGAAAATTGTTACCTCACTCCAATTTTATTGCATAGCAATTTATGAAAGAGACTGAGTAGTTTATATTTGCATTAGATACTTGTATTTCTGTATGTATAAAATGCCTGCTTATATCATTTGCATTTTTATACTAAATTACAGTCANTATAGGGAAAGGAACTTTATATAAAGTATAGTTTAAAAAATAGCCCAATACAATATATATTATTGTCACCATTACACAAATACAGGTATTTGAGGCCTAGAGAGATTTAAAAATTTTGTTAAAACAATGGAGGAGCTAGAATTAAAAATAAACTACTTGACTATGGAACTTCTTCCTTAAGCCCTTATATTACACAGCACTACCTAATTTTTAATTAAGTTTCAAAATATACTTGTGTTCAAAATAAATATTTAATGAAAAAGATATACTGCAATTTGTTTCAAACTTATATAGTACATATTTTTCTAAAGTGTTATGAAACATTCATGGAAGCATTGATTATTATCATTTCCAGGCACAGAAAGTGTGCCAAATGTTCATCTATTTAGTTTATATTTACTGATGGACAGACAGTAGTATATACAGAGAAGGTGAAAAAGAAATTTAAAAAAAATGTTTTATGGATAAAAAACAAACTCAACATGGCTCATGGAACATAGTTTTCATTTGTAGGAAATTTTGAATAATATATGAATTCAGGGGTAAAAAGCACTGTGAGTTACAAGGAAATTTATCTGGGGTGATGCAGATCAGGTCTCCATGGCATCACTGCTGCAGCTCCCTAATACATAGCTTTTATTTCCAGTCTACACCTGAAACTGATGCTGGTCCTTCATGGCTGGTGAGGATTTGGAACCCGCTACGGCCAGAGGATTGTGAAGACAAGCAAAGTATGTTTTCACCAACTTAGAGAATTTAATTAGTATGTGACCCTGAACTTCCCAGGTGGTTCATTGGTAAAGAATCTACCTGCCAATGCAGGAGAACCAGAATATGTGGATTCAATCCCTGGGTCAGGAAGATCCCTTGGAGGAGGAAATGACAAGCCACTCTAGTATTCTTTCATGGAAAATTCTGTGGACAGAGGAGCCTAGTAGGCTACAGGTTCGTGGAGTCATAAAGAGTCAGACAGGGCTGAGCAACTGAACACACACATGAGACCCTGAGTGTTTCTTGTTCCATTCTGAATCTGTTGCCTAGAGTGACTAAGGACAGAGCCTCCTGCTGGAAGATGATACAGAATGTACATTAACCTCCTGTGGGAGCTGTTGTTACTGTGGCAACACCCATATCTCCCCTGTCCTGACTGGTAAGGCCGGCCAGCTTCTCAGAATGTACGATTATGACTAGTGTCCTCCTAATGTCCTTCGTCTTTTGAATATTGTTTTGCTTGTTATCACTGGCCTTCTCTATAACTTTTGTGACTTCATGAGGGCATAGATCAGACAGAACAGAGTATTTTTCTGCTGTGTCCCCAGCATATACATTTCATGACTTAGCACAATGAATAAATGAATAAATAATATAGTTTTGCTCATTTTCTTTACTGAATGAAATCACATAGCATGCAATGAAATAACTCCTTAGACAGTATTAGAAAGACCTGAATTTTGATATAAAATATATAACTTATAAAATGTATTATATTTAAAGATTGAGGGCAGAAGGAGAAGGTAGTGATAGAGGATGAGATGGTTGGTTAGCATCACCATCTCAATGGACATGAGTCTGAGCAAAGTCCAGGAGACAGTGAAAGACAGGGAAGCCTGGCATACTATAGACCATGGGTCACAAAGGGTCAGACATGACTTATTGACTGAGCAACAATAATAATACAAATTATATTTGAATATAATTTTATCATTAAAATTACGTGTGCTTTTTCATTTCATTGGACACCTGAGACTAAAATGAGGCAAGCTTTCATTTTGTATTGTGGCATGGGATAGACAGCAAATACCCTGTGTGAGGTGTCAGATTCCACCAGTCTGGAAGCCCTGTTCCTGTTGACATACTCTCAGGAACACCAAAACTCTGTCTAAATGTCCATATCCACAAACATAACATTAAATAGAATTTTTTTTCAGTATTTATTCCCATGTCCTCATAATACCTTCCCTCCAACCGAACATCAATTTCCCAAACGATGAACATCGACATTCCTGATCCACCCTGAAAGGCTGAAGGCTGCAGGGTTGTCAGCTGTGTGTAGGCCAGGTGTTTGAAATACTAATCACGTCAGTAACACCAGAACAGGCCTGAGCTCTGGACTACAGAAGCTGTTTCCCCTAATGTTCTGGGAAAGAGGTAATGCATGCACCTAGCTGCAGGTGGGGCAGACAAGGCATAAGGACCCCAAGTTGAAAGCTTTTGTTACTGAAACAGCACTGGGATTTTTTTCAGAGCCGTGCTTCTCTGTACTAAAAATCTATCCTTATACTGTTATGTGGGTCAAAGTATGGCAACTTGCCAATAAACTGGGGCCTGTGGCATGGATAGGATTGATTGCCTAATGGAAACTTGGGCAGACTCCACGGCCCTGCTGGCCAGCTTGTCAACTACCTTTCATCGTGAGCCGCTTCTCTTGCATAAGTGACCCTGCGTCTCTTTAGCAAGAAAGAGGCTCATATCACATAAACATATGCTTAATTTTGTGATTTGGGCTACTCTGTACTTTTTCACCTACAAAGCAAAATCAATTGCTCAGACCTCATTAAAAAAAGGTTAGCATTTCTTTTAAAGGTTTGAAAATTGTTTTGTTTTCACAGCTATAGGTCCATTTGTTTTGTTGTTTAGGTGCTCAGTCATGTCTGACTCTCTGCAACCCCACGGACTCTAGCCCGCCAGGAGCCTCTGTCCATGGGATTTCCCAGGCAAGAATCCTGGAGTGGGTTGCCATGTCCATCTCCAGAGCAATAGCTTCATATGTTGGTGCCTTTCTTTTTTTTTTTTTTTTTTTGTTAGAAGTTATATAAAGGTTTTTTTCAAAAATATTTTTATTAATACAAGATTGAGATTTTGACTAAGAAAGTTTAGCTCTTTTGAGCATAAAATAGGAAACACTGTAAAATTAGGATTTATCAGAACAATATTTGGAGTTTTAAGGTATGTTCAACCATGAGATTCTTAGATTTAGCTATATTTTACTAGAATAGTAAATGAAATAGGTACAAGTAAAAATAGTCTCACAAACTACCCTTCACTTTCCAGTTATTTGTAGTTATTCAAAATTTATCTAGAGTCTGAATTAATGATGATATAATCTGAGATGCTTTAGGATGTGTGAAAAGTAAACTTCCAGCAGGGTAATATTTTGATTGACTAAAGCCTTCCTCATTATTTATTAATTCAGCAGCTATTTGTGTATCTTTTCTGTACCCATCATTTTGCTGGTATTAGAAGAGAAGCAAAGAAGCATGGTATATGAATTTTGGTTACCGTTAGCTTAGAATATACATAGGACAATGATGCTCTCCTAGTACCATAGCATTTGAAGACAAAAGTATGTAGCATAGAAGCAGGATAGGAAGTAGAGGGCTCATGGCTCTATCTCACAGACCTGAACAGCCTGGTGGTCCATGCCTGCTACTCAGGTTTCCCTAAGATTCAAGGAATACTGTCCTGGGCTTTCTATCTGCCTGGTGGTTGCAGCCAGTATTGAATAAGGATGCAGGAAAAAAAAACATGGTAATAGAAGGGGAAATAAGCAGGGAGAATTTTTGCGACTCAGAAACAAGACAATCCTATTTTACTCCAAAAAGAATCTAAAAACTTAATTTAAATCAAGGTGAAAGAAAGGGAGGAAGGGATGAAGGAAGGACTGAAGGGAAGAAGGAAGGAAAGAAGAAAAGAAATAGGCGAGTTAAAAAAGTTGCTATGATTAATTTAATCACAAAAGTACTGGTGGCCATGCTATGCTTTTTCATGCTTAATGAATAGAATTCATAAAGAGAACAATCTTCATTAATTTAGCTTAATATGATCATATCATAATAAATTAATATCAACCCACAAGCTTTAAAATGTATTTCTCCATATGGCTTACATGGAACCACATCTCACTGGCATGTGACCATTATAAGAATCTATGTAACTAAGACATCTAAGGTGGATTTTATAAACATCACCATACGATGCTTAATTTACATTCTGTCTTCCTCACATTTCCAGCACCTAGTCAATTTATGTGGCCTTGTTACAGTAACCTGAGAGATAGCCCTAGATGCCTCACTGAAATGAGGCAACGGGACCCACTGTTGTGGACTTCAATATTTTCTGTGATATTTTCTCAGTCATGGGACAGAGATGTTCATCAATAACATATGTACTTTTATACATGCTAAAAATGGTCACAAAACACCAATAATAGTTAACATTTACAAATGGGCCGTGGGAAGCTCTAACAGTTCACTGCAGTAATTTATCATTTTTTACAAGTTTTATTTCAAAGCATTTTTCTAAATAATAATACTGAGAATACTTGTCAAAATCTCAGACTTGTTATAAGTGAAAATATATCATCTTTTACCACTAAGCATATGCTTTTAAATGTTATCCAATATCCAGGAAAATACCAAATACCATGTTTTACTTTCAAAATAATGTTATCTTACACCTTTGATGATTGCAATTTGAGAAGATATAGATTTCCAATCTAGTCTTTTAAGAATAACATTTATCCCATAATATATGTTTAATATAACAGAACGTAAAGGGAAAAGCGGGGGCGGATTTTCAGAATCTTAAGAACCTAATTAGTGTAACAGTTAAGATATGTTTTAAAGCAAAAGCAAAGGTAACTTTCCAAATCTTTTATAGTAAGGTATACTGTGCTATTCTGTTTCTAAAATATATGGTTTGGGTTTTTTAGATTATAAAGTACATTTTCATTTACTTTCTCAGATTTGTTTCTTTTCTTGAGGAGAATTTACGATACTTGAATAGATCAATAGTCCTTGGAACAAAAATCCTATATTTGTCCAGAGCACATGAACAGAGAGACACAATAAATAAGAAATGTCACCATGAGACTCATTCCCTCCCCTGTGGGGACCTCAGGCATGCCTTGCCTTCGGCAAAACTAGGAAGCAGCCAATTTCCATGTTTGGTGTCCAGGAACTTCTGGTTTAGGCAGACTTTTGACCACACTTACCCTTTGTCCCACAAGACCAGACTCCCAGGAGGGAGGGAGGCATTTGGCACTCCAGATTTCTTTAGTTTTAGTCTGTGCTCTGAACCGATGCCCAGTTTCTTGCTTGTGTGACAATACCTTGGAATATCTCTGACAAAGGGCTTGTCTACTGATGACTCATGAACTGGGGAAGTAATCTCTTCTTGGGGGTTTGGTTTTGGCAGAAACTTTCTAAAGTTCTATAAGGCCCCCCAAAATCAACATCAATTGGTGAATTTCAAGAATCTTAAAAAAAGAAATATTCAAATGAATTGTAAAACAAATCTGACCACAACTGAAAACCCAAAGAGGCAATTTGGATGGACACTGAAATGCCTTCCTGAAGGCAAAGCGACATTATTTTTTTTTTCACTGTAAGAAAATGTCTTTATTCAATATGACATTCTAGATGACATTCTCCACTGCCTTTTCCTGAGTAACTTGAAAGAAGTGCAGACAGATTTTAATATCTGTTCCCTCATCAGGGCCCAAGTTAGTTTTAGAAAATAAATTGGATTGTGTAGAGTTAAACTAGTTTCTTCACTGCAGGTTTGTTTTGTTTTGTTTTGTTTTTTCCTTTTTACAGGATTTAAGCAAATAAAGCACTGTGCAAAGGAAATATTTCATGAAACAGTTTTCAAAAGTTCATTTATTGTGCATTTTATGTGTTCATGTGTATGTGTATATGTATGTGAGTGCTTATGCCATCAGTGAATATCTCACAGATATGATTTTCTGTGAATTAGGGAGCAATGGACCAAGATCTAACTAGATACAGATTTATAAATTTTTCATCCCATATTTAGTTTCTATGATCCATGCTATCTCTGTATTGCTAACTTGCTGATGAGGAAAGTGCATGTTAGAAAACCCATGTCTCCAAAAAAATGTGCCTGCTGTCAGGACTTCAGGAGAACATGCCTCAAAGGATGATTTTCAAGTAAGTCATGAGTGGAATTAAGTAACTTAGACAACTAAGGGCACAAACCAATCATACAGGAGCCATGAGAATAAACAGTTCTGACCAAAGAATGACATTCATGTTTGTGGATAGATATCTGCTGCCTTTCTTGATAATGGTACTTCTGTTCATTATAGAATGTGGGCTGTTATGGAGATGGATTCAGGGCTAGGGTAAGGAGGATGACGTATTATTGATAGGGGTTTGATTACAAGAAGATTCACTCTTCAGGACCGGACTTGTAACAGCACAATTAACAGCCAGTTTGCTGATACAGAAGATGTAAATGAAAGAACCTCCAATGATCCTGGGTCTAGACTGGCCTGTCTTACTTCATCCCTTTGGATTCCCACAAACATAATGATTATATAATAAAGCATCACTGCACTGAAAATAGAAGAATGAATTTCAGAAAATTCAAAACAGTAGAAAAGGCTTCATTTGGTATAGGTACGATTTTACATTTCTCTGATAGACAAGGAGCACATTACTCTTGTGACTCTACCATCTTCCTTTTTTTTTTCCCAACCTGTGCTGAGCAGTGAAGCTCTTATGTAAATTAAAAATGAGGATTACTGTGGGTAAAATGTAAGCAGAACTCTATGGAGCCTCCATGGGATAGAACCCACATCCCATATCTTCCATCTGCCCCTTTTCTGTAGAAAAACGAGCCTCCTAGGCTTTCCCCAAGTTCCAAATAGCAAATTTAATCAGAGAGGTGAGAAAATGCAGAAAGAGAGAAAAATAGTCAAATAAGACAATATAATAATAGTATAGTCATTAAGCAAAGTCAGATGGTCAGTACCGAAATCAGATTGATTATATTCTTTGCAACCAAAAATGGAGAAGCTCAATACAGTCAGCAAAAACAAGACTGAGAGCTGACTGTGGCTTAGATCATGAACTCCTTATAGACAAACACAGACTTAAATTGAAGAAAGTAAGGAAAACTACTAGACCATTCAGGTATGACTGAATCAAATCCCTTATAATTATAGAGTGGAAGTGACAGAGAGATTCAAAAGATTAGAGTTGATACACAGAGTGCCTGAAGAACTATGGATGGAGGTTCAGGACATTGTACAGGAGGCAGTGACCAAGATGATTCCCAAGAAAAGGAAATTCAAAAATGCAAAGGGGTTGTCTGAGGAGGCCTACAAATAGTTGAGAAAAGAAGAGAAGCTAAAGGCAAAGGAGAAAATGAAAGCCATACCCATTTGAATGAAAAGCTCCAAAGAATAGCAAGGAGAGATAAGAAAGCCTTCCTCAATAATCAATGCAAATTAATAGAGGAAAACAATAGAATGGGAAAGACTAGAGATCTCTTCAAGAAAATTAGAGATACTGAGGTAATATTTCATGCAGAGATGGGCTCGATAAAGGACAGAAATGGTATGGACCTAACAGAAGCAGAAGATATTAAGAAGAGGTGGCAAGAATACACAGAAGAGCTATACAAAAAAGATCTTCATGACCCAAATAACCACAACAGTGATGTACTCACTCACCTAGAGCTGACATCCTGGAATACGAAGTCAAGTGAGCCTTAGGAAGCATCACTATGAACAAAGCTAGTGGAGGTGATGGAATTCCAATTGAGCTATTTCAAATCCCAAAGGATGATGCTGTGAAAGTGTTGCATTCAGCATCCCAGCAAATTTGGAAAACTCAGCAGTGGCCACAGGACTGGGAAAGGTCAGTTTTCATTCCAATCCCAAAGAAAGGCAATGCCAAAGAATGATCATGCTACCGCATAATTGTACTCATCTCACATACTAGCAATTCGAGAGACTCAGGTTTGATCCCTGGGTTGGAAAGATCCTCTGGAGAAGGAAATGGCAACCTACTCCAGTACTTTTGCCTAGAAAATCCTATGGACAGAGAAGCATTATAAGCTACAGTCCATGGGGTCGCAAAGAGTCAGACATGAGTAAGTGACTTCACTTTCACACACTAGCAAAGTAATGCTCTAAATTGTCCAAGCAAGGCCTCAAAAGTAGGTGAACCATGAACTTCCAGATATTCAAGCTGGATTTAGAAAGGGCAGAGGAACCAGAGATTAAATTGCCAAAATTCTATGGATCATCAAAAAAACAAGAGAGTTATAGAAAAACATCTATTTCTGCTTTATTGACTATGCCAAAGCCTTTGACTGTGTGGACCACAACAAACTGTGGAAAATTCTTCAAGAGATGGGAATACCAGACCACCTGACCTGTCTCCTGAGAGATGTGTATGCAGGTCAAGAAGCAACAGTTAGAACCAGACATGGAACAATGGACTGGTTCAAAATTGTGAAAGGAGTACATCAAGGCTGTATATTGTCACCCTGCTTATTTAACATATGCAGAGAACATCATGTGAAATGCTGGGCTGGTTGAAGCATAAGCTGAAATCAAAATTGCTGAGAGAAATATCAATACCTCAGATATGCAGATGACACCACCCTTATGGCAGAAAGCAAAGAAGAACTAAAGAGCCTCTTTATGAGAGTGAAAAATTTGGCTTAACCCTCAACATTCAGAAAACTAAGATCATCCAGTCCCATCACTCATGGCGAGTAGATGGGAGAACAATGGAAATGGTGAGAGACTATTTTGGGGGGCTCCAAAATCACTGCAGATGGTGACTGAAGCCATGAAATTAAAAGATTCTTGTTCCTTGAAAGAAAGTTATGACCAACCTAGACAGCATATTAAAAAGCAGAGACATTACTTTGACAACAAAGTTCCATATAGTCAAAGCTATGGCTTTACCAGTAGTCATGTATGGATTAAGAGTTGGACTATAAAGAAAACTGAGTGCCCAATAATTGATGCTTTGAACTGTGGTGTTGGAGAAGATTCTTGAGTCCTTTGGACCACAAGGTGAACCAGTCAGTCAATTCTGAAGGAAATCAATCAGTCCTGAATGTTCATTGAAAGGACTGATTCTGAAGCTCAAACTCCAATACTTTGGTCAGTTAATGTGAAGAACTCACTCACTGCAAAAGACCCGGATGCTGGGAAAGATTGAAGGCAGGAGGAGAAGGAGACGACAGAGGATGAGATGGTTGGATGGTATCACCAACTTACGGACATGAGCCTGAGCAACCCCTGGAAGTTGGTGATGGACAGGGAAGCCTTGCGTGCTGCAGTCCATGGGGTTGCAATATGTCATAAATGACTGAGTGAATGAACTGAGCTAAACAAAGTCAAGGACATTTAGTTCCTCCTCAAAGACAGAGTCGGACATGACTGAAATGACTTAGCAGCAGCAGCAAAGAACATTGGTAATATTCTGAGCCGTGTCCTTTGAGCAGTTATGTAGATAATGAAACCTCCACCTAGTGGAAGAAGCTAACTGTATACTGACCAGAAGCTTGCAGACCCCAGACTGTTGGACTTAGAAAGTTGATGATATTGACTCCTGACTACTTCAGCTCAGTTCAGTTCAGTCACTTCACCACCAACCAGTCAGAAGAATGTCCGTGAGCTGATCATACTCCTCTCATCCTGACTTTAAAAACTTTGAGCACTAGCTGTCTGGACTCCTTGCATGGAACTCTACAATAAATGCTACACTTTCCTTCATCACAATCCACTGTCAATAGATTGGCTTTACTGCATGCAGACAAAGGACCCAAGTTTGTTTCTGAACATGCTGACCTGAAGACATTCTGTGGTTATAGGCTGACTGAGCTAGTGAAATCCTTGAAATGTTAGAGCTGAAAATATCTTTGAACTTAGAGAAATCAATTGTTTGCCTTTGTTATATTTGGCTGCAGACAGAAAAGGCTTTCAGATACAGCAATCAAATAACATCTACTTAATATTTAAATATATACTGAGTTTGACTAGAGACAATTGAATGTCTCTTGAAATGAGACAGTAAGTATTTAGAGATTCTGTAGCATTTAAAGTTATTTAGATAGACAATATCACAGATATAATGTGAATAACCTGGTGCCTCTCCTTCAAAAAAATTGAAACATCACAATTTCAGCATTCATGCATTCAGAATATGCTCATTCAAATAGAAAGTGCTGAAATGTACTTTGTAGAGTCAAAAGTACCATGCTCTTTAACTAATGAAGAAAATTAGACAGAGTTGCAAATTTTAAACTTAACCTATTTTAGAAACATCTGTCTAGCTGAAGAGCAAGCATACATTTTATTTCATGACAAACATATTCCTGGAATTTTAAAAGGAAAACAATGTACATTAATAATATATGATCCTTATTCACAAGGTTATAGTCAATGAACTGAATAATACATATTCAATTAAACACAATATGTCAGGAGTGGGTTTCCCAGCTGGTGCTAGTGGTAAAGAATCTGCCTGCCAATGCAGGAGACCTAAGAGACATGGATTTGATCCCTGGGCCAGAAAGATCCCCTGGAAGAGGTCATGGGAACCCGCTCCAATATTGTCACCTGAAGAATCCCCATGGACAGAGGAGCCTGACAGGCTACAGTCCATGGGGTCTCAAAGAGTTGGACATGACTGAAGCAACTTAACATGCACGCACACTAATATATAGTGTGCTTTTCTGGGGAAGCAAAAAGTAGGCTCTCACTTCTTCACTGGATAGCCCTTTTGTTTCATCAACACACCAGAAACATTTATCTGTTTTAGGTTATCATGAAGTTAAATAGAGAAAAAAAAAAATGTGTCTCTCTATATGCACATACTACGTATAACATCACGTACATGATCTTGGACATCCAGCTTCTAAAACTGTGAGATATAAATGTCTGTTGTTGAAGGTATCCAGGCTGTGGTGTCTTTATGGCAGTGTGAGCAGACTAACAAGGCATCACTGTCCAGCTCAGGTTCTCTGGCTGATAGCATAAGCTGCAGAGCCACACTGTAAACAAGCGGGGAAATTGTTTTGGCTGTTGTATTTAATTTTATTGGATTATAGTTGATTTATAATGTTGTGCTAGTTTCAGGTACACAGTGAAAAGTGATTCAGTTTTACATATACGTATATTCATTCTTTTTCAGAGTGTTTTCTCATATTCAGTCCAGTTCAGTTGCTCATTCGGGTCCAATTCTTTGCGACCCCTTGGACTCTGCAGGCTGGGCTTCCCTGCCAATCACCAACTCCTGAAGCTTATTCAAACTCGTGTCCACCAGTTGGTGATGCCATCCATCCATCTCATCCTCTGTCATCCCCTTCTCCACCGCTTTCTCAGATAGGTTATCATTTGGTCCCCTTTCTCATATAGGTTACCATAGAATATTGAGTAGAGTTCCCTGTACTATACAGTAGGTTTTGGTTGGTTACCTATTTTACATATAGTTGTATGTGTATGTTAGTCCCGAGCTCCTGCTCTATTCCTACCCACATTTCCCTTTTGGTAACCATAAGTTCATTTTTAATATCTTTTAAGCCTGTTTCTGTTTTGTAAATAACTTATGTCATTTTCTAAAAATTAGGTTCTACATATGCACCATTACTGGTGCTTTAGGCCTTCTCAGGTGGCTCAGTGGTAAAGAATCTGCCTGCCAAGGCAGAAAATGTAGGAGACCTGGTAAGATGTCCTGAAGGAGGAAATGGCAACTCACTCCAGTATTTTTGACTGGAAAATCCCACGAACAGAGGAGCCTGGTGGGCTACCTTACATGCGGGTCACAAAGAGTCAGATACAAATGAGTGACTCAGCATATATTTTCTACCATGTAAATCAGGACATGTGTTTCCCAAAGATGTTATAGGATACAAAATTACAAAGAATTCCTAAATCTTCTCCAATTCTATCCTATCACCTCACACCATTAAAGCAAACACAGGTAGTGTTTCTGGTGCTGGTGGTAATTTTTAAGGGAAGAGAGAGATTTACCTTCTGAGAGTAGACTTTTGATCTAAGAGGTTTCTTAGCCTATTTTATCCCAAAAGACTTGTCTCCTACTCTTTGACATTTGTGGCAAACTGTATTTTCAAAAAACTGACCAAGATGACATGTCTTTTCCCACACATTCTCCTCATGTTATGATGCTAAGGAATCTGAGGGGGCCATGTAATCTATAACTACAACAGAAGTGATGCTTTGTGACTTTTCAGGCTGATTCATAGAAGTGGATACGCCCCAAACTAACCCTTTGGAGACACTTGCCCTTGGAACTGAGACAACATGCTGGGAAGAAAGTAAAAACTACACAGAAAGCCCATGTGCTGAAGCTCTGGCTGAGAATCCCCCTGGGGTCTTAGCTGACAGCCAGCAGCAACTGCCAGATAGTTAGTGAAGCTCCAAATTATTCCATCCCAATCACTGAGTCACTCCCAGCCTTCAAGCTGCACCAGCGGGTGGCACCTGGAGCAGAAATGAGCTATTCCCACTGTGTTCTAGCCAAAAAGCCAATTCATTGGTAAAGTAAAGCATTACTGTTGCTTTAATCCACTAATTAGGGGATGGTTTGCTATGCACATTGTATAACTTGTAACATTCGAAGTTAACCATCCAAGTCCTAAATGTATTATGTTTACACCATAAATAGATAAAGGGAAGAAACAGAGGAAAGCCATCATTCAGGCATCTTCCCAACGTAAACACTCCAGTCTGAAATATCACCCAGTAGGTGAGGGAAACAAGTGTGCCTAAGTTCTTAAGTAATCTTGCAATATCAGGATTCTGTATGATTATTTTTAATATTATTATTGAAATATAATTGACCTACAACACAACGTTAGTCCTGATCCCCAACAGACTGATTCATTATATTTCTATACATTACTAAATGATCACTACAATAAGTCTAGTTACCATTTGTCATCATACAAAGTTATTGGAGTATTATTGTCTATATTCCCCATGATATTCATTTCATCTTCATGGGTTCATTTATTTTGTAACTGAATGTTTGTACCTCCTAATCTCTCATCCCACATTTCACTCATTCTCGCCTCCTTCCACCTGGCAACCACATGTTTTTTCTCTGTATCTGAGACTGATTCTGTTTTGTTCTGTTTGTTCATTTGGTTTATTTTTTACATTCTATACATAAGTGAAATCATACATTATTTTTCCATCTTTGTGTGACTTATTTCCCTTAACATAATAACGTCTAGGTCCATTCATTTTATCTCAAAGGGCCAGATTTCATTCTTTTCATGGCTAAGTAATATTGCATATATTACTCATATATGTGTACATCTTCTGCATCCATTCTTCTATCAATGGACAGTTATGTTGCTTCCATATCTTGCTATTGTAAAAAAAAAAATGCTGTAATGTTATGGCAGAAGTTTTTTACATAGTCTGTAAAAATACAAAAGTACTTTCCACTAATTAAAGTGAGGCTAAGTACCTAAAATGCAACAGTAGACCAGGTAGAAAGCAAAAAAGGAAACATATTTTTTCAGTCAAACATTTCCTCCAACTTTGTCTCTCTATACTTCAGAGAGGCAATGTATATACTGATTTGAAGGCTGAAGAAATAATTCATGAACAAGACCAATTTTATTTGACAAGATTATCTTCCCTTATAAAGGAAGATGCTATAATGCAGGCATCTTCCCAATCAAAATACTCCAATCTGAAATATCATCCAATAGGTAAGGGAAGCAATTTTGTCTGAGTTCTTAAGCAATCTTGTAATTTATATCAGGTTTCCGTATTGAATTTTCCTTCATTTAGTCCAAGACCAAGTTTTCACAATGCAGTGGTGCTGGGGAAGGAAGGGGCCAGAGAGTGTAATCTGCAGCATAGTGTGAGTATGGGCTGAAAGCAGCCAAGACCATAAGATACACGCGCTAATGGGTCCATGTTTGAAGGCTTATATCACCTCTTCTGTAATTACTGAAAACTGATGACAATGAAAAGCACCAAACGCAAGGCAATTAAAAATCAAACTAAGATATTTCCTTGAATAAATAAAATAATAAATATATAAANAATTAATTTAAAGATGGACAATTTTCCAGGCAATTAATTTAGTTTAATTAACATAAAAAACCAATGGGATCAATAACCGTGGAAATGTATAAAACATATTCACAACTTGACTCTAAAAATGCCACATCTAAAATGTTTCACAAGTAATATCTGTCAAACAGAGACACCAGGAAAAAGTGTGGAACAGTTTGTGAACATAGAGGCAAAAAGACAAAATGCCATCTTAGCATGTAAATCCCACTACGCAGTGAAGATTAGTTCACCAGGGCTGGCCCAGGTGTCGGACAGCTCCAGGGTGGGAAGCATGTGTCTCAAGGATGTCAATAGAAAAGTGGTGTTACTAGGTCCTCCTCTACTTTCGGCAGGTAGACTTAGCCTAAGCCTAGTCTTCACCAATGAAAAATGGATGCCAGGAGACACTGGAAGACAGATTATTTTACCTGTTCATGTCCAGAAGGAGAGAAAAGTTGACTCCTTGTCACCTGCAACTGTGATTGAAGAACTCTTCAAGAAACTTCCAGCAAACTTCTCACTTCTAGTTGGCCAAAATTGGGTCCAATATCCACTCTGAACTAATAAAGAATTGGTGGGAATCTCCTAAGTCCAGCAGGAGTCACATTTAGAGTATGCATTAAAGTTTGGGTATGCTTTGGAAATGGCAACCCACTCCAATATCCTTTCCTGGAAAACTCCATGGACAGAGGGGTCTGGCAGGCAACAGTCCATGGGGTTGCAAGAGCTGGACATGACTGAGCAACTAAACCACCACCATGCATTAAAGAACAAACTGGGATTTCCTTGGTTAAAAAAGTTAGAATATTCAATGCTCAGTGGGCCAACAACAGACACTACCCACTAGGTGTGTTTTTCATCATTGCCTGATCCTAGTATAGCTGTTCTATCAGCTTTGATCAATGTTTTTCTGGAAGAGGGTTTCACAAAGTAAAATTAACACAAGTTATCACGCAAAACAGGTTTCCACAGATTGCGTTATGTATTAGAGAGAGGACAAAGTGAAGCAAAGTTCAAACCTAGTTAAAACTATGTTCTACATATGAACTCCCTTAAATTTCCTTGAAAAATCCTGCACAATGGGAATTTCCTATCAGTTAATATCTGAACCACACATCTTTTGTTATTGTTGTTGTTTGATACCTTTCTTTTACTCTCAAATCTGTGCCAGAAAATCCAACTAACTCAACTCTCTTTGTTCTCCTCTCACCTTTCAGAGCAAGCACTGTAGCCAAGTAGGTGCACACGGCTGTACAGGGCTCCGCTGAGAGGACTAGGATCAGAGCTGCTACTTTGTTCCCTTGCTTAGTTTCACTGTTGCTTTTCAGTCACTAAGTCATGTCCGACTCTGCCATCCCGTGAACCACAGCACACCAGGCTTCTCTGTCCAACACTATCCCCACTCTGTCCAATACTATCTTCATTGCTAGTATATAAATACATGATACACGCTTGAGGAGATTCAACTGGAAAAAATATGGTAACAGTGGCTAACTTTGGATGTTGAAACTGACAGTCCTATTTAGTTTCTTCTTTGACTGTTTTTGCACATAGCAGTTGTGAAACTCTATTGGCAACTGAGGTTTGAAAAATCTAATTTTTTTTCCCCTAAGATTAAGCTGAATTTGTATTTTGAATTCTCGTTTCTCCACAGTGGTTGCAAGCTTATTCTTAGGGATGGAGAAGAAGAGCTTTCCAATCTCTCCGGATTATACTGGGTTTGTCTAATTTCCAAAGTATTGCAGATGAGGGTTAGAATCTTTTTCAAACATAAAAGTCAATACACACATCTGACAATGCTTGATAACCTACTAAAACTTCCTATCTGATCTTTGACTCCTTATTCTGGTCTTCTGGAAACTGAAAGCCATAGCTTATCCTCGCCTGTCTGCCCCTATACTAGCCTGAACTGGCAAAGTGTGAAATTATACTGGGAAGTTTGTGAAATCTCTGTATAGACTCACAATAGCTGTTCACCTTTAAGCAGGGTCTCTCATCCTTGCTGTGATTACCTATGGAGCAGACTTTTTTGGTTTGCTTTATTTCTTCTCCCTATTTTGTCCTGAATTTTTCACTAATTTATCCTTTCTTCATTAGGGGATGAAGTATATTCTCAAATACTCAGTCTGTGCTATTCAATCTGCAGGTGGAAAATAAGAGCTAGAAAGAGGTCTGAAGATGATATGCATCCATGTTGCCATGCACCTCATCTCTTTCTCAGTGGAGAAGATATGACATTCTGTTCACATGGAACAAGAATCCACCCAGAGAAAATGGTTATATTTGCAAGACAGTTTGGTACAAAGCTGTCTGCAAAAAAAGATACTAAAAGTGAGATTTGATAAGGAGCTATGCAATTGCTTAGACACATTCGATTTCCCTCTGAGGTAAGCTTGTGAGGGTCAGGGAAAACAGGTGTTTTGCAGATGCTTGCTTAAAACTAGAAGATTCCACACGTAATTTTTTCTGTGTATACTGTTGTTGCTCAGTTGCTTGGTTGTGTCTGACTCTTTGCGACCCCATGGACTGAAGCATGCCAGGTTTCCCTGTCCTTCACCTTCCCCCAGAGCTTGCTCAAACTCACATCCATTGAGTCCGTGATGCCATCCAACCATCTCATCTTCTATTGCTCCCATCTCCTCCTGTCTTCAGTCTTTCCTAGAATCAGGGTCTTTTCTAATGAGTCAGTTCTTCGCATCAGGTGGCCAAAGTATTGGAGCTTCAGCTTCAGCATCAGTTCTTCCAATGAACATTTAGGGTTGTTTTCTTTTAGGACTGACTGGTTTCACCTTGCAGTCCAAGGTACTCTCAAGAGTCTTCTCCAACACCACAGTTCAAAAACATCAATTCTTTGACACTCAGCCTTCTTTATGGTCCAACTCTCACATCCATACATTCAGTTCAGTTCAGTTCAGTCTCTCAGTCATCTCCAACTCTTTGTGACCCCACAAACCACAGCACGCCAGGCCTCCCTGTCCATCACCAACTCCCGGAGTTTACTCAAACTCATGTCCATTGAATCGGTGATGCCATTCAACCACCTCATCCTCTGTTGTCCCCTTCTCCTCCTGCATTCAATCTTTCCCAATATCAGGGTCTTTTCCAGTGAGTTAGCTCTTCGTATCAGGTGGCCAAAGGATTGGAGTTTCAGCTTCAACATCAGTCCTTCCATTGAACACCCAGGACTGATTTCCTTTAGGATGGACTGGTTGGATCTCCTTGCAGTCCAAGGGACTCTTGAGAGTCTTCTCCAACACCACAGTTCAAAAACATCAATTCTTCTGTGCTCACCTCTCCTTATAGTACAATTCTCACATCCATACATGACTACTGGAAAAACCATAGCTTTGACTAGACAGACCTTTGTTGACAAAGTAATGTCTCTGCTTTTTAATATGCTGTCTAGGTTGGTCATAACTTTCCTTTCAAGGAGTAAGCGTCTTTTAATTTCGTGGCTGCAGTTACCATCTGCAGTGATTTTGGTGCCCAAGACAATAAAGTCTCTCACTACTTCCATTGTTTCCCCATCTATTTGCCATGAAGTGATGGGACTGGATTCCATGATCTTCATTTTTTTCAATGTCAAGTTTAAAGCCAGCCTTTTCACTCTCCTCTTTCACTTTCATCAAGAGGCTCTTTAGTTCTTAGCTTTCTGCCATAAGAGTGGTGTCATCTGCATATCTGAGATTCTTGATATTTCTCCCAGAAATCTTGATTTCAGCTTGTGCCTCATCCAGCCAGGCATTTTACATGAAGTATTCTATGTATAAGTTAAATAAGCTGAGTGGCAATATACAGACTGATATTCTCCTTTCCCAATTTTGATCCGGTCCGTTGTTCCATGTCCTTTTCTAACTGTAGCTTCTTGACTTGCATACAAGTTTCTCAAGAGGGAGGTAAGGTGATCTGGTAATCCTATTTCTTTAATAATTTTCCACAATTTTTTTTTTTCTGATCCCACAGTTAAAGGCTTTAGTGTACTCAATGTACCAATCTTTAGTGACCAACTGTTTTTCCTTATTTCTGTGGGTATTAGCACATGCTTCTTTGTCCTTTGCCTTAATTGTGTTCTCTTTGGAAAATGTGTTAAATATCCCTTACCAATTCAACTCCAACTTAATTTAGTCTGTCCCTGAAATCCAGTATGCATTCCCTCCAGATTAATGACCCTTAAACAGTTAAGAAGTTTTTAATGCCACTGACAGTTCCCATGACCCTAGGAAATGCTCTATTAAATAGATGATTAAACTGAGATGTTGCCACCTCAATTTTAATGTCTTCTACAACCCTGTCTTATGTCAAAATACCTATTGGTTCAAGACAAACTGATTTGAATGATACTAGGAAGATTTTCTGCAAGGAAAAAAGAGAGTGCTTATCTGTGATTGGGCAGAGAAGATTCATGAAGGTGAAGCTGATATCCTGACTGCAACCATAGGTGGGCCCACAGGTGGGGATGGGAGCTGCCTGTGACGGACCTCAGCAAAGGCATGCAGAGGGGAGGGATTTGAATTAGAGCAAGGACCTGCTGTCCACTGGCTCCTGGAAGACTGTAGGAAAAGAAGATTTAGTGACAAGTACTAATCCTTACCCTGTCCCAGCTGTCTACTGGCAAGTGAACACTGGCATGAGCGTCTCTGAAATCCTGTTTGGGAATCCATGGACATATTGCCCAGTCTTCAGCACTCTTGGAAAGCAGTTTAGTATAGTGGCTAAGAACCAGGGTTCTGCAGTCTGACCCCAGGGGTTCTTATCCCAGGTCTGCACCCTACTAGCCAGGTTACCTTGGATGTGATGCTTAACCTCTTATGCCTCAGTTTCTACCTCTGTAGAAGATGATAATAATTCTGTCTGCTTCCTAAGATTTTTATAATGGTTAAGTAAGTTATTGTAAGCAAAGCAATTAAAACAGTATATGGCTAACAAATGTTAGCTATGATGATGATAAGAAGAAAAATATTTTTACTTTCCCAGTGGATTGTACTGACCCTCATGATAGAGTCTATTATTCAACTGATGTATTCCATGATCCAGGCATCAATTTCATGTTCAGAAAATGCTTTCTTTTCTTATTTATAATATGGTGATGAAAATCAAAGCAAAATCTATCATAGAGGAGAACATGGCAGCTGGCCAAGTCTTCTATGATTTCTTTGGGGATCCAGATGAAAAAAGAATTAAGACTCAGGAGAAAGTAAAAGAAATATTTAGGGAAATAAGTGGAGACTAGATGATCTTACATTCCAATGAGAATAGGCACTTCAGTTTTATTTGGCTCCTGCTGAACTACTTTCCCTTAAGAAGATACTTAAGAAACTAAATTTAAGCACAAGTTAAATCAGAGACTGGAAAGCCAGCTACTGTAGTATTTTTATAACACTTGACTTCCCTAAAGATATTCAGAAACTTTATGGCCACGGAGAATTCAACTAGGAATTCAATGCAGAACTAGAACCTGAGGTGAATAAAGGTGAGAAAGTTATTACCCAGTTTTGGGAATAAGGGGAATTTGATTCTGAGGGTCAATATTACTAACTTTTGTTTTCTTCTGATGAAATCACTGAAATGTGTGTACATGCCTTACGGAGAGCTCTGATGTTAGGTGATAAAATAAATGGGACATTCAAGAAAGAATAGCTGTCTGTAGGTACTGTGAGGTTAAGAAATATGTATGTTCTCTAAATGGAATGGGCAAAGGCTATAATACGGTGTGTAAATCAAAACCAGCAGAGCACACTGAAAGGCCTGGCAAGGATTTCATTCTCTTTATCTGTATGTCTGTGCGCATGTGTGTTCATGTCCTAGTGTGTGTGGCTCACGGTTTGCTGGGCAGAGCTGGGTGGGAATTGAAGTCTACGCTTAGGGGCAAGTCAGCAAACAGCAGTGCCAAGTTGTATTGCATTGAAACGCAGGGCAGTATACTGACAAGGGGCCTCAGGAGGATTCAGACCCCAGATAACCTTTGTCAGTCTCTCTGGGAGTCACTAACACATAAAAATGACAATCATTGCTTAATGGGTGAGCAGTTAGAGATGCCTTTGAATTTTAAGATTCTTTTCTCTCCAGAATTTTGAGAGAATGATGCTAAAGCTGAAACTCCAGTACTTTGGCCACCTCATGTGCAGAGTTGACTCATTGGAAAAGACTTTGATACTGGGAGGGATTGGGGGCAGGAGAAGAAGGGGACGAGAGAGGATGAGATGGCTGGATGGCATCACTGACTCGATGGCCATGAGTCTGAGTGAACTCCGGGAGATGGTGATGGACAGGGAGGCCTAGCGTGCTGTGATTCATGGTGTCACAGAGTCAGACATGACTGAGCGACTGAACTGAACTGATGGCTTGCTTAGGTCAGCCCTGTCCCCTGCAGGAGGCGGACACGGAGGTATGCATACCTGGAGACAAGGATCACTGGGAGGCCTGTTGCCTACCACACTGCACACTGTGCTTACTTAATGATGGGTTCCAAGATAAAGCTATAAAAAGAAAGGGTAATTTTGATTCACTTATGTTCAAAGATGCGACAAAATACTTTGGGTAAATAGAAAACAAAGGTACCAGGTATCAGAATACTGGGCTAGATTTTAACCCGCTTTCTCCATAAGGGAAGCTGATACATCTTCTCTGAGGTGTGGGGCTCATGCTGGAGGGGACAATGGGAGCAAGATCAGAGCCCATTTTACTAGAACCATCTCCATGAATAAATTTTTATACAGTACTGTGAAATGACAGTGGAAAACATTAGCAACTTCTGGACAACTGATTGCACCCCCTATAAACTATAATTTGTATTCAGTGTTACTTAAAAATCTTGGTGAAAGTCCATAGTGAACTATATAGTTCGCCAGGACTAAGTATACTCACATTCTTGTGCAACTGCCGCCGTTAGCCGTCCCCCAAATGTTGCACCTTTCTAAACTGGAGCCCTGTCCCCATTCCATTCTCCCTCCTCACCCCTCACCCTCAGTCTCCAGCATCTATAAATGTACTTTCTGACTCTATGAATTTGACTAGTCTAGGTAACTCATATAAGTGGAATCAAATACTATTTGCCAGCACCTAATGAATATTGGTAGTACATATATTGTTAACCTTAAAAATACATTCCAATAAATTACAGTCTTTGAATGGAGTGCGAATTGGCCTTTGCTGACATTAGGAAAACTGTGAAAGTACCACCAGGAAAGAATCACGGAGCTACACAGCGTGGATGAGAGCACTAACCTGGACAGGTGGAAAACTTTCCTGAGTGCAGTTCTGTTAGCTAACTCCTTTGTTATCAACTATAAAGCTGTAATAACTTTGGTTTTTGTGTATACTCCATTGTATTCATTACTTTGGCTTTTTTGTTTGTGCTTTATTTTTATTTGATTTACCTTAGTTTTCTGTTTTTAGAATTATCAACTAGAAAATCAAACTAAAGGGTGCTCTTGGCAATATCCCTGGTGACCTCCACATTGTCAAACGCAGTAGCTGGTCCTCGCCTCCCTCTGCTGGTTATCACAGCTGATCACTGGATCCTTCTGGAAATATCCCTCCTACTTTCCAAGACACTCCACTCTGCTGCTTTTCTTTCTACCTCATGGGATGTTAGTTTTCAATTTCTTGTCTACATCTGCACATCTCTCAGGATCTCAGAGTTGGAACACCCAAGAGTCCAAACCCCAGACTATATGCTTAGGCTCTGTGTGCATCTTCTATGCCTGATGACCCTGTGTACCTGTTTGAGCACTGATCTTGCACTTGAACCCACCTTCTTCCTTAATAGTCCAGATGGTGACAAATACCTTGAACTCAACATGCTCTGAACTAAACTCCTGTTCTTCCCCTCACCCCAACTCTACCCTGAATCCCCTTCCTTCCTCTCTGTCTCACTTGATAGCCATGCCAGATTCCAATCCTGGAGTATTATCCAAGGGAACAATCTTTAGTTCTGTCTCTCACATAATCTATTCATTCCCATTAATAAAACTCCTTCTATTCTACCTTCAAAATATACCCAGAAGCTGACCATTTATCATCACCATTGCTGCCACCTAACATAAGTCACCACCATCCTTTACCCAGACTGAATGCTCTCTGAGTTTATCCCTGAACTTTATAGTCTATCTTCAATTGGCAGTAAGTGTAATCCTTTTAAAATAATATGTATTACAACAGTTTTCAGACTACACTCCTCCCTGGTTTCCTATCATCCTCAGGTAATTACCCAAGCCCAAGAAGCTGCAGTCCATGGGGTCGTGAAGAGTCAGACAAGACTGAGAGACTTCCCTTTCACTTTTCACTTTCATGCATTGGAGAAGTGCCAGGAGCCAGCAAGAGAGATCCCACCCATGGCAAAGGTCATGAGGAAAAGCCCTGATGGGCAAAGGTGGGTCAGAACTTGAGGGACTCCCCGACCCCACCCATTACAAGCTCATGCAGGCAAGGTGGATAAAGACTCAAGTGGTCCCTTAGATCTGATCGAGCTTCTACCCCCAAAACCAAAATCTGTCTGTTATACTACACTCTTCTGACATTAACAGGGGATATCCCCAACCACCTTTCTCTGGAAAATTAACTTAGAGCTCCAGTTAATAGTCTCCTGCATATAAAAGGAGTGTCTCAGGTCAAACCTCTCTGCTGGTAGACTAGCTTGTGTGACAGGATTATCCACACTCCTGCTACTATGCACATGATTGTTTACAACCTCTCAACCACAAACAGCACAGAGAGTTTAGAGTATTTTGAAAGTCTTAGTTAGCATAGGGCTTTTCTAAAGATAAAAATCACATTGGTGAAGGGTTTCATTGCTGAGTTAATAATTGCCACCAGGCCTCCATATCCTCAGGCACCTGGGAGTATGTTAATCAATGTAATTGGAATGTAGAAAAAGAAATATAGTAGTTTTGATGTTAGCAATACTAGACTTTTGAGTTAATGAATTTTCTCTTTGTTATAAATCACTGTACTCCTCTTTCTTTGTTATAAACTGTTGTATCCTTGCTATGTAAGAATGTAACTTTATCACTATCTTAAGACTAAGTAGATCTTAAGGGAAAACAAGTTTTCTGATTGACTAACCTTTATCGATAGAAAGAAAGATGGGGCCATAAAATGTTAATCGGTCTGAGACCAGAAGATATTGTAAACAAACGTAAGACCCTTGTAAGAACAAAGATATGCAAAGAACACTCTGTCTTTAGATAAGGGTCAGAGCAGCTGACCCTGTGTGACTCTGTTTCTTACATTTATTTCTATGTACAACTTAAAGTATAAAAGCTTCCTTGAAGAATAAAGAGACGGACCAGGACCAGGACCAGGACCAGTTCCATGAAAGCCTGGTTCCCCCATGTCGCCTTTTCTTTCTTACTCTCCTTTTCAGGCTAATTCCCATCTGGAGCACAGAGGTCTGCTGTGTTTACTTATTTGCTTGGGCTTCTAAGACCTGAATGGGAAGGCACCCTGCGTCTTCACTCCCTCGGGAGACCAGGAGGGCACTGCAGCCTACGTAAATGGTGCAAGTCTCTTGTCTCGAGACTTTATTGATTTTCTGTGTAAACCAAGGAATATAAGCCTCCTTCTCTTCTATATTTTCCTAACTGCTATACTCCTTCTTTATCTCTTTCTATATCTCTAAATAAATCATTTGTCTAGGTTGCTGATGCCGTCCCCCTGAGGATACCCTGGATCCAACCAGGGCTGGACCCCAGTAGAGAAGGAAATGGCAGCCCACTCCAGTGTTCTTGCCTGGAGAATCCCAGGGACGGGAGAGCCTGGTGGGCTGCCATCTATGAGGTCACACAGAGTCGGACACCACTGAAGTNTGTGTGTATATATATATATGTGAAATATGTATATATAATACCTATAAGTATATATTTACATGTATATTTATTTGAAAGTATACATATAAATATATATGTATACACATATGCATATATATTTTAACTTATTTATCTGCTTGTTTTCTCTGTCTCCCACAAGAATATGTGCTACATAAAAGCAGCTGTTTCATCTCGTTTGCTTGATTGATGTATTCTATTTGAATAAAATTGACATGGTATATTTTAGGCATTTCTTAAATGGAAGCATCAACTTAGCAGAGATCATGAGATATGTGTGATCTCCACAAAATGTAAAATATTCACAAATCTCTATTGCTGATGAATATCATGTTAGGCAAATAGCCACAAGGCTTCCCACAGGCAGGCAGAACCAACAAGCAGAGAAAAGTACACTATTTTCTATCACTCTTTCTGCATCAGATTCAAGCCCAGGAGACCTGCTGTATGTAGTCACTCCTTAGGAGTCAACAGCTTGCAGGAGACAGGAGAAAGACTTTTTTTTCCCCGTCTCTGCTAGTACTACCCATGCTTTTGTTTTAAAAGCCTGGACATCATGCATGGCTCATTTAAATGGTCTCTCACAGCATGGAAGGCAAGGAAGAAGTCTCAATCATGCCAGGGGAATAGAGGGAGGGCCATCAGGGAGCAGATGACAATTTGCTGACCATTGGCCCCTGGGATGATGCTGCAAGGGATGGGTCTTACCCTGTTCACATGTCCAGATTAGCTCTGCCCTTAGGAAAAGATTAGCTCATTAGCCAGCTAACAGGAACCTTGCCAGACTAGCCTGCTGACAGGAGAATGGGCCAGCAGGCTAGCAGTCACAGAGGCACTGACCCTGCAGTGCCCAGCTGGGGCTCATCAGGACAGAGCTGGCCAGGTCTGCAGGGGGGCAGGGGTGTGGGCAGTTCCCAGTGCCTTCAGTGATTGTCATCATCCATGAAATGACTAGTAGACCAGCGCTTTAGCAAATACTACAGATGACTATCGACCTAGGCTATGGGGATCGAATGAGGAAGAAAGCCCTGGCGGATGTGTAGCCTGAGACTTCTCTCACTGGCATGGCCCAGGGAAGAGTTCACTGGGGGTAAGATGGAAAGAAGCATGTGGACGGCATCACTGGATCCCAAGGCCTGAGACACCCCAGGCTTATGAAAACCCATTAGGCTGAAATAAGTGAAAACACAGACTGACTTTCACTGGTGTGAGGCTTGAACCACCTCTCCCATGATGGAGATTCCTGGTGGAAATCTGAGTCCCTCCTGCCTCCTCCTTGTCTGTAGTGGCCAATCAAAGGGGCTCAGCCTCCAGCCATTTCTACACTCTCTGAGTGAGGGGTGCACACAGCCTTTTCCAGATGGTTTAACAGTAAATGAGCTAAAAGGCAGGTCCCTTTAAAGGGAGACCTGTAAGGTATCTTCCTTCTGAATTGCATCCTTGGGTGAAGTGTGCTCTTGTTCATACTTACAAGAAATTCTAGGAGATACATTTATGATGGGATCTGAACATGGACATCAAAAAAAAAAAAAACTTCAGAACTAGAGACCATAAAAAATCATTGATAAGATCTCAGCCTTGGTCATTGTCTGGATTCAGGCTCAAAAGATTCACTTACTAACAGTAATTTGGGAACACATCTGACTTTTAGAGAATTTGGAAGTGCTTTTAAAGGAGGCTGTATATTTAGCCCATCCTTTAAAAAAAAAAAAAAAAAGAATATATGTCAATGCGACTTTCTCAATTCATGCCACCCTCCTCTCCTCACTCTCTGTCCACTGTCCATTCTCCACGTCTGCACCTCTATTCTGCTCCACAAGTGGTTTCACTAGCACCATTTCATGTACATTGCCATGTATAAAATAGCTAGTGGGAAGCTTCTGTATAGCACAGGGAGCTCAGCTCTGTGCTCTGTGATAATCTAGAGGGGTGGGATAGGTGGGCAAGGAGGGAGACCAAGAGGCAGTGGGTATGTGTATACACATAGCTGATTCACTTTGTTGTACAGCAGAAACTAATACAACATTGTAAAGCAATTATACTCCAACTAACTGAATAAAAAGTGTGGAAGTCGACTCTCCAAGACATTCCTGTAAATTGACAAATGCCCAGTGTTGTTAGAGATGATTTACTTTCACACCTGCAAATCTAAATAGTGTCAATTAGTATATATACACATACATGCATGCATGTTAAGTCGCTTCAGTCATGTCTGACTCTTTATGACCCTATGGACTATAATAGTGTCCCAGGTTCCTCTGTCCACGGGATTCTCCAGGTAAGAATACTGAAGTGGGTTGCCACACCCTCCTCCAGGGGTCTTCTTGACCCAGGAATTGAACTCACATCTTACATGTCTCCTGCATTGGCAGGGGGGTTCTTTACCACTAGCACCACCTGAAAAGCCTATATACACATATTTATACACTCTATTAGTAGATACACACACACACACACACACTCAACAGTTTATTATTTATCAACAATGTGTATGTATATATTGACATACACATATACGATTAGTGTATGTGCGTGTATATATATATTTATACATAACACATTTTCTATTTCACCTAAAATCTTAAAACATGGACACCATTTAAAAAATGTTGGGGCTGGTGCATGGAGAGGACCCAGAGAGATGTTATGGGTTGGGAGGTGGGAGGGGATTCATGTTTGGGAACGCATGTACACTCGTGGTGAATTCATGTCAGTGTTTGGCAAAACCAATACAGTATTGTAAAGTAAACTAAAGTTAAAATAAAAATTTTTTTAAAAAGTGTATAATATTTATCAACTATATGTCCAGAGTCAAGTAAAAAAATATGTGCTAACTCATTTCCATCATGTCCAATTCTTTGAGAACTCATGGACTATAACCCGCCAGACTCCTCTGTTCATGGGAATCTCCAGGCAAGGATACTGGAGTGGTCGCCATTCCCTTCTCCAGGGGAGTCTTCCTGGCCCAGGGACAGAACTTGAGTCTCTCTTGCCTCCTGCATTGGCCGGCGGGTTCTTTACCACTAGCGCCAACTTGTATCCCTGAACATGAGTGTTTCATGTGGGAAAATACAATAACTTATTTTTATCTTTCAAGGTCATTTAAGAGTTAAATAAAAAGCATGTGCTAAATTAATTGCAACCTCTAAAATGTTTAGCCAGGAAACATATTTACTCTTATCAAGGTGGTGAGGAACTACAAGTCATTACAATGGAAAAAGGGAAATCTAGGGACTTTTGCTAGAAGGGAAAACATGGAAAGAAAGGAAGTGACTATTCTCATCTGGGCAAGGAATGGTGAAGCAGAAGCCGGGTACCATCATCAAGGATATGCTTTGGATGATGCTGCCCTTGACCTTCAGGAGGTGTCAGTTACCTGAATCCCATCTGCTCTCTGTAGGGTGAGTGTTCTCTTGAGGGCAACACTCTCTGGCAGACGAGGGGGAGAAACACATCAGTGTGACATTTCACCCCCATCAGAGACTCATCTTAAATGCATCTCAACAGCTGCAATGCCCCTTAATGACATTAAATTAACTCCAAACCATAAATTGTTTCCCTCCACATTTAAGAAACTTCTGGACACTTTCTGGCACTCCCACAGGGTTTCCTATATCACATTTGCTTCTCTCCACTGTCATATTCTGTTGAGAAGGCCAGAGGGCTTGCACACTAAATATAGCCTTTTAAAAATTCATGACACTTGACAAATGGGTTAAAATTCAAGTCATTTCTCAGTTTCCGGAGAGAATATTTGGCTGATTACATACTGTAGCCTAAACAAACGCTCCGAGACCTTGAGTTAAGGGTATGGAAGGAATCATTTTCATTTCCTCTGCGCTTTAATAACAGGATCCAGGGCTGGCAAGCTAAATGGCAGTAAATCTGACAGAAACGATATAATGAGAAGGAACAAGCCCAGGATGCATAATGAATAGTGCAGAGAACTTCCTCCAGAAGGGACACGTGCAAAGGAATAAAAATCACTATAACTCACAACCTGGTTTATGACTTGTCTTCCCCAGACAAAAGGTGAGGCTGTGGGCAAGGGCACAATAGACACCATTTATAATGGAAGCATCACCCCAGCTGCCTCTTCCCAGCTTCCTCCATATCCCTCACAACTATGCTTTGATGCCATGAGTCTTGATGCGTTGCTGAGAAGCCGCTCTTCCTATGCGGCTCTGTCTTATGAATGAAGGTTGTGACTCTCTAACTTGCTGGTGTCACTCTCACTTGATTAAATGCCTCATTATTTTAACAACATGTGACAGCTTACATAGAGAGGATTCATGGGATGCCTCCTGGGAATCCATCTTCTATAGTTAAAGGCGGTGGGGGTGGGGGGGCCTGGGTGTGAGGCTGTTAGTCAAGAGCCACTGTAGATTACTAGCAACAATAGTAAAGTTTGATGGGTGTCCATTGAAAGTACAATATTGTTAAAGCAGCAGGACTTTTTAAAAAAGATAGACCCTATTGTTGAGTTATTTTTATCAATATTGCTAATGTTCTGGACTTGCTTTGTTTATCCTTGAAAGCCATGATTTTAGTACATAGCTGCAAGCAACTGGATCCAGAAAAACAGATAATCATCTTGGGTTGTAAAACCCCAAGCTCCTAAGTCCTGACAGTAACTGAACAGATGACAATGCTGAATTCCTACAGAATCTGCTTCCAGAAAATTTTACACAGCTTTAAAATGTGGCTTCTACTTTTTTCTCAATGTTGAAATTAAAATCAAAGAAGATTTACAATAAGATATTTTGAATGGCTCATGTCACACTTGGGAAATAACAAATAAGATCAAGTAATAATGACAAGAAATCAGACAACGGGCTTTAGGACAATGAGTACCTCACCTGGAAGAGGAAAGGAGTATGCCTGGTAAATCCTTTTCTGCTACACTCACCTTGTTAGCCAAAAGTATAAACAATCATGTCCAACTGCTTGCGACGCTGTGGTCTATAGCCCACAAGGCTCCTCTGTCCATGAGATTCTCAGCAAGAATAAAAGACTGGGTTGCCATTTCCTCCTCCAGGGGATCTTCCTCACCCAAGGATTGAACCTGTGTCTCTTACATTTCCTACACTGGCCAGCAAGTTTCTTTACCACTAGCGCCACCTGGGAAGCCCATAAACAATGCAGTTAGTGATCTTAGACTTTCTCTTCACTCCACTGAGAAAGGTTTCCCTGGTCATGCCCAGCATTTAAATTGCCCAGAAAATCATAAAAGCCATCTTTTGAAGGGCCCTTGGATTTCACATCCATTGTCTTCTCAGTTCAGTTCAGTTGCTCAGTCGTGTCCGACTCTTTGTAACCCCATGAATCACAGCACTCCAGGCCTCCCTGTCCATCACCAACTCCCGGACTTCATTCAGACTCACATCCATCAAGTCAGTGATACCATCCAGCCATCTCATCTTCTGTTGTCTTCTTCTCCTCCTGCCCCCAATCCTTCCCAGCATCAGAGTCTTTTCCAATGAGTCAACACTCCACATGAGGTGGCCAAAGTACTGGAGTTTCAGCTTCAGCATCATTCCCTCCGAAGAAATCCCAGGGCTGATCTCCTTCAGAATGGACTGGTTGGATCTCCTTGCAATCCAAGGGACTCTCAAGAGTCTTCTCCAACACCACAGTTCAAAAGCATCAATTCTTCAGCACTCAGCTTTCTTCACAGTCCAACTCTCACATCCATACACGACAACTGAAACAACCATAGCCTTGACTAGACGGACCTCAGTCGGCAAAGTAATGTCTCTGCTTTTGAATATGCTATCTAGGTTGTTCATAACTTTTCTTCTAAGGAGTAAGTGTCTTTTAATTTCATGGCTGCAATCACCATCTGCAGTGATTTTGGAGCCCAAAAAATTAAAGTCTGACACTGTTTCCATTGTTTCCCCATCTATTTCCCATGAAGTGATGGGACCAGATGCCATGATCTTCTTTTTCTGAATGTTGAGCTTTAAGCCAACTTTTTCACTCTCCACTTTCACTTTCATCAAGAGGCTTTTTAGTTCCTCTTCACTTTCTGCCATAAGGGTGGTGTCATTTGTCAAGAAATCAGTCACTCCTCTCCTTTCTTAGAGGTGGGTGAGTGAATGTAATGCATGAGTCACACTTTTTGTTTCATTGGAACTTTAGGGACCCTATTTGAGGGAGCTTGTTTGCTGTTTTCAACAACAGATTGATTAATCAATTTTCCTGTCTTGCTATTCTGTGATTTATGATTTATTTTTGTAAGGCAGTTTGAATTCTAGGTCTCATTAACTAAATTATATTTTTGGATCCTAACAAGGCATTAAATTACATATTAAAAATTAAAGAACTCTCGCTGTTCACCAAATTAGGACTCATGCTCACATTTATTTTGTTCTGGAGGGGTGGAGAAGGATGAAAATGCCACGAAAGAGTTTATGTATTCACCTTCCTCACAGTTCCTCTCATCCAAAGTGTGCTATATTTTAGGTATTTGAAAAAGCAAGCTCAGGACTCCATATGGGCACTGAGGAGATTGGTTAAGGAGCTCAGACATCACCTTGATCTCCATCGTGGTTTCACACCCATCTCTCCGAGGAGACTGACATATATGCCTGGTTCTGCTTTCTTTCATGGAAGCTATGAGGGCAAAATAACAGATTGGGGGGTTTTATAAAAGGCCTCAATATCCAGAGGTCTCTGAAGAAGGGACCCGAATATAATTTGGGATGAAGGCAATCCAGTGCTCTGCAGAATGGAACTTGTACTCTTTCCCCCCTTGCTCCCTCAGCCTACTTCCAAAGACGTGTGTCCTTCGATTGTCTCATGGTATTACCATCTAGACACTGCCATTCATCTCTTGGGGACTTTGCCAAAACATTCAGATGAACAGGGAAATCTGTTTAAAGAAAATGACTAGAAATCCATTAAGGATGTGTACTGGCCCCATGAAATTACTTTACTTCAGGAAAATTGGCATGCTTTATAGACTCTGAATGAAAGAAGTATGAGTTGAAGAGCAATTTATGTAAAAAATATTAGGCTCCCAGGTAAAATCATTTTCCTGTTTTGTCATTTTGCACCGAGTTCAGCATGTCACTTCAGGTTTCATGCTTCCCTGGAATGTCAATCGATATTTTCTTTCTAAAAAACTGTATCTGAAGAAAATAAATGGATCAAGAGTTTTCCATTGGAATTTAAATTTAATATGAATGCATCATCAACATAGACCGAATTCTGTCTTAAACCCACAGCTCATCAGCATGTTACTACTATCATCTCCATGTAAAATATAGGTCATATTTCTTGTACATTTTTATTTAAAGGAGCATTGTAGAATTCCTTGATACAATTTAGAAGTCTCAGTAAACGATATAATTTCTAAGGACTCTTTATTTAATTCCCTTGCTGTAACATTTGCTTTTGTGTTCTAAGTTGAGGCAGTGCTGTGTCATAGAAAAAACATGGCATTAGAATTAGAAAGTGATGAGTTCTAGTCAATACCCAGGGGAAGTCAGTACTGCACCTCAAGTTTCAAGTCATCATCAGTCAAAAGTGAAGAATGCAAACACTTATAGCTGTTGAACAATTAAATACATAATTTTTATAATATTTAATGTAACTGAATGGCCAATGTCTTATGACGATTACTATTATTATCATTATTAATCAGATTCATTTTTCTAGCCAAGACGTAAATAAATTGAGAAATTCAGTTCAGATGAGTCACTCAGTCTTGTCCGAGTCTTTGCAGCCCCATGGACTGCAGCACACGAGACTTCTCTTTCACTATTTCTTATCTTTGTTTGATCAAACTCATGTCCGCTGAGTCAGTGATGCCACTCAACTATCTCATCCTCTGTCATCCCCTATTCCTCCTGCCTTCAGTCTTTCCCAGCATCAGGGTCTTTTCCAATGAGTTGGCTCTTTGCATCAGGTGGTCAAAACATTGGAGCTTCAGCATTAGTCCTTCCAATGAATATTCAGGGTTGATTTCCTTTAGGATTGACTGGCTTGATCTCTTTGCAATCCAAGGGACTCTCAAGAGTATTCTCCAGCACTATGGTTCAATAGCATCAATTCTTTGGTGCTCAACTTTTTTTATTGTCCAACTCTCACATTTATATATGACTACTGGTAAAACCATAGCTTTGACTATACGGACCCTTGACAGCAAAGTAGTGTCTCTGCTTTTTAATATGCTGTCTAGGTTTGTCATAGCTTTCTTCCAAGGAGCAAGAGTCTTTTAATTTAATGTTAATTTATTTTAATTTCACTGCAGTCACCATCCCCAGTGATTTTGGAGCCCAAGAAAATAAAGTCTGTTACTGCTTCCATTGTTTCCCCATCTGTTTGCCATTAAGTGATGAGACTGGATGCCATGGTCTTTTTTTGAATGTTGAATTTTAAGCCAGCTTTTTCACTCTCCTCTTTCATCTTCATCAAAAGGCTCTTTAATTTCTCTTTGCTTTCTGCCATTAGGATGGTGTCATCTGCATATCTGAGGTTTTTCATATTTCTCCCAGCAATCTTGCTTCCAGTCTGTGCTTCATCCAGCCCAACGTTTTGCATGACGTACTCTTCATATAAGTTGACTAATCAGGATAATAACATACAGCCTTGATGTACTCATTTCCCAAGTTATAACATTTGAAATAAAATTCTGAGATTGGATCAGTCACATATATATATATATATATATACACATACATGTATAATAAGAGGAATACATGATGCAGTTGTATATAATATCTCTCTGTGTGGGAGGATCAGAAGTGGGTGATTTATGCCACATAATGACCATATTTCATTCCAATTATCACTGTAGTAGCATGGGATGAAGGGCAGGTGGAGGTCAAGTTGACAGGACCTCAAATAGCTGTGATATTCAATTACTTAGGAGACAAAGACAACATGCATAGAGTAAATGCAAAATTCAGAGCAGGCACATGAAGCTGCTTGAGTAACACCCAAAGGCTCTCCTGACAATTTAGAAGTCCCTCATCTCCAAGGTAGCTTTGATGAAGTCACAGGTGGATGTAGCAGAGGAACAAGCCCAGGAACTGATTGTAAGATTTTTCACTAGGAATTTCTCTTTACTCAAAAAGCAGAGACTGAGACCAGGGCTCTGGTGCAGACAGTTCACTGGGGGGATCACTGCCAGAGGCAAGAGGAGGGGAGAAGGGAGATGGAAGCTTGGAAGGAGGGACAGTTACACAGACACGCATGACAGGACCATCACCATCATGAACTGAGTCTTCGTCTCACTGGGATAAAGAAGGTCTTCATGCAAGATCCGAGAAAGGACACATTTAGATCTGGGCTCCCAGCCTCCATGGTGAATGATGGCCTCACACTATGTGAGCTCATGAGAAATTCTAGGTAGGCACATGTGTAAATTAATAAATAGGAACTTCAATTAACGTAGAGACAGGAGGCCAAAAGGGTCAGCTTTCATGCCCTAAAATGACAGCAGAGCCCAGCAGGAAGAAGAGAGGCCCCTTCCCTGGCAAGAGCTCAGCCACTGGGGATCAGTTAAACAGCCCATGAGAAGCTCCTGCACCAGACTCTCAGCTCCTCCAGTGGCCTCCGTTTACCCCAGCCCTCCCACCTTCGTGTCACCCTTATAAAAGAGTCCTCCTCTCCTTGCAGTATGGCACCATAGTTACAGACTCTGAACTGCTATTCTTTGCTGATCACAAATAAACTTTTTTTTTTTTTTTCTGGGAGAGTTACTGTTACTTTCTCTGCTTTCCTGGTGGCTCAGAAGGTGAAGAATCTGCCTGCAATGCAGGAGACCCAGTTTGATCCCTGGGTGATGAAGTTCTCCTGGAGAAGGTAATGGCAACTCACTCCAGTATTCCTGCCTGGAGAATTCCATGGACAGAGGAGCCTGGTGGACTATAGTCCATGGGGTTGGGCTATAGGCCATGGGGTTTCAGAGAGTTGGGCACGACTAAATGACTAATGCTTTCACTTTTCACTTCTTTGCTTTAGGGCAACAGTACGTATAAGGATCACGAAGCATACACATCAGCACAGACTCACACAGTGTCAAAGAGGCCTCAGACAGAAAGAACTCCAGATTCTTAAAAGGGATTTGATTCCATGATCATGGGTGGACATATTAGGAGCCCAGGATGGTACAAACCCAGTGTCCACACTGAACCATTGGAGACAAGTGGTAAAAGTTAACAAAATAATCCACAATGGTAATCATTTGTTTAAAATGTTTATTGGAACATACTTGGTTTCCAATGATCAGGTGTACAGCAAAGTGAATCAGTTATACATTTACATATATCCACACTTTTCTTTTTCCCCATATAGGCATTACAGAATATTGATTAGAGTTCCCTGTGCTATACAGTAGGTCCTTTTTAGGACATAATAGGTCCTTTTATCTATTTTATCTGTATTCACCTGTATATGTCAGTCCCAATCTCCCCTCCTCCCTCCTCCATTCCCTTCTGATAACCATAAATTTGCTTTCTACATCTGTGACTCTATATCTTGTATATAAGTTCATTTGTACCATTCTTAGTTTTAAACAACAGAGGTTTGTGAGGAGTTAGGGGAAAAGAGCACAGAGTGTCCAGTAAAATTTGAATTTCAGATAACAACAGGCTTTTATATATAAGATATGTTTCATGCAAAATTTAACTGAAATTTTTTGTTAATCTGAAATTGAAATTTAACTGGGCATCCTGTATTTTATCTGGCAATCATAGATCTGGGGCAATGACAAAATCATACAGCTATCACTTAAAGTGAAAATAATTTTAAAGCTATTAAAATTCTACTTCACATAAACTTATTCTGACTTCCAGATATCTTCAGGTAAAAATTGGTTCACTTGTCAGAGTAGAGCCTTGGCCTCTCCTAAGAATGGTTCCCAGTTATAACATGGATCCATAGCGTGTTTATTTTCTCAGTTCCATAGAGTAAAGGTTATTGTGGTAAGAGTCAAATGGAAGTCTCTAGAATGAACGTTTGCACATCAAAATATGAACCCAGAACATGGCTACAACCTTGAGGAACTTCCAAGAATTACTGTTACAGTAGAGACAAATTCTGCCGCATCCCCATTTACCTGATTACTTATAGCAAATGCCAGGATATGTGAGGAAGTAGTAAAGTACTCAGATCTTTTCTTAAGAGGTGGAAACTAAGACCTGTGAAAGTTTAGAATCTGCCATGTTGGCAAAGTTTGTAGAGTTACTGTGTTAGGATACTGATTCTAATCAAATGACAGGCAGGTCACTTCTCCAGGGACCCTCTGCAAAACATAAAGACGCACAGCACATTGGTGGCTTTGGGATGTGCTGTTCTGGCTCATTTTACCTTGTAAGGCTTTTGCCTGGCAGTTTTGACCAGAGAGGAGCATAGGCATGAAGGCACCCCAGCAAGTCCAAGGGGCTGGAAAAGGCCGTGACACTTGGCGTGGGCCTGAGGACCAACAGCATTGAGGGCATTAGCAGTGTCAGGGCAAAGTACTGTTGGGGTTGTGGGGAGTGTCTCCGAAAAATGCCAGAAAGGGAAAGAAAGTGCAGACACAGGAATTTGGAGTAAGGCTTTGGCTCCCTATGCCGATAGATGTTCTCTCACTAAACAGCAGCTTTTACTTAGCTACTCGGGGCATAGTAGAGACTGATCATGGAACACCAAAACATTTTAGGATGAAATGATTCAAAATAAAATAGGTGTGACTTGAAACAATAGGCTGAATCATGGGAATTTCATAACTGCACACCATATAAAAATTGTTAAAAAAAACATATAGAAAGAGCCATCCCCAGCTAGTCTGGCTGCACAAGGAGGGAGTTTTGACTCCAAGTACCTGCTCCTGTTGCTTTACCCTCACTTATGCCCACCCTGTGCCACTAAGGAGTGCCCAGCAGCTGTCAGAAGAGAAGGAGCAGGCGGCGCTGGGTCACGGGTGTTGCAGACAGAAGCCAGGCCAGCGCCTGCCATGGACTCTCAACCCTACATAGTGGTAACTCTGTCAGCAGGCAAGACTTGAGGTTGAGGCGGGAAGTAGATGCCTCCTACTCCCACCCTAGGTAAAGTACTTGGAGATTTACTCCCTGTGGGCTGAAATTTCAAGATGAGAATAGCAGGACAATTAGTGGAGGAGGCTGGGTCCTACTCAGATCACATATTTCTCATTGTAGAAGTCAGGAGACCTCCCTGACCACACATGCACAAAAAGGCTCATTGGAGGTCAAAGGGTGAGTGAAACCAAGGGATGTTCTACCCAGAAGCCTTTCAGTAGACCCCACCTAGGCTAAGAGAAGCGTGTGCACAGATGGGAGGATCCCAAGATATGCAAAATATGAACTGTGAACCAGCTAAATCAAAATGGCTGGCCAAAGGAAACCTGGAAGAAATGTCCCATAAAAGTGATTCAGACCATCATGAGGGCGTGACTCCACAACTCTACGTCTGCCCACGTGTCTATCCACACCTACTGTAGCCGTTTTCCCCTCTTAATAAACATGTTACTAGTTTTACTACTTTCCATCTTTGGGGGAATTCTTTTCTACAAAGCCAAAGGGCCAGGGCCCTTGTCACTGACCACTGGTCTAGTGGGTAGGATCCAGTACTTTCACCTCTGTGACCTGGCCTGAATCTCTGTCTGGGGACCCAAGCCTTGCTCGAAGCTGTTGCAGGCTGAGGCTACTCAAGATCAAGGAAACAGAATAAGCAGTCCACTTTTTATGGAAGAATATGTTCATTCATAATTACCAGAGGAAGAATGAATTGTATTAAATTATGTTTCAAATCCAATAGATTCAATATAACACTTTTTAGTACTTCCTCACCCAGTAGTACTGTTTGATACACAGTTGCAGGAATCTAAGTAGAATACAGCAAAGCCTCAGCAAGTGGTTAATGCTAGCTTTAGAATACCCTCCCTCCTCCCTCGGAGGAAGACAAGCTTACTTGCCATCTCCTTTCTATAGCAGACACATTGGTCTCGATGTTTTATTTGAATATTGATAAGTATGAAAAGTGGTGGCAGATTTTTGTTTGAATTGCCTCTTTCTCTAATATATTGAAGACCAGTTAATTTTCATATCTACTTCAAGGTATGTTTTTCTGGCATCCAAGTTCTGAATTATTAACAAAGCATGAAGACTTCCTTTGGTACAAGAGTGTTGTGTTGTGGGACTCTTTCCATAGATCTAAGAGATTGCTACAGAATAGTCTAGGGCTAGGCTGCTCAGCTGGTAAAGAATCTGCCTGCAATGCAGGAGACCTGGGTTCGATCCCTGGGTTGGGAAGATTCCTCGGAGAAGGGAAAGTCTACTCACTCCAGTATTCTGGCTTGGAGAATTCCATGGACTGTATAGTCCATGGGGTGGCAAAGAGTCAGACATGACTGAGCGACTTTCACTTTCAGGCTGTCTGCCTACTAAGGACTGTTTTTCCCAACCCCCATTTGTGATTAAGCAATCCAGAACTAGCTGGAGACAATGCGGTCCATGTGGAGGGTGTCATTTGGGCCCATGGACAAGTCCCAGAGATCCCACATTAGTCCCTTGTATTTTCTCTTTGATGTAACCACAGAATGAAGTTTGAGTTGGTGGGTCTACAGCTGCTTACCCATGCTGAGCAGTAAGAAGTGCACAAAAAACAGTACTCGGTGCCTTGGAGTTTTGAAGCAGGGTAGTCTTCTGTATAATGAGGATGAAGCTGCTGGAAGGCAATACCCTTTGTCTGCAACATAGCTGTCACCTGTGACAAGCCTAGCTAGGAAAGGCTGCCTCCATGTGGGAAATCTAGTAGGTTGAATTCTGAGGTCTCTGCATCTGTAAGACCCAGCTATCTCAAGTCCTGACCCCGCTCAGTTGTCAGCTCACAGAGACCCAAGTCCTATCCTGATATTACCTGCTGGGATGTCTGCCAACCTAGCATCTGTGGAAGTCACACAAAGGCTTACTTTAACTAAGTTCCTTCTGGCCTTGATCTCTGCAGATGCCTCTAACTCTAAGGCTTGTTTTCCAAGGCCTGAAGCTCTCCACTTACACACTTTTGTTTGAATATGATATCTGAATCTAAAAAGCAGTCACTATTTTTTTGGGCTCCAAAATCACTGCAGATGGTGACTGCAGCCATGAAATTAAAAGACGCTTACTCCTTGGAAGAAAAGTTATGACCAACCTAGATAGTATATTCAAAAGCAGAGACATTACTTTGCCAACTAAGGTCCGTCTAGTCAAGGCTATGGTTTTTCATGTGGTCATGTATGGATGTGAGAGTTGGACTGTGAAGAAGGCTGAGCACTGAAGAATTGATACTTTTGAACTGTAGTGTTGGAGAAGACTCTTGAGAGTCCCTTGGACTGCAAGGAGATCCAACCAGTCCATTCCGAAGGAGATCAGCCCTGGGATTTCTTTGGAAGGAAGGATGCTGAAGCTGAAACTCCAGTACTTTGGACACCTCATACGAAGAGTTGACTCATTGGAAAAGACTCTGATGCTGGGAGGGATTGGGGGCAGGAGGAGAAGGGGACGACCCAGGATGAGATGGCTGGATGGCGTCATGGACACGATGGACGTGAGTCTGAGTAAACTCCAGGAGATGGTGATGGACAGGGAGGCCTGGCATGCTGCAATTCATGGTGTCACAAAGAGTCGGACACGACTGAGTGACTGAACTGAACTGAACTGTCTTTGGACAAAGCTGTAGTCAGCAATCAAGGTCATTCACCTACATGTCTTAGGGTTTGTAGACTTCTATCTAAGCTACGACAGTATCCCAGGCCTCTATTTGCCTCCCCAAACCACCCATGTAAAATGTCCCACTCGTGAACTGAGTCAAAGACCCAGTACCCTGAACACAGCAGTCTCAATAAGCCCATGTATTATTTTCACTTCATCATATTTCTATTTCTTGATATTTCTAGTGCATGTGGCAAATGCTGCAGTCTTTGAGGGGTCAGGTAAATAATATACCACTTTTACATCTACATTCTAAACAAACTGGGTACTAAAACAGATTTTATGCACATTTTTCATGTCCTTATTCTTATGTAAAATTAGATGTGCTATTATGAAACATTCTTATTCCTCAGTAAATTTGTTACTTGATGGCATCATCCAACACTTTTATCCTTTCTCTTCTGCATTTACTTATTTACTGAAAAATATTTATTAAGTATCTGTGCCATTTTAAGGTGTCATTTTAAGTGCTCAAGATACAGTGTAAGCAAAATTAGTATTGGTGAAGATGTGGAGGAAAGGGAACACTTTTACACTACTGGCAGATATAGGGAAAGAGCAAATTAGCCACGATGGTAGTGGTCAGGTTCTTGTGCACCATGGCCTCTTGCTTTCATCCCACCTTTTGTGAATACATGATTATATAGCAGCTGGGATCACTTATAGTACTGCATATGCACCTCAGGATGTACCCAGTTGGCCTCTGGCCACTTTTGTTCTGTAAAAATATATAAGCTCCACCTGAAAAGCCCTTGGGTCTGTGTTATGGATGGGTTACAGCTGCATTGGAATCAAGTTATGGCTGCATTCAAGCAACGTTATAGCTGTGTGCACTGGGTCAACCATGAGAAGAGAGAATATGGTGTGTCTGCTGCTATGGCTGCTATGCCAGTAAGGAAAGAATAAATGTGTCTGCTGTTCCTGTGACTCCTTGAGTTTTCTTTCAGCTTCTCCATCCACACTTCACCTACTGTGAGTTCAACGAACAGTTGAACAGTGTGCACAGTGAGGAACAATGAGACAACTGGCGAGGTCACCAGGATGATACAGCAACACAAAGGGAATGTGAACTGGCACAGTCACCACAGAAAATAGTGCAGAGGGCCTCCGAAAATTAAAGACGAAATAACCTTATGACCCAGCAATTCTGCTCCTGGGTGTATAGCCAAGGAAAATGGAAACATTAATTTGAAATGATACCTGCACCCTAATTTCATAGTGGCATTACTTGTAATAGCCAAGATACAGAAGCAAATTGTGTGTGTGTGTGTGTGTGTATAATGTATATAACATGTATATATATATATATATATATA
>SJYQ01000508.1:218269-253061 GCA_006410935.1 Redunca redunca | reverse complement strand
ATGTTATTATACACATATATATATTAAAATATTATTCAACCATAAAAAGGAATATTTCCATTTTGAACAACATGGATGAATCTGGAAGGTACTGCATTTAATGAAGTAAGTCAGAGAAAGATAAACACTGTGTCTTATACATGGAATCTAAAAAGTAAAACAAGCAAATAAATGTAACAAAACAGAAAGATATTTATAATTACAAGGAACAAATCAGTGGCTAGAAGAGGGATGAGGGAAGGGGGAGGAGCAAAATTGGAGTAGAGACTTAAGAGGTACAAATAAATGAGGTACCACGATGTAATCTACAACACAGGAAACAGCTCATATTTTATAACATTAAATGGAATATAATCTATAAAAATATTGAATCACTATGCTGTACACCTGAAATTAATATAACATTGTAAATCAACCATATTTCAATAAAAAATTTAGCAGACACTTTTCTATGAAGAGATTTACATACAGAATTGGAACTAGGTGTGCCGAGGAGTATTGTAATTATAAATAGAACATCAGAACACTCCTATTTAGAAGGTGCATTTCATCCAAAACCTCATGTGTGGAGCTCAGTGTGGCTGGCTGTGAGAAGAATGCTCCAGAAGGTGATAAGAGGCAGTGCAAAGAGCCCCAAGGTGAAAAATGTACTTAGCATACAAGAGGAAGGACGAAGGGAGAGCAGAAACAGAAGGATGGGATCTGGTTACCCTCCCTGGCTTTGCTCTGTGTGAGGCGGGAGGCTGAAGACAATATTGCACTGGGGTTTGGCACACTCTTTTAGTTTTCAAAAGATCATTCTGGGCCCCAGTGGAGGATAGTGTTCAGGATAAGAAGGAAAAGTAGGAGTGGAAAGTGGCCTGATCCAGGCTGGTAGCAATGAACATGATGAGCAGCACTCCCACCCCTTTCATCACTGGGTGGAATTTGTACTCAGAAGTATAGGAAAGATACAGATGCCTCTGTTCATTGGTGCATAGTCATCCAGGGGTAGAGCTGAGTATCCTCCTCCAGGCTCCTACATATTATACACACATGCACCACTGTAGAACCGGAGCCCAGCACCGCCTCCATGTCCTTCTCTGCTGCATGTATTTTATAAGGACTCATAGAAGTCAGCACTTGGCTCACCTAAGATTTTACAGCCTTCAATAGTAGGTGTGCTCAGTCGCTCGGTCTTGTCTGACTCTGTGGTTACATGGACTGCAGCCAGCTAGGCTCCTCTGTCAGTGGAATTTCCCAGGCAAGAATACTGAAGTGGACTGCCATTTCCTTCTCCAGGGTATCTTCCTGACCCATGGATTGAACCCACATCTCTTGCATCTCCAGCACTGGCAGGCAGATTCTTTGCCACAAGCAACACCATATCTTTAAACAGTAAGCTGATACCTAAATACAGACATAAGCTTTATCTGACACATAAATTATGCTAAGACCCTTGATTTAACCTGAATTAGTTCATTTTTGTCATCTGACAACAAATTTAATTGCATGTCTTTTCTTTTAGCTCTCTATATAAACATGTCTCATAAATAATTGCACTGACCTTTCAAATTCCAGCATATTAGGTTATGTTCTTTGCCTAATTTTGTCCTTCAAACAGCAACTATTTCTTTGTCAAATGAGACTACTTTAACTCATTCCTTTAAGTCAGTTTCCGTCTTCCATCTTTACTAATATCGTCACCGCCCTTCATTACCCATCAACCGGAAATTGCATTTACTTGAAGCCTATTCCTTTCATCATATAATTAATTAAAGAGTTAATTAATATCAGATATATTGTTGGCCTCTGTGACACTTCATTAAATACTTCCTTCCTGAAGACACTGTCATTTATTTTAGTTGTTATTAATGGTCTTTGAACTTCCATTCTTTTTACTGTCAAAACTCATATTTAACCCATATTGAATTAATTTTGCAGGTGAAACTTCTTCCAAAGGTTACTGTATTAATTATTGGTTAAAAGCCATTTACTATCTTCTGATATTTGGATTCAGTTATTTTTTTTTTCACTGAAAAAAATTCAGTTATTTTTTTTTTACCCTCAAATTTAAGACACTGGCATATCAATTTAAAATTTGCCAGACACTTTATTTCTCAGTATGATATTATATAATAACATAAATGATATTATATTATTATCATATAATATATAAATGTATATTACGTATGTAGGGGGTTCCCTGGTAGCTCAGTGGAAAAGAGTCTGCCTGCCAATGCAGGAAATGTGGGTTTCAACCGTTGGTTGGGATGATCCCCTGGAGAAGAAAATGGCAACCTAGTTTAGGATTCTTGCCATAACGGAAATCCCACGGACAGAGAAGCCTGGTGAGCTACAGTCCATGGGGTTTCAAACAGATGACTTAGCAACTAAATAACAATAAAAATGTTATATATGTATATTATAATATATATACATACATATACATATATATATATATATATAAAGTTGTATTTTTAATGTAATGAGCAAAATTCCCTTCAGTTCTGACCTGTTTATTGGTTGTTCTTACCACTCTGTTGACATTACAGAAATTTGATCAGATTATCCTATATATTTCCCTTTATATATATGTATAGATTTTTGTCTTCCTTGGTAGATCAACTGGTAAAGAATCCGCCTGCAATGCAGGAGACCCTGGTTCTATTCCTGGGTTGGGAAGACCCATAGGAGAGGGGATAAGCTACCCACTCCAGTACTCTTGTGCTCCCCTGGTGGCTCAGCTGGTATTTTTTTTTTTTAATTTTATATTGTTTGTTTTCCACAGATATATGTTTCTGGGAACTTAGGGGCTCAAGAGTAGAGGGTCTCCTGGTCTCCCTCACTTCTTTCTTTTTTAATTTTATTTTTTTACTTTACAATACTGTATTAGTTTTGCCATACATTGACATGAATCCACCACAGGTGTACATGAGTTCCCAACCCTGAATTCCCCTCCCACCACCCTCCCCATATCATCTCTCTGGGTCATCCCAGTGCACCAGCCTCAGGCATCCTGTATCCTGTATCGAACCTAGACTGGCGATTCATTTCATACCTGATAGTATACATGTTTCAATGCCGTTCTCCCACATCATCCCACCCTCTCCCTCTCCCACAGAGTCCAAAAGTCTGTTCTTTACATCTGTGTCTCTTTTGCTGTCTCGCATATAAGGTTATCATTAGCATCTTTCTAAATTCCAAACATATGTGTTAGTATACTGTATTGGTGTTTTCCTCTCTGGCTTGCTTCACTCTGTATAACTGGCTCCAGTTTCATCCATCCACCTCATTAAAACTGATTCAAATGTATTCTTTTTAATGGCTAATACTCCACCCCCGCTTCTTTGAAGTGATAAATGTTCATCCTTGTTGACTCGGGCTGCACTCCATTAAACATCACCTCTCTACCTGGCAACTCAGTCCCTTGATTCCCTGAGACTGGGTGAGGGTCTCCCTTGCGTCTCTAATGCTTCATCACACTGCATTTGGTGCTACTTGGGGTGTGCCTCCCTGGTACCCACGCATGGAGCAGGGATGAACATTCCCCAAGTAGACCATCCTGGACAGTGGATGTCCTTTCATGCTCCTTCCCAGGGCCCCTCTGGGTGGGGCAATCTGCTGGGTGTAAACTCCCTGGAGCTGGTGCAGCTTTCCTGGAAGCACAGAGGGGTTCTGTGGCTCTCAGAGGGCCATCTAGAGTGGTGTGTTGGAGTTTTGCTCTGAGGTAGAGCACTGAGCAGTCTGCAGATTTTTCTTCCCCAGTTTCACTCCTAATTCTTATGATATGTATTCAAGTATCATAACAAATATACATACAGGAAAGTATACATTCATAGGTGTCATGTTGATGAACATATATGAAGTGAATGTACCTGTAAGGTCTGTCTCCCTACTTTATCAAATAACTGAATGATTCACATGTATATGTATAAGTAGATCTATAAATAGATAACTAGATATTCTTTTCCATTATGGTTTATCACAGGATAATGAATATAGTTCTCAATGCTACCTTGTAGTACCTTATTGTCCATCCATTCTATATGCAATAGTTTGGATCTGCTAATCCCCAACTCCCAGTCCTTCCCTCCCCCACCCACCCCCCCTTTTCAACCACAAGTCTGTTCTCTAATTGTGCTAGTCTGTTCTGCTTCTTAGATAAGTTCACTTGTGTCATGTTTTAGATTCCACATGTGAGAGATATATAGCACTTGTCTTTCTCTGTCTGACTTACTACACTCAGTATGGCAGTCTCTAGGTCCATCCATGTTGCTGCAAACAACATTATTTCAATCTTTTTTATGGCTGCATAATATTCCATTGTATATATGTACCACATCTTCTTTGACCATTTATCTATTGATGGACATTTACATTATTTTCACAATATAGTTTTGTTGGGATATATGCCCAGGTATGCAAATGCAGGATAATATGGCAACCCCATTTTTAGTTTTTTGAGGAACCTCCATACTGTTCACCATAGTGGCTGCTGCACCTATTTACATTGCCTCCAACAATATTATTAGATTCCTCCAATGTATCCCTCCAAGGAATTCCCGCCAATTCCCTTTTCTCCACAACCTCTCCTTGCATAAACCACTTTTCTCTCCATTCGTCTGCAGCTTTGACATAGTTGACGCATATGAGTTTTTCCACAGTAGTCAGCTTGGTTGAGTTCTCCAACGATGCATTCTCCTAGTTTACTTCCAGACTACACTCTTCTGGTTTCTTCACCCCAAAACTAAATGTATCTCATTATCATTCTCAATTGAGCATCATCAATTGCTTTCTATTTCTATTCTCCCCCTGGATAAGCTGAACCATTTTCTTTCCATATTTAGTGTCTGATGTTGGTGTCCTGTTTCCCTTCTCTTACATGTACCCAGCATGTCCTCTTTGATGTCTAGACAACCCAAAATAACATATTCCAAAGATAACTCCCCTCCCCAACCTATTCTCTCCCAGTCATCTCCAATTTAGTTCTCAGGAAATAAAAGCCCACTCACTCAGCTATTTAAGCCCCCAAACAGAGAAGTAATCTTTCAAGCTTCTCCTTCTGTCAATCAAATCTTCAACAAGCCCAATGTCAGGCTCTTAAGAATATCTCATGTGTAGTTATTTAAATCCATCTGTCACCATATTTTCCAAACATGCTGTCATTTCTTGGTGACTTTCTACAATGGTCATCTTGTTGGGATCTTGATTTCCTCCCCTGTCTTTCTCAAATCTACTCTTCTCTTAGAAAATGTAGTAACAGAAATTGCTTTAATCTATACAGTTGACCCTTGAGCAAAACAGGGCTTAATTTCATCCATGAAACTAAGCCTTCATCCATACTGTTACCTTTCTGTTAAAGATTCATCCATGACTCTTCTCAAGGTCAGTTCCCACTTACTCTTCAGATACTGGCTTAAATGCCACATTATCAGGAAGCTCTTAGTAAACTGAGCAGATGCTTGTACTTAAATCTTTCAAGGGATATCACTCTATTAAAACCTAGTCTTTGTTGAGGCCAGTCTTTGTTCCTGTGTTCTTTGACTCTGGCTGAAGTCCAGAAGGTCAACCAACCCACTCCTCCTTAAACGCTAGGCTCTTGTCATGTTCCCTATTTGTGAGAGCATCTTCCTTCTCAACTCAAAGATTGCATCCATGTTGTTATGGTTCTGTTAAACAGTTCTATTAAACAAGGATGAGTTCCCACTTATCCTTCAGATATTGGCTTAAATGCCACAGTATCAGGAAGTTCTTTTTTGGAAAAAAATAAAAAAGAACTCATTTTCTTTTGGAAACCCTCTTTTTGGGTGAAGTGTGTGTTTCACAGGTTATAATTAAAATGTGCCCTTTCTTTGTTTTATTTTTTTTATTTTCTGTCAGCTGCCCCCCCCCAACAAAGTGCAAACTTCATAAGATCAGAGGCTAAGCTTGTTAAATCTACTAACTATCCCAGTCTGTTAAATCTATCTAACCCTGTGTGTGTGTGTGTGGGGGGGGAGTACAATATCTAACACATGCTAGATAAATATTATATAACTATTTAATGAATGTAGACAAGTTCTATAATTGTAATTTTAGAAATGTGATGGCTAAAATTAAGGGAAACTAAAAAAAGAACAATGTGCCAACAATATTCTTTGTATTTATTTAATTTTTATGATATTTTGTGGACAAAGCCTGATTAATCCCCTCTGAAGCTGTGGGCCTTTTAATGGTACTTTCTTGAATAAATCAGGCAGAGCTCTCATCACTTCACATAGGTTTTTCTCAATTTATATGATCTGAGATCATTTTACTTTCCAAGGACTTATGTTGGTTATTCAAGTTCATCCACAGTGAGTCAAACCTGAAACACTGATACTGATGTTACTGAACTCAAGCTTTTGAACATGACTGGCGCTGTGTCCAACTCTGGGAAACCACCTAGACCACACTGATTTACCAAGGCTTCTGGGGAAAATGATCACAAACAGAGACAAAACAAGAGAAAATCACCACCTCATGGCCTGAAGGGTCAAATGTTCCCAAGGCCATGTTTTCTCTGAAGGGTTCTAAGGAAGGATCTTTCCTTGCTTCTCTCACCTACCAGTGGTTCAGTGATTTTCTTGGTTTGTGGTAGCACCACTATGATTCTGGGCTATATTTTCTATGGTTGTCTTATCCCTATCTTCTTCATATCTTTTTACTGTATTCCTTTTTGGACTTAGAGTCACTTTATTCAAGTGTGACTCAACTTGATTACTTGATTGTCGGCAAAGACACTATTTCCAAAAAGGCCATAGTCACAGGTCAAGGAGGTTAGGGCTTCAGCACATCTATTTGGGGGGAAACAATTTTAAAAGTTGGCTTAAAGCTCAACATTCAGAAAACTAAGATCATGGCATCTGATCCCATCACTTCATGGCAAATAGATGGGAAACAGTGGAAACAGTGGCAGACTTTATTTTTCGGGGCTCCAAAATCACTGCAGATGGTAATTGCAGCCATGAAATTAAAAGACACTTACTCCTTAGAAGGAAAGTTATGACCAACCTAGATAGCATATTCAAAAGCAGAGACATTACTTTGACAACAAAGGTCCATCTAATCAAGGCTATGGTTTTTCCAGTGGTCATGTATAGATGTGAGAGTTGGACTGTGAAGAAGGCTGAGCGCTGAAGAATTGATGCATTTGAACTGTGGTGTTGGAGAAGACTATTGAGAGTCCCTTGGACTGCAAGGAGATCCAACCAGTCCATTCTGAAGGAGATCATTCTTGAGTGTTCTTTGGAAGGACTGATCCTAAAGCTGAAACTCTACCATGTGAAGAGTTGACTCATTGAAAAAGACTCTGATGCTGGGAGGGATTGGAGGCAAGAGGAGAAGGGGACGACAGAAGATGAGATGGCTGGATGGCATCACCGACTTGATAGATATGAGTTTGGGTGAACTCAGGGAGTTGGTGATGGACAGGGAAGCCTGGTGTGCTGTGATTCATGGGGTCAGAAGAAGTCGGACACGACTGAGTGACTGAACTGAACTGAACTGAATTTAACTGGCAGCAGATTGTCCAAAAAATAAAGGATCCAGGAATTCAGATAATGCTCTAACATGGAATATTCTTATCAAAGGGAATGTCTTCAAACTTTGAGATCCCACCTGCTTCATCTCAAATCCAGCAGAACTCACAGTTCACAGGCAACCCAGCAGTGGTATTTATTACTAACATCCTTAGCCCCCAGTCCAAAGGCAACTTGGATACAAAATTTTTTTTTGGCTGATGAGATAAGCAAAAGATTGAGGTAGAACTTGTCCTCACTTCTCCAGTTGCTATTCTTAGGGCAGTTCTCTGGATGTCATTATTCTTTTCCTATGGGAAGGGAAGCAAATGTAGGGGAAAGTGTACAGATTAAGGTAAGTTTAACATGACACTCCAAAATCAAAGCACTAACAGGCCTTAGAGACACTCAGGGTATCAACAAGAGAAAGATAACCAAGCTTTACTTATATTAAGTAAGTTAAATGACTCAAGACACAAAACAACTGTTTGCAGGATAAGGATACCCCATAAGGACTGGGAGTCACTGTGAGGCAGGACACTTATCTAAATCTCCAGAGGATTCCAAATTCATTTTTCTAACAGATGGTGAAGACAGCTGCAGGGAAGTGATCACCATTCTTGATGAATATAAGGCCCTGGAATTGGTGCCTAACTGTCAAATTGCAGTTGACAGCAGAACAGGCCTCAGCAAAATGAGGTGAGAGCATATTAAAGTATTTAAAATGTCAAGAAGGAGCTGCCAACATTATGTTTGAACAAGAAGAGAAATCACTTCTTAATTATGCACATACATTCCAGTCAAAAATAAAAGCAGCTGAGAAGGCACACAAAAATTAAAGAATCCATTCTTTAACAAAAAAAAAAGTTCCAAGTAAAAGCAGAAGAGTTTCAGTAAGTCCTTTTCTATTTAAAAGTACATAAAAAGACATAAATTATGTTAAAACAAAGATGAAAGAGTAAACTATCCTAAGAAAATTTAAAGGGAGATTATATTGATAAGATATATTTTCATGACCCAGATAATCACAATGGTGTGATCACTCACTAGAGCCAAACATCCTGGAATGTGAAGTCAAGTGGGCCTTCAGAAGCATTCCTACAAGCAAAGCTAGTGGAGGTGATGGAATTCTAGTTAAGCTATTTCAAATCCTAAAAGATGATACTAAGAAAGTGTTGACCTCAATAGGACAGCAAATCTGGAAAACTCAGCAGTGACCACAGGAATGGAAAAAGTCAGTTTTCATTCCAATCCCAAAGAAAGGCAATGCCAAATAATGGTCAAACTACTGCACAATTGTACTCATCTCACAGGCTAGCATATTAATACTCAAAATTCTCCAAGACAGGCTTCAACAGTACGTGAACCATGAACTTCCAGATGTTCAAGTTGGATTTAGAAAAGGGAGAGGAACTAGAAATTAAACTGCCAAAATCTACTGGATCATCGAAAAAGAAAGAGAGTTCCAGAAAAACATCTATTTCTGCTTTACTGACTATGCCAAAGCCTTTGACTGTGTGGATCACAACAAACTGTGGAAAATTTTGAAAGAGATGGGAATACCAGACCACCTGACCTGCCTCCTGAGAAAACTGTATGCAGGTCAAGAAGCAACAGTTAGAACCAGACATGGAACAATGGACTGGTTCAAAATTGTGAAAGGAGTACATCAAGGCTGTATATTGTCACCCTGCTTATTTAACATATGCAGAGAACATCATGTGAAATGCTGGGCTCATTAAAGCACAAGCTGAAATCAAGATTGCTGGAAGAAATATCAGTAACATCAGATGACACCATCCTTATGGCAGAAAGTAAAGAGCTATATATATATATATAGAGCCTCTTGATTAAAGTGAAAAAGGAGAGTGAAAAACTTAACTTAAAATTCAACATTCAGAAAACTAAGATAATGGCATCCATTCCCATCACTTCATGGCAAGTAGATGGGGAAACAATGGAAATGGTGAGAGACTATTTTGAGGGGGACTCCAAAGTCACTGCAGATGGTGACTGCAGCCATGAACTTAAAAGACACTTGCTCCTTGGAAGAAAAGCTATGACAAACCTAGACAGCATATTAAAAAGCAGAGACATTACTTTGCTAAAAAAATGTCTATCTAGTCAAAGCTATGGTTTTTCCAGTAGTCTTGTATGGATGTGAGAGTTGGATTATAAAGAAAGCTGATCGCTGAAGAATTGATGCTTTTGAACTGTAGTGTTGGAGAAGACTCTTGAGAGTCCCTTGGACTGCAAGGAGATCCAACCAGTCCATCCTATAGAAAATCAGTCCTGAATGTTCATTGAAAGGACTGGTGTTGAAGCTGAAACTCCAATACTTTGGCCACCTGATGCAAAGAGCTGACTCATTTGAAAAGACCCTGACGCTGGGAAAGATTGAGGGCAGGAGGAGAAGGGGATGACAGAGGATGAGATGGTTGGATGGCATCACTGATTCAATGGACATGAGTTGGTGATGGACAGGGAGGCCTGGTGTGTTGCGGTTCCTGGGGTCTCAAAGAGTCAGACACGACTGAGCAACTGAACTGAAATGAACTGAACTAAAGGGGGCAAAGTGATTAAAGAACCTTGGTGAATAACACATGTATTTATATTGGACAGCTCTGGTTTAGACTAGACTAGAAACACAATGAGAAGGTGCAGCCGAAACTCTAATACTTTGGTCACTGATGAAAAGAGCTGACTCATTTGAAAAGACCCTGACGCGGGGAAAGATTGAAGGTGGGAGGAGCAGGGGATGATAGAGGATGTGATGGCTGGATGGCATCACTGATTCGGTGGACATGAGTTTGAGTAGGCTCCAGAAGTTGGTGATGGGCAGAGAAACCTGTCGCAAAGAGTCGGACAAAACTGAGAGACTGAACTGAACTGATATTGATAAAAAAAATAATTTGAGGGCCAAGCAAACCATGAGTAGAAATAACTTAGAAACATTAAGAAACAAACTAGATTCAAATGTATTTTTTTTAATGGCTGAGTAATACTCCATTGTGTATATGTACCACAGCTTTCTTATCCATTCATCTGCTGGTGGACATCTAGGTTGTTTCCATGTTCTGGCTATTATAAACAGTGCTGCGATGAACATTGGGGTACATGTGTCTCTTTCTATTCTGGTTTCCTCGGTGTGTATGCCCAGCAGTGGGATTGCTGGGTCATAAGGCAATTCTATTTGCAATTTTTTAAGGAATCTCCACACTGTTCTCCATAGTGGCTGTATTAGTTTGCATTCCCACCAACAATGTAAAAGGGTTCCCTTTTCTCCACACCCTCTCCAGCATTTATTGCTTGCAGACTTCTGGATCGCAGCCATTCTAACTGGTGTGAAGTGGTACCTCATTGTGGTTTTGATTTGCATTTCTCTGATAATGAGTGATGTTGAGCATCTTTTCATGTGTTTGTTAGCNATGTATATGTATTTTTGAGTGGCTTTGTTGTACACCTGAAACTATCACAATGTTGTTAATTGGCTATAATCCAATATAAAATATAAAGTTAAAAAGTATTATAAATTGTTGTCTTCACCTCCCCTCTAGTCTCAAGGAAAGGTACCTGTCCTGTCCAAGACCACTATGCCTTCATGCATCACTCCACCCATGTCTTCTCTGGCTCCTTGAAAGCTTATAAAGGGACACCTCCTACCTCTTCTTTAGTCTGATTTGGAAAGCCGTCCATCATCCCATTCCTGTCTCTTTCACCTACCCAGTCTCCCCCAACCCCCTTCCCAAGAATCCTATCCTCCAGTCAAACCAACCTCTTTAAAGATTCTTCAGTGTACACTTTCTTTACTCACACCACCTTCAGAATAAGTTTGAGTGTCCTGTCTCAGTGGCTTAATGGAAACAATGTAGTATAGAAACAGCAAATCCTTAGTCCAGTTCCTTACTCTGCCATTTACTTCCCTGTGTGTCAGTAAAGTTATATATCAAATCACATATAAACTCATTCATCTTTAAAATGTAGCTATCAATATCACTGTCAGAGGACTGAATCTAAAGCGCTGAGTAGGAAAGTTTGCATATAATAGATGTTCAGCAAACATGAGTTTTAACTCTATTCAGTCAAGATCGTTGACATTCTTAAAGTTAATATGTTGAGTGTGTGTTTTCCAAAACTTACAGAAAATTTTGAATTTTAATTTTGTCTGATTAATGGCATTACTGTTTACATAAAAAGCCATACACATACTTATATCAGGCTGTACTTTTCTTATTCGGTACTGTCTTTGTCTGATTTGATATCAGGGTGATCATCTTTAGGAGACGTTTTATGTCGCCAATCTTTCGGAAGTGTTTGAGATGGTGGGTATGATTTCTTCTTTGTATAGTTGTTAGAAGTCGCCTGTGGAGCCATCTGATTCTGAACTTTATTTGTAGAGAGATGTTCTTTTCTTGTCTTCTTTTACAGGTTTTATTTCACTTTTACTGATCAGTCTGTTCAAATTATATATTTCATTTTGATTCAGGTTTGGTGGACTCTGTGTTTCTAGAAACTTGTTCATTTTTTCTAGGCTGTGGAATTTGTTGGCATATGCATACTTATATCCTGTTTATTTCAACATTCAAGATATAATGCTTTGAGAATAAGAATAATGACTTTAAATAAATGAGATTTTTGAGGCTATATTTGTTAATAGTGGAATACCTCTCTCGTGATAAATGTTCCATAAATGTTTGCTAAATAAATTAATAACAATTATATACATTCTGGTCTTCCCAGCTGGTGCTAGTGGTCAAGAACCTGACTGCTAATGCAAGGGACATAAGAGATGCATTTTCAATCCCTAGATCAGGAAGATAACCCGGAGGATGCTATGGCAACTCACTCCAGTATTCTTACCTGGAGAATCCCATGGATAGAGGAGCCTAACAGGATACAGTCCATAGGGTTGCAAAAACTCAGACATGACTGAAGAGACTTAGGACACAGACACGCATATACAGTTAATATTTGTTGGGGAGAAAGGGCTAGAAAACTGATAAGTAATCACTTTATTTCTCAATTCTCTCTATCTCCTAAGCTGAGCCTTCGCTTCCAGCAACTAATGTCAGAAAGAGGATCCAATAAAGGAAAGAGAACAAACTCATGACAACTAGAGAAATTCCTATGCTGACCCTTAACTAGCACAGCTTGGTTTTGCAGTTACTTGAGTATCAGTTGCATCACTAATTTTTGAATTCTATAAGAATGGGAAATATGTTGATATTCATGACTTGTAGGATTTTTTGGAACATACTCAAAAGATGATGTTACACCAGTAGATGAAATATTGCATATGTAAATAAATTCAGGAACAAATAAGTTCAGTAGCTATTATCAACTTCCACATATTCACTATTTAACAAATACAAGAAAGATCTCCATGCTTCTGGAACACATTCTTGTGCCCAGAGAGTGACTTATTTCTGTCCACTCTCATTGTAAAACCATTTTCAACTTATATTCTACTTTTACTTTCAAGTAAAAGGGAGGCAGGCTTTGATGCTTGCCCATTCAGAAAAAGTAAATGAACAGATTATCATCATTGTATCATCTTCTCCCTAGAGGACATATATTTGCTAGCATTTCACTTAATGGCAAAACTCTCTAATTTACTGGAGAAGAATTTTTACTAAGCAGTTTCAGCACCTCACCAACTTCTGAAGTCCAAAAAAATAATCATTTGCTTGTTAAAGTTCATCATCCCTGAACCCTTTGCTTCATACTTTCACTCAGTTAACTAGAATTAAACATCTAGATATGGCATACATATTGATTATAAATTTTAGTTGGGAAGTACTGTGCTTTCACATGAGCAAAACTCATACCTGTATCACCGATCCCACGCACAGCACCGGTTATCTTGCTGTATCTCACTGGGCAACACTCTTCGCTGAATTCGTGGTAGGCAAGGCGCGAGCTAAGAAACTGGAAGAAAAGGAGAGGAGCCCGTAGGCTGCTGCTGCTGCTAAGTCGCTTTAGTCGTGTCCGACTCTGTGCGACCCCATAGAAGGCAGCCCACCAGGCTCCGCCGTCCCTGGGATTGGCCAGGCAAAAACACTGGAGTGGGTTGCCATTTCCTTCTCCAGGTAGGATCTGCAGATGTGTTTATTCTCTCCTGGCTGGCGCAGCATCCTTAGCAGCAGACATAACATCACGCAAATATGATCGTGCACAACCCTTCAGGGCTTTTCCAGGAGAAGCTTATACAGGCATACCACACAAAGTACATGACCAGAGTACCTTGTGATGCACATGCACAGTGCCAAAAATGAGATCCTCTATTACACAGTCATTATTTACAAAACATGACGTGAGAGAACCTGAACGTATGTTTTTGGCTAATTTGCTCTCTCCCCACAATACCTAACTGATGTCATGCTATTATCCAAAACGAAAGATAGTTAGAACACTATTGCTTTTTTTTTTTTACTAGACTTTGCTTTTATTAATTTTGTTTTGATAGACATATTCATGAGATAACCTATAGAATTTATTAATCAAATTTACTGTTTCTAGTGAGAATCACAGTACAGATTTCTACCTTATTCCTTCATAAAGCCTCTATTTTTTTTAGATATACATGTATCTTCCCTTAATTCTTGCATACTAAAGAATGCCCCTGGATATCATCACTTGCTCATGAGATGAAAGGGAAGACTAAGACATACCACAAGCTCATTGAGTCTTGGTCCTGACGTAGTACTCATTCAGAGGATTTCATAACAGATGGCAGACAAATTCTCAATTTTATTCTTAATGAAAAGTTTCTTTTTGCGAATATTGGTGAAAAGTATGGATTCGTAGAAGAATTAATACAGAGAAGCTCCATATACTTGTACTTAAATTATCCCCATGGTAACATTTTGCATCACCACAGCACAATATCACAACCAAGAAATTAACATTGATACAAGTTCATCCATTTTCAGGTTTTACAGTTCTGCATGTACTTAATTCTGTACATGTGTGTATGCATTTTAATGCAGATTTATCACACATGGAGATTTGTGAGCCACCCACAGTCCAGGATGCAGAACAGTTCCTTTTCAAATATCTTTCCTGATACTGTTTCACAGTCACAACTACCTACCTTTCTTCCCACCTCACATATCTTTGGTTATCACTGAACTGCTCTCTAATTCTATAATATTATTATTTCAAAAGTGCAAAGTAAATGAAATCATGCAGTATATAAACTTGTGACACTGTGCTTTTTTCACCCAGAATAACTCCCTTAAGATCCATCCAAGTTGTTACATATATCAATAGTCCACCTCATTTTATTGCTGAGCCATATTTCATGGTCTGGATGGACCATTCAGTTCAGTTCAGTCACTCAGTCATATCTGACAGGCCTCCCTGTCCATCACCAACTCCTGGACTGCACCCAAACTCATGTCCATCGAGTCAGTGATGCCATTCAGCCATCTCATCCTCTGTCGTCCCCTTCTCCTCCTGCCCCCAATCTCTCCCAGCATCAGAGTCTTTTCCAATGAGTCAACTCTTCACATGACATGGCCAAAGTAGTGGAGTTTCATCTTTAGCATCATTCCTTCCAAAGAACAGCCAGGACTGATCTCCTTTAGAATGGATTGGTTGGATCTCCTTGCAGTCCAAGGGGGCTCTCAAGAGTCTTCTCCAACACCACAGTTCAAAAGCATCAATTCTTCAGTGGTCAGCTTTCTTCACAGTCCAACTCTTACATCCATACATGACCACTGGAAAAACCATAGCCTTGACTAGACGGACCTTTGTTGACAAAGTAATGTCTCTACTTTTCAATATGCTGTCTACTTTGGTCATAACGAGCATCTTTTAATATCATGGCTGCAGTCACCATCTGCAGTGATTTTGGAGCCCAAAAAGTAAAGTCTGCCACTGTTTCCCCATCTATTTCCCATGAAGTGATAGGACCAGATGCCATGATCTGTTTTCTGAATGTTGAGATTTAAGCCAACTTTTTCACTCTCCATTTTCACTTTCATTAAGAGGCTTTTTATTTCCTCTTCACTTTCTGCCGGAAGGGTGATGTCATCTGCATATCTGAGGTTATTGATATTTCTCCCTGCAATCTTGATTCCAGCTTGTGCTTCCGGCCCAGCATTTCTCATGTACTCTGCATAGACGTTAAATAAGCAGGGTGACAATATACAGCCTTGAGGTACTCCTTTTCTTATTTGGAACCAGTCTGTTGTTCCATGTCCAGTTCTAATTGTTGCTTTCTGACCTGCATACAGATTTCTCAAGAGGCAGGGCAGGTGGTCTGGTATTCCCATCTCTTGAAGAATTTTCCACAGTTTATTGTGATCCACACGGTCAAAGGCTTTGGCATAGTCAATAAAGAAGAAACAGATGTTTTTCTGGAACTCTCTTGCTTTTTCCATGATCCAGCAGATGTCGGCAATTTGATCTCTGGTTCCTCTGCCTTTTCCAAAACCAGCTTGCAATCTGGAAGTTCGCGGTTCACGCATTGCTGAAGCCTGGCTTGGATAATTTTGAGTATTACTTTACTAGTGTGTGAGATGAGTGCAATTGTGTGGTAGTTTGAACATTCTTTGGCATTGCCTTTCTTTGGGATTGGAATGAAAACTGACCTTTTCCAGTCCTGTGGCCACTGCTGAGTTTTCCAAATTAGTTTCCTCAACTGTTCATCACTTGAAGGACATTTTTGCTGCTCCAGTTTACAGCTATTAAAAATAAAGCTGCTGGAAATATTCTCATACATCTTTCCTTATGTGAAAATAAGTTCTCATTTTACTGGAATAAATGCCCATGATATATACGGTAAATTGTAGTTTTGTAAGAAACCACTACATTCTTTTTCAGAGTGACTGTAATATGTTACATCCCCATGAGCAATGTATAATAAATTTAGTTTCTCCACATGCTCACCAGTGTGCTATTATTACTATTAGTTATTCTGGGTAATGATATCTTAGTGTATTTTAAATTTGCATTTCTCTAATGGCAAATGATTGTAAACATATTTGCATATGCTCATTTGCCATTTATGTTTTCTTCAACTAAATATTTCCATATCTTTTGCCCATTTTCTAACTGACTGTTGCTTAAGCTGTTGAATTTTGAGAATTCTTAATGTATTCTAGATACTAAATTCTCTGTCAAATATGATATTTGGAAATACTTTCTGCCAATTGGTAGCTTGTTCTTTTTTCACTTCTTCACATACGCTTCCACAGACAGACATCTTATTTAGATGAGGTCCAATTGATGAATTCTTTCCCTGGATTTTTCTTTGAGATCAAGTATAAAAACTCTTCACCTAGGCCTATATCTCAAAGATTTCTTCTTTTTTTCCTGAAAGTTTTATATTTTATTCTTTACATTGATTGAAGTCCATGATCTGTTTTAAGTTTTTTTTTTTTTTTTTTTTAGTTAATTTGTATAATGTTTAAGTTAAGGTTCATTATTTGCCTGTGAAAATCCAATACCTTTAGCATTTGTTGAAGGGCTTGATTTTTTCCATAACACAGATTTTCCACTGTTGTCAAAATTCAGTTTGGCATTATTGTATGTGTCAGTGTTCTTTAGTTGTTTGCTTATGTATATGTTTATTTCTCCATCAATATTGTCCTGATTATGATTGTTGTATGTTCACCTTTAAGATACAGTAGAGTGATTTCTCCCAATTTGTTGTTGTTCATCTAAGTGGTTTTATCTAAAGTATTTGTTTTTCCATATGAATTTTAAGGTAAGTATGTCTATAATAAACTTGCTGGAATTTTTACTGTAACTGCATGTTTTGCCAAAAGTTTCACTTTTATCTCAGGTTCAAAGGATTTGTTAACAAAATGAGCCATTCGTTCAATACAAATAAATAATACCAATATTTATTAGAGAATTCCCTAGCTTACTTTCAATATACTAACATTAAAAGAAAAGAGTAATAGAAACAGCAGAGGATATGTCACCAAATTGAGTTTTGCTCATATCCACACTCAGTTAGTGTCGGGATACCCTGCGTCACAGCACATCTGGAGTCCGGATTGGGAAAAGTGTCCCAGGCAGGACATTTGCTCCAAGGGTGAGACTGTACAGATTGCAGTTTGGCATTCCCACTTTTAATCCCAGGATGCAAATTGATATCATCATCAGTCTGTGAACAAATCACAACTCTGGTTTCATGTTAATGTTATTTGTCTTGTCTTGTAAAATTTGATACGTTGTTAAGCCTGGGACTTGGTTGGTCAGACCCCCTCCACGGGCTCAACAATCTCAGGATTCTTCCCCATCTCATATGTGGTGCTCTCACAGTAGACAATGAGGGCATTCCCAGCCAGTGCAGTGTCCAGACAGGCTCGAAGCAAAGTCAGAGGCCTGTTCTGCTTGGACTCTGAAGCCTAACTAAGACTATTTATTTAATCTCCCTAACACTGCATAGAGGAGACTGGCACCTTCACTGTGTTGAATCTTACACTCTAACTTGTTTCATTGGATTTTTATAATTCTTTATATACAGGCCTTGCAAATGATTTGATAGTTGCACACTTATGTGTTTCATTTTCTTTCAAGCAATTATGAATGGCATTGTCTTTTTATTTCAGTTGCCATTAGTTTGCTATTTATAGATAGAACTGTATTGTTTTCCATATATTGGGTTTATGTCCTGTTAACTTACCAAAATGACATATTAGACCTAGGAATTTCTTGGAATTATTTTATGGTCTATCTTCGTAAAGGACTTCCCAGGTGGCTCAGTGGTAAAGAATCTGTCTGCAATGCAGATTTGATCCCTGGAGTTTAATCCCTGGGTCAGGAAGATACCCTGAAGAAGGAAATGGCAACCCACACTCCAGTATTCTTGCCTGGGAAATCCCATGTCCATGGTGTTGCAAAGAGTCAGCCACTACTTAGTGACTAAACAACAACAATCTTAGTAAATGTTCCACAGGGTTTTGAAAGGACATGTGTCGCTTGCAGTTGGATGGGATGTCCTATATGTGTGTTTAGGTCCTTTTGGCTGACTTTGCTGGTAAGTGTTCTATGACTTTGCCTATTTTCTCTCTAGTAGTCCCTCTCTAATAGATAGGCATATTCAAGCATCTAACTTTAACTGTGGATTTATCTCTCCTTTTATTTATTAATTTTTAAATTTCATACTCATCTTCTTTGGGCCCTTCACACACCACTGTGTAAGAAAGTCAGAGCACTGCCTGCCAACTGTATCATGGGCAGGACTTTGGAGTGGAAAGTCAGCTCTTTGTTTTATCCTATAAGAAACAAAGAAAGGGCAGTATTTCGTTTGAGTTAGTTATTGCCAAAAAGATTTCTGTTCTTGCCAAAAATACTTCTCTTCTTCCACTCTACAATTTCCCCAATCTTTTGGCCAATGGGATAGGCTTTTGTGGAAGTTTTTTGTATGTGCCTATTGGTGATTCCCATAGACAGAGGAGCCTGGTGGGCTGTAGTCCATGGGGCTGCAAAAAAGTCAGACACGGCTGAGCAGCTAAGCACAGCAGCATCGGTGGCTCCAGTTTTGAGTCTGTCGCAGCATCCTTTCTAGGATACGTGAACAGTAGCAGGGAAACCCAGGGAACCCACAGTTCTCCTCTCTCCTCTCATTTCTCTCTCCTGTCTTGTCATTTCTTAAGCTCCAGGGCACCAACAAAGGCTATCTTCTTTCTTTTCACACTTCAGAGTCTTCTCATAATGGTTTATTGCATTATGTACTGTGTTGTGCTTAGTCACTCAGTTGTGACCAACTCTTTGTGACACCATGAACTGCAGCCCGTCAGGCTCCTCTGCCCATGGGGATTCTCCAGGCAAGAATACTGGACTGGGTTGCTATGTCCTCTTCCAGGGGAGTTCCCAACCCAAGAATTAAACCTAAGCCTCCCACATTGCAGGCCTATTCTTTACCAGCTGAGCTACCAGATAAGCCCTTATTGTATTATATCCAAGGCTTTTTATTTCATAAGAAGTGCCTGGGGGAAGGGAACTACTTCATCTTGGCCTGCAAGGCATGATTTTCATCAGCCTTTGCCACTCAAAGTTTTCCTTAGTTTTGGTTTTCATAGGTTAAGGGTTAATCATATAATCGGCATATGAAGTGAAGTGAAATGAAGTCACTCAGACGTGTCTAACTCTTTGTGGCCCCATGGACTGTAGCCTACAAGGCTCCTCTGTCCATGGAGTTTTCCAGGCAAGAGTACTGGAGTGGGTTGCCATTTCCTTCTCCAGGGGATCTTCCTGACCCAGGGATCGAACCCAGGTATCCCGCATTGCAGGCAGATGGTTTACTGTCTGAGCCATGCAGCCCTATAATTCTGCAAGTTTTTAACTTGCTCTAGTCTCTTTCATTCCTCCCCACATACTTACCATCTCTCCTCTGAACTCATTTCTTATGACTTCTCTTTAAATGCAACTTATAGTAATCAACACACACCATCTTTGTTCTTTTTGTTCAATTTCTTCTTTTAAAGTTACACCTACCTTGAGAACATTATCTGCTTTCCGTGATATCTCAGGCAAGCATTCTAGCAAGTGCTTCCCATTGCATGAAAGGATCCCCATCTTTCCAGCCTCCAAAAGAGGTTTCTTCTTCATCTGCCAAGTGAGCATTAAGCGAGAGCCTCATATTTGACGCTTCTATTCCAGAAATAGAGTTCTTTAAGAGCCAACTTCCAAATTAATCAGGTAGCAAATGATTCCTGAAACTCTGTGGCTGAAAATAAGAAAAACTGTTTCTTTCTTTTGTTGTATTAACAGCACAGCTGCCTGGGAACTCTGCTCCACACCATCTCCTTTTAGATCTAGGCTGAGTCAGGAACCACCCTCTTAAAAGCCCCCTGCCTTGTTATGCAGAGGGAAAATGAGTGCATAGGGCTGCTTCTTAAAGCTTCAAGGCAAAAGTGATGCTCCATCCATTCACATGTCTTTGGTCATTGCTATGTTCAAGTGGGGAAGTAAAATCTTGCCACATGTTTGGTGGGAGAAAAAATAAACTATTATGATCAGTCTTGGTGACTGCAATAATGAAAAGGATTCTCCCATCATCCAGAGTCCTTGTATTTCAAGCACCTGGGGCTAGAGTGACTTTGTTCTCTTTATGGGAAGAAGGGTGATAGTATTTGTCAGCCAAAAAGCTGGAATTTTGCTGAACACTGTCAGCTGCTTTAAAATAATCATTTGTTCCTTGTTTTTTATTAAACAGTTTAGCTTAGAGAAGTGATGTCCTAATTAAAATAAGAGCAAGGATGATTATGTGTCCCGGTAGTTGCTTTGAGAAGCTCCATGGTTAGTATGACGGAAAAGGTCTAATAAGGTATCAAGCAACTCCGACTTTTTCATCCATTGCTCCTTTGTGCCTATAGATGGTACAATCATTGTGTGAGCATAAAGAAAAAAATCTACCCAGTATAGCTGAACAGAAATGTGGAAGAGCTTGGCGCATGGCAACACTGCAGAACCAGAGGTCTATTCCTGGACTGCCAACACTGAGACTTCTAATGATGTGTGAAAAGATGAAACTCTAAATGATTAAGGCACCTTATCTGAATTTCAAGTTTCATGCAGCTGGATGTAATCTAGATTTAACTGGTACAACACTTAAAGGCTACTCCATCTACTGTTTAGTCAGCCTAACTATTATACATATTTATATATTCACAGATACATATTTCTTTATACACACACATTCTTGTTGCTTAGTTGTTAAGTCATGTCTAACCCTTTTGCAACCCCATGCTGCTTCTGCTGCTAAGTCGCTTCAGTTGTGTCCGACTCTATGCGATCCCATAGAAGGTAGCCCACCAGGCTCCCCAGACCTTGGGATTCTCCAGGCAAGAATACTGGAGTGGGTTGCTATTTCCCTATCCGGGAAATCTTCCCAACCCAGGGTTCGAACCCAGGTCTCCCACATGGTAGGCAGATGCTTTACCATCTGAGCCACCAGGGAAGCCAGTAACCCCATGGACTATAACTTATAAGGTTCCTCTGTCCACGGAATTTCCTGGGCAAGAATCCTTCAGTGGTTTGCCATTCCCTACTCCACGGAATCTTTCCAACCCAGGGATTGAACACCCAGCTCCTGCATTGGCAGGTGGATTCCTTGTCACTGAACCACCAGAGAAGAATATACACACATATATAGGCATGTATTTCTAACATCTATCTATTTACCTATCTATCTATCTAAAAAAGGAAAGAAAGACAACAAAGATTATGTAACTTGTCCGAAATTGACAAATAGAAAGTAGCAGAACTGAGACTTCAATTGAAGTTGTTTTGGTTACAAGATGGAATCTATCCATCTATTTATCTATCTATCTTAACATATCAATCTAAATGAATATTGCCTACAAAGATCTTCTTTCTCTTTTTCTATTAAAAATATTTCAAAATTATTTGAAAAATTACAGATACATAAAGTGCAGGCTAATTCTTTCTTATCTCTATCCTCACAACATCCCCCATAGTTTCCAGAGCTAAATATTAAATTTCAAAACTTCTCAACAGAAAGGGATTTGGTTTATATGATTTGTAGCCACAAGAGAGACAGTATGGCAAAAAAGAAAGAACCAAGATAAAAGGAGGCTCTTTTTATCTTCAGGACTTTACAACCACAGCTTTTGGACACCTCTGGACTTCTATGGGGTTAGACAGAGCAAACTCTTATAGAAGAATAATTAGCATGATGTCCCTCTGTTTTTCCTTAAATTCTTTTAAAGATGCTGAGACTTACAGCATGAATGGCAACTCTTAAAAAACAAAAAAAAGTACAACTAAATTCCAAATAAGAACCTGTCAAGAAGCAGATTTAAGAAGAAAATGAAATGAAAGAGAAAATAGCTTTAAGCCATTGCTCATTTTTATTTTATTAAAGCTTTCTTTTAGTAAAATAAGTTAACTTTTTTTTTTAATCAAAGCCAATTCAAATTACTCGGGGATATTTCTTATTCCTAATAATTTTGAGTATTTCTCAACTTTCTATCACTTTTGAAATTGTTAAATACATGAGAATCTATATAACAATCTTTACAAAGACCTAACCCCATGAAAACGTAACAGTGTTCTCCATTTCTTCACTTATGTATCTTCAAAACACACAAGTAGTTAAGGAATCCTCTCAACTTCGGAGAAGAGAAGACAATGTCTTAGAAGTTTCATTGGCTCCAGGCTATTCACTTGGACAAAACAATCTTTATATGTATTTATGAATTTAATTAAGTATAATAAACAGTAAGGCCTGCATTCTACTTACTTTTGAATAAATGCCCTGGTGTATAACAACACATCCTGAAAACTCAATAAACAGAAATGTTCCAGTTAATGAAAACTCACAGGAGCAGCAACGGAATCAAGAAACAGAACGAATGCCATTTTCCTCACTGGTGTCCCCTTCTAATGTCAGCAACCACCCTCTCNATGCCATTTTCCTCACTGGTGTCCCCTTCTAATGTCAGCAATCACCCTCTCCCTAAAGGCAACTCTTATCCTAGATTTATAAAATTTAGCTAAAACATTTCATGATTTTTTTGATTGTATGTGAGTGGAGAATGGAGTGTGCGTTGTTTCATTTGCTCCTTTTATTCATTGCTATGTTTATGATATTTAGTCTTGTCTTTGAGTATAACTGATTCATTTTATAGATACTTATAATGTATTTCACATTTGCCATTATTACAGACATATCTACTTGACTTTGGAAGTGCCAGTTTCCAGTTTGGGGCTATTATAATGCTGCTATGAGCATTTATGTCCCTGTCTTTTGGTACATATGTATAGTGTGGCTTTCTATTGGATACATATGTAGAAGTAGAATTATTTGCTCATTGGATGGGTGTATATCAACGGCATAAATAATGTCAAACAATTTTTCCAAAATGATAGGGCTATAGATTGTATCTGATACATGTGTGACATATTCCTTTAGATAGTAAGCACTTTTGATTTCTCCAGCGATGTTCATTACTTTAATGTAAAGAAATATTAAACTGATCGATAAAATTCTTACTAACCACTGACATGGTTGTGCTTTTGCAAAGATACTGTTTTTAGAAATTTATTTTCAACAGTGTTTTCTGTTATATAGAAATAAAATAGTTGTATCAGATGTACTTTTCTCAAACATCTTTTCCCCCAGGCCGTGGCTTGTCTTCTCATTTTCTTGACATTGTTTTACACAGAACAGAAATTTTAATTTGAATGAAATCCAACTTTTAAAATTATTTCCTTAATGGGCTGTGCCTTTGGTGTGATGTCCAAAAAGTAATCACTAAATTCAAGCCCAATTAGGCTTTCTCCTAAGTTATCTTCCAACAGTTTTATACTTTGCATTTATATTTTTATCTATTATCCATTTGGAGTAAACTTTGGTGAAAAATGCAATACTTGTCTTTAGATTCTCTCTTGTTTTTCTTTTTGGTTGTGGATACCCCATTGTTCCAGCACTGTTTCTTAAAAAGATTACTTTTCTTCTATAATACTGCATCTGCTTCTTTATTAAAGATCAGCTGACTATATTTATGGGGAAAGGATTTATCTCCCAGAGTCTTTCTATTCTGTTTTATTAATCTGTCTGTCCTTTCAGCAATATCATACTTCTTTGATTACTGCAATTTTGTATTAAGTTTTGAGGTCTGCTGCTGCTGCTGCTAAGTTGCTTCAGTCATGTCCGACTCTGTGCAACCCCATAGGCGGCAGCCCACCAAGCTCCCCCGTCCCTGGGATTCTCCAGGCAAGAACACTGGAGTGGTTTGCCATGTCCTTCTCCAATGCATGAAAGTGAAAAATGAAAGTGAATTCGGTCAGTCGTGTCTGACTCCTCACGACCCCATGGACTGCAGCCTATCAGGCTCCTCCATCCATGGGATTTTCCAGGCAAGAGTACTGGAGTAGGGTGCCATCGCCTTCTCCAAATTTTGAGGTCAAGTAATGTCAATCCTCTGACTTTTGTCTTCTCCAATACATAAATATTGTGTCAGCTGTTCTGGGTCTTTCACCTCTCTGTATAAATTTCAGAAATAATTTGTTGATGTCCACACAATAACTGTCTTTGGGATTTTTTATTAAATCACATTTAATCTTATAGATCAAGTTGGGAAGAACTGATACACTGACAACATTGAGTCTATGAATATGGGATATCGCTCCATTTATTGCATCATTTGATTTCTTTCATCAGAATCTGTACTTTTTTCATACAAATCTTGCAAATAATTTGTCAGATTTATACCTAAGAATTTCATTATTTGGTGCTAATGTAATTTATAGAATGTTTCAAATTCTACATTTTCATTGCTGGTATTTCAAAAGACATTGACTTTTGTAACCTTGTAGCCTACAATTTTGCTTTAATTACTAACTAGTTACAGATTTTTTTCCCCCCACCTTAGGTAGGACAGGAAGACAAGAAAGACTAGTATTGGGTAGTTCCCTCCCCTCAGATAGGTTAGACTTTGATAAAACTCCAACAGATTAGGCTCTTGTAAAAGGCTATGGTTTTTCCAGTGGTCATGTATGGATGTGAGAATTGGATTTTGAAGAAAGCTGAGTGTCGAAGAATTGATGCTTTTGAACTGCGGTGTTGGAGAAGACTCTTGAGAGTCCCTTGGACTGCAAGGAGATCCAACCAGTCCATTCTGAAGGAGATCAGTCCTGGGATTTCTTTGGAAGGAATGATGCTAAAGCTGAAACTCCAATACTTTGGCCACCTCATGCAAAGAGTTGACTCACTGGAAAAGACTCTGACACTGGGAGGGATTGGGGGCAGGAGGAGAAGGGGACGACAGAGGATGAGATGGCTGGATGGCATCACTGACTCGATGGACATGAGTTTGAGTGGACTCCGGGAGATGGTGATGGACAGGGAGGCCTGGCGTGCTGCAATTCATGGGGTCACAAAGTGTCGGACACGACTGAGTGACTGAACTGAACTGAACTGAAGTGAAAATAAGTTCTCTTGAAGACAGGGTTTGTTAAGAACAGAACACTCTGGAGTATTTCAAAAATTACTTTTCCCCTCCATCTGTCTCCCCCTGCACGTAATTATTTATTATATTCTGGACATTCTGGCTATTAGTATTATAAATATAGGACCTTTATAATCCTCATATTTAGCACTCACTTCCCTTCTCAGGGGAAGCTGAGGCACAAGTGCTTGTCTGTTTGGCCTTCTGACAGGATTGCCAAAACTGCCCCAGTAAAAGTGGGGTACTGACCCACATAGCTTCTTGTGGATGAGTGGGGTGGATGTCTGTCTTCCCTCTAGGCCCCACTCACACCAGACAGAGGAATGTGGGGTCCGGAATCAGACTTTCTATTGCCACAGGGGCAAAAGCTCAGCACACACCTGCTGATACTAGAGGAAAGAGGAAGTGGGAGTGAGTTGCCAGCCAGGGCTTCCCTGGTGGCTCAGACAGTAAAAAAATCTCCTTACAATGCAGGAGACCTGGGTCTGATCCCTGGGTTAGGACGATCCCCTGGAGGAGGACATGACAACCCACTCTAATATTCTTCCCTGGAGAATCCCCGTGGACAGAGGAGCCTGGAAGGCTACAATCCATGGGGTCACAAAGAGTCGGACACTACTGAGTGACTAAGCACTGGCAGTAGCACTAACGTGAGAGGGAAAGTGAAGTCGCTTAGTCGTGTCTGACTCTTTGCAACCTACCGCATGCCAAAGGGCTGTCCAGGCAGCTCAGCAGCAGAGAGTCTGCCTGCCAGTGCAAGAGCCATGATAGACTCCAGTGTGATCCCCTGGTCAGAAACATCCACTGGAGGCGGGATGGCGACACAACCCAGGATTCTTGCCTGGAAAATCCCACAGACAGAGGAGCCTGGCTGGCTATAGTCCAGGGGGTCTCAAAGAATGAGACACGACTGAGGGACAGAGTATGGCATGCCCCACCTACCAGGAGCTCTGCCATCTCCTCGATTTATGCGTGGGACTGGGGACTAACTTCAGAGCCTGCCGGCAGGCGATATGTAGGGCCACGGTGCTGAATAGCCTGCCTCACGATACTGGGTGGGGTGGAGAGGAGCCCCCACTGAGCCCTGCGAACACAGCGTAGGAAACCTCAGGCTGAAAAGCTTTGTCCCTCATCGCGAGTCCTCACTGCTGCCAGGCGGGGGGGTTTCCGGGGAAGCTTAGGCGGCCCCTGGGCTCTGCTGACCCAGCTGTAGGGGAAATTAGACCACGGCTTCCCTCTGCACACATAGGTGGGATAGGAGATCGCTAGTCAACCATATTGACATAGCTTCAGCAGGTTTGTCCACTGCTCAGGGAAAGAAGAGAGCTCTCCACTCAGTTCTGCGGGTGCCATGCTCCTGGGGGTTGAAGCGCTGCTGGCATTCACCGATTAGGGATGGATGAACAGCAGCCTGCTCGTTCCTGCTGGCATCGCTGGAAGAAGAACTCATACGATCCCTGTCTGACCTGTGCATCAAGGTGTGGGCTGAAAAATTAGCTCTCACTCAGTCCTATTGAAACCATAGTAGTGGAGAGGTCAGGTTTCCAATGATATTCTGATGGAATCAGTAGGGTATTGACAAAAATCTGTTTATCTTTTCTCTTAGACCACTGTTTCTGAATTTTTTTGTCCAAGAAGAATGGATTTTCCCAGGCACCTTATTTATTTATTTATTTATTTTTCTGACCCAATTGGCAATTCCAATTAGGAGGCTTCTGAGGTGCCATGTCAGATATATGTGGCCGGAAAAAAGATAGCCCAGTGAACACAACTTCTCAAGTCCTGAGGACCCTAGGCAGCCATCAAACCTTTCCACCCTTCGGAGTCTTCCCACATCTAATCATTGTGTTATGTTCAAGGATTTTTATTTATAAGAGAAAGAATCTGGGAGATGTAGGGCTACTTCATATTACTAGAACAGAGGTTTCACCGCTTAATAATAATATAACAATAAGCCTTTTTTTTTTAATTTTTGTAGTCCTTGTTACATCAGTCTTAGTCCACAGATACATTGGTAAGCTTTGTGCAGGCTTGCACATTCGTTTGTTGGAGATGGCAATGGCACCCCACTCCAGTACTCTTGCCTGGAAAATCCCATGGATGGAGGAGCCTGGTAGGCTGCAGTCCATGGGGTTGTGAAGAGTCAGATAGGACTGAGCGACTTCACNATTTGTGAGGGAGAAAGTAATCTCCTGGTCCTATTCCTCCGCCATCTCCCCCCCCCCTTTATTTATTTTTCTGACCCAATTGGCAGTTCCAATTAGGAGGCTTCTGAGGTGCCATGTCAGATATATGTGGCCGGAAAAAAAGATAGCCCAGTGAACACAACTTCTCAAGTCCTGAGGACCCTAGGCAGCCATCAAACCTTTCCATCCTTTGGAGTCTTCCCACATCTAATCATTGTGTTATGTTCAAGGATTTTTATTTATAAGAGAAAGAATCTGGGAGATGTAGGGCTACTTCATATTACTAGAACAGAGGTTTCACCGCTTAATAATAATATAACAATAAGCCTTTTTTTTTTAATTTTTGTAGTCCTTGTTACATCAGTCTTAGTCCACAGATACATTGGTAAGCTTTGTGCAGGCTTGCACATTCGTTTGTTGGAGATGGCAATGGCACCCCACTCCAGTACTCTTGCCTGGAAAATCCCATGGATGGCGGAGCCTGGTAGGCTGCAGTCCATGGGGTTGTGAAGAGTCAGATAGGACTGAGCGACTTCACTTTCACTTTTCACTTTCGTGCATTGCGGAAGGAAATGGCAACCCACTCCAGTGTTCTTGCCTGGAGAATCCCAGGAACAGGGGAGCCTGGTGGGCTGCCGTCTATGGGGTCGCCCAGAGTCGGACATGACTGAAGTGACTTAGCAGCAGCGCATTCATTTTGTATTTGCATATCGTTTCCAACATCGTGAGAATTTAGTAATTCTTGAATGATTTATAAGTCCTCCTAGTGATATCTCCATTTTAGAGAATTTACATGAATTTTTTAAAGGGAAATTTTAATATGTTATTAAAAACACAGGTGGACAATACCTGTACAATTCCTGTATTTTTATTGAATATTCTATTCCCATGATGAATCCTAAAATAATTCACTCGCAACGTGAGGTCTCTATAGTTTGTAACATTAATAACTGGAATAAAAATTTCCATTCTTGTAAGGAGGAAATTGGGAGCAGGATGGTAGGAACATTTAGGGATATTTATGGTTGTTGTTTTTTTTTTTTAACTTTAGTTTACTTTACATTACTGTATTGCTTTTGCCAAACATTGACATGAATTCACCACGAGTGTACAAGCGTTCCCAAACATGAATCCCTTCCCACCTCCCACCCCATACCATCTCTCTGGGTCCTCTCCTTGCGCCAGTCCCAAGCATCCTGCATCCTGCATCGGATATCGACTGGCGATTCGTTTCTTACTTGATAGTATACATGTTTCAATGCCATTCTCCCGTCTCATCCCACCCTCTCCCTTTCTCTCTCCCCCAGAGTCCAACAGTTCACTCTATAGATCTGAGTCAAAGAAAAACACCAATATAGTATACTAATGCATATATATGGAATTTAGAAAGATGGGGATGATGACCCTGTATGCGAGACAACAATAGGGATATTTATGGACAGAAAAAGAAAGCTGGTGCCTGTGGAGTAATGCCCAAAGCATGGACTTTAGAATCAGAGGGGTCAGAACTTGCATCCAGTTCACTGATGTTTATAGACATTTTATTATAGCTTTCAGTTCATTTTTTCACTTGTGCAATAAGAATAGTAATTTAAGATGTTTTACATTTAGTGGTGCTTTCTTTCCCCAAATCATACTCTCACTGGATTTTCTGCTGCTTTATGGGGAAAATGGGTGTGTTCTCACTGGATTCCCACCCTCCGCCTCCAGTCAGTCCTACCACTGGGAAAAGATTCTTGGCAACAACTCTAGCTGAAAACCAACAGAAGAGAGTATATAAATATATAAAGCATCTTTCTAAAATATGCAAATTGCACCCAATATAAATTCCTTTCCAAAACCCTTCCCCCAATCAGTCTGGGGATGAAAAACATCTTGTGTTTTACAACTACATTTGTTATTGTAAAAATATGCAACTCTGTAAAAATGACTGCTGCAAAACCCTTTCTTTAACAGTTCTCTCTTGCTGTCCAGGAGGCTTTATCACAGAACTGATAATAAAAGCAAAGCTAGGCTCATTTCCAGTAACTTAATGAGTTTTCCCAGCTGTTATCATGAGCAAAGTATTCTTAAATATGAAGATAGAGTTACTTTGAAAACCTATACTGATTTTATCTTCTGACTAGCCGTCAGCAGTTTATGGCAACACATTTTCTCAGATGCTGCCTTCATATCATGTAAATGATGACCATTGAAAAGGAGTATTCACTCATAGTGCTATTGGCTTTCCCATGTTTAAACAAGTCTGTTTAAACAAGTCATCCTGCATCTAATATTGTGGTGTTTTTTGCATAACTACCTACAGGTCATCTCACAAAGCTGTATTGCTATTTCATTACCAGTCCCAGGAGTAATTTTTCAAATGCTTTTCTGGTATAATGCTCTTTCTCCTTCCCTTAAAAATGCCCAAATATAAAAAGGAACAATAAATACTCTAGGCTATAATAAAAACTTAATTTGCTCATTCTAAATGTAAATTTACATAGATTGCTGAGATAAAATTGGCATTTTAATTATAGATTGCAAAGGGAAAAGATCATATTTCATTGAATATTTCCAAGTTATTGCATTTAAATGGCATTGCGTGTAGAGTAGCCCTATCAGTCATTCCTGGAGGCTTGATGATCTTGGATAAATGTGGAAATTTGAACTTCTAAATAATTAGCTTAAGTATCATTAAGCTTTTTAAAACCCATTTCTGCTTATTATAGTTTACATATTAAAATGTATTTACTCAGGTTTTGGATAATTTCAAATGTGAGAGAAAAAAGCCAGCCAATAGATTAAAAATATATTAAGCTACAAGCATCTCAGCTGATGCAAACTGCCTACCTCTCTGATGATGTGTCTTTTCCCTTGTCCCTGTGAACACTCTTCTACTGAACTAGAATACAGAGCACACAGCCTCTGTTGCTTCTGGACATACGGCCATGTTCCTGTTCAGCATCGGAAACAAGAAGGAAGAGAGCAGATCTGTGAAGAGATTTTTCCATCACAGTGTCTCCAGAAGTACTGAATGCACTTGGGGCTTTACTGCAGTTGGTCACGGTTTCCTTTCATATCAGAGCCTATGTGTCTGCGTGCTGTAAGGGGGAATCAGTGTGGCCCCTCTAAACTCAATCACTTCTGGCTCACATCGATATCTGGGTAAATGTTTCAGTTCCACTGTTTTAAATGTTCGCAGAATTGTGCAGGAAAATATCTTGTAAAAGATGCAAAAACAATCAACTGGGCTTTTTGAACTGAAGCTATCAGATATAAGTAAACATTATTTATAAGGTAGGTAGAAATAAATTAATAAGACTTTGTCCTTTGTCCAGACTTCAATTCATGGAAAATATACATGAGAGAAAAAAATGATAGTCATATTTTTTTTCTATCTTCAACATGAATGCATTGATAATGAAATGTAAAGTCAATATCAGTAGTACTCAGAATGTACCCTTAAATATATGAGGGTCTCAAGAACCCTTCATAGAGTTCACATTATGGAAATTATTTCTTATATTGATACTAGTAGTTTATTTGACACATTTGAATTTTCTCTGATGTTACCAAAGCAATGGTGTGTGATTAGTGGTCCTTGGCACAAACCACAACAACAGTAACAAACTCTACAAGTTGCTGTTATTTTTGTAACTGCTCTCTGCTTGTGATTCTTTAAAACAACAAAAAAAGAAGTAATGCTAGTTTCACTTCAGAATTTCATTACCATTCATGAAATAGTGAGTTGTTTTTTTGACATCCCTAACTTATGTATTTTTATACATTAGGTGTTATAAAACAGAAATACAGAGTTAATACGCTGTGGTCCAGTGTTTATCTCAATGAAAAGCACATATAGATTGAGTTGTACATTAAACTAGTTGAGTTTTTAATGAGATAACATCTTTAATTGAAAGAATAAATGGTAGACAAATCAAGTTATTCAGACTTAGATATTTAGGAAGAAATTTCTTGAAAATAAATAGTGTGAGTCTGTTAGGAAAACAACTGGCAACATATGTTACCTATGATAATATTCTAGCTTTCAAGACAAAATACTAGCTTTTTTCAAAAAAATTAATGGGCTACCTTGAACTAAACATCATCCCAAAATTTAGACTTTTCTAATGCCTGGCTTTATTGAGATATAATTGATATATAACATTATGAAAGTTTAAAGTGTACAACACAGTCATTTCATACACAGATATACTGCAAGATGATTATCAGAATAAGGTTAGGTAACATCTCTGTCACCATCACCACACATAATTGGCATTTATTTTTTGTGGTGAGAATATTTAAGATTTGTTGTCTTAGAAACTTTCATGTATACAATATAGTGCTGTTGACTATAGTCACCATCCTCTACATTAAATCCCCAGAAATTATTCATGTTATAGCTGGAAGTTTATATTCTTTGACCAACATTTCCAGCTTGTCCTCATCCTCTTCTCCTTTGGGGCTCTGATAATTCACAGATTGTTTCTGTTAATGGTATCCTATAAATCTCACAATCTTCCTTCATTTCTTTTTAATTTTTTTTCCTTCTCTAACTGGATAATTTCAAAAGTCCTGTCTTGTAATCCACAGATTCACTTTTTTGTTTGATGCATTCTGCTATTGATGCTGCCTATTGGATTTTCTTTCTCTTTCTTATAGCACTTTCATTCTTCAGCTCCGGTATTTGTTTAAACTGTTTCCATCTCTTTATTAAGGTTATTTTGTCTGTCTGTTGGGTTTTCTTATAGCCTTCTGATCTTCCTTACAGCAGTTATTTTGAATTCTTTACTGGGTGAATCACATATATCCATATTTTAGGAGTGGGTTATAGGAAGACTATTGTGACCCTTTGGTGGTATTATCTTTCCTTGATTCCTCATGTTCTTTGAAGTCTTGTATTGCTGTCTTTGCTAAAAGTGGAACTCGTTTTGAGTCTTTACCCACTTATGAAGAGAAGTCTATAGTTTGGGTCTTTGCTGACTATGGAACTCATTTTCCTCCATGAGAAATTTCACAGGTCAAGAGGATCTCTCATGGCACTAGGTTATGCAGCCTTAGAAGAGAGGTGATGTGGGTGAAATCACGCTGTTTTTCTGACCCTTTCCAGTGTGTTCAAACTTGGATATTTGATATTTCTTTTCTCCATCTTCATGCTGGAACTTCTCCACTGGACTCCTTGACTTCCACAAAGTATTTGTTGTCTGTATTTGGTTTTAATATGTCAATTTGGCCTTGTTTGAAAGGGGCTGGAGATAGTTCCTGGGCCACTTAAGGCTTCAGAGTCAAGCCTATACCTATTATCCTACATATAGGTGGACAAGACTCCTCTGGGATCCTTTGGTGTATGTTGCTGGATCCCACATCTCCCACAAAAACATGTTTTGTTTTCTTTTTTCCCATGGAGAGTTGTCAGACTCTTGTTGTTGAATGAGGATTATGAACAAAGGCTGTTTTGTTTGACCATCTTGCTAAAGTCACTCCTTGACTATTTTTTATTATAGACCTTCAGGTCTGAATAATTTCATCATTTATTTAGACCCATTTCCCTGAAACTCCTATCCATTTGTCCTGGTATCAGCATCTGATAAGAGAACAATTTGTAATTCCCAGTAAATTGGAGCTACCTTCCCAAGGATTGGATTTTCTCATTAACCAGAGTCTTCTCAAAGGTTTTCTAAATCTCTAAGTCGCTCAGTCATGTCTGACTCTAAAATCCCGTGGACTGTAGCCCACCAGACTCCTCTGTGTATGGAATTCTCCAGGCAAGAATACCAGAGTAGGTTGCCACTTCTTTCTCAAGGGGATCTTTTAAACACTTTTAATTAATTATCTTGCTTTCCTAACAGATATGTCAAGCCTTTTCCCAAACAGCCAACAATCACAAAGACTGTTCTGATGAAACTTGTGGTGATATTAAAGAATGTGGTATTTTATACTGTATTTTGAAATGTGTCAAAAATTTAAAGAAATGATATATCAGTAAAGTAACCTTTTATATTTGACTAATGCATGTGCTTAGTCACTCAGTCATGTCTGACTCTTTGCCATCCAATGGACTGTAGCCTACCAGCCTCCTTGGTCCATGGGGATTCTCCAGGCAAGAATACTGAAATGGCCTGCCGTGCCTTCCTCCAGGGGATCTTCCCAATCCAGGGATCAAACCCAGGTATCCTATATTGCAGGCAGATTCTTTACCATCTGCCCAGCTGAGGAAGCACAAGAATACTGGAGTGGGTAGCCTATCCCTTCTCCAGGTGATCTTCCTGACCGGATCAAACCTGGGACTCCTGCACTGCAGGTGGATATTTTACCAGCTGAACTGCCAGCTAAGCCCCTTCACTGATGCATGGTATCATCAAATCATACATGGGAAAAACAATTCATTCAAAATGCAAATAAGCCATGGCCATGAAAAGTTTAATAATATGAGTTTAGATCATACAATGCTCCTAAACATTAAAAAGTTGCTTGTTTAGTTTGATATATATTTAGTATTTCATATATCAGAAGACTCAGTAATATAGTCTTCCTGTTATCCAACTACATATATGTGTGATGCCTGGCTTTCTTCATATATGCCACTGGAAAGAAGATAGTGCAAAAGACTGAATGCAGAAACACAGAGATGAATCCATCTATTCTATTTAGCTAGACATTAAAGAAACTTGGAAACGTACAAAAACTTCCTTCCTTTCATTATAATTTTTCTTTCAGAAATTGTACTTATTTTTAATTAAAGATATGTTAATAGTATGCTATTTCAAATCCTGAAACATGATGCTGTGAAAGTGCTGCACTCAATATGCCAACAAATTTGGAAAACTCAGCAGTGGCCACAGGACTGGAAAAGGTCAATTTTCATTCCAATCCCAAAGAAAGGCAATGCCAAAGAATGCTCAAACTACCTCACAATTGCACTCATCTCACATGCTAGTAAAGTAATGCTCAAAATTCTCCAAGCCAGGCTTCAGCAATACATGAACCGTGAAATTCCAGGTGCTCAAGCTGGTTTTAGAAAAGGCAGAGGAACCAGAGATCAAATTGCCAACATCCTCTGGATCATGGGAAAAGCAAGAGAGTTCCAGAAAAAACATATATTTCTGCTTTATTGACTATGCCAAAGCCTTTGACTGTGTGGATCACAATAAACTGTGGAAAATTC
>SJYQ01000508.1:185224-208400 GCA_006410935.1 Redunca redunca | reverse complement strand
AAATAATTCAAGCAAGTAGAAAACAGAGAAACTAAACAAAAATAACTGGAAGTAAATATTTAATATTTTTGATTACCACTGCAAAATAGACTCTTTGACATAAAAGCTGAAAAAGTAAATTGTTAAACTTTTACATCTGGAACCAAAATATAGTACTCAACTTATTATCATATAATAACTGTATGCATTTATATGAAGGCTTATGTGAGGAGTGTTAACCACTAAAGACACAAAAATTCAAACTATGCAATCAACCAAAAAACAAAGTAAAAATACCTAAAGCAACCCCTAGAATGGGAGGAAAATGTTCGAAAGGCATATATCTGATGAGGGATTAATATGCAGAATAATAAAAAAAAAACAACTCAGTAAACTTAACAACAAAAAACGAAAAGACAATCCAAAAATGAGCAAAGGGCTTTAAGAACAATTCTCCAGACTATATATGCAAATGATCAATAATCACATGCAAAGATACTCAACATCACTAATCATTAAGGAAATGAAAATCACTGAGATACCATTTCACATCTTTAAGGGGGTATCATTTTAAAAATATGCAAGGGAGAATTGTTTTAAAAATATGTAAGGATTATAGGAGAAAAATGGAAAGGAAAGGAGAAAAAAAGAAGAAGAAAAGCAAATGTTTGCAAAGATGTGAAGAAAATTAGAATCTTTGTGTATTGTTGATTGGAATGTAAAATAGCATAGCCACTAATGAAAGCAATATGGTGATTCCTCAAAGAACAAAACACATAGAATTACCCTATGATCCAGAAATTCAACTTCTGATATATAACAGAATAACTGAAATCAGTCTTGAAGAGATATCTGTACACTCATGTTTATAGCAGCATTATTCACAATAGACAAAAAGTGGAAGCAAATCAAGTAACTATTGGCAGGTGAATAGATAAATAAAATGTGGTATATACATCCAATAGAATATTATTCACTTTTTAAAAGGAAAGAAATTTCAACACTTGCTACAACATGGTTGAACACATGTCAAGTGAAGTAAGCCAATCAAAAATTAGTACTGTGATTCGACCCATATAAAATACTGGAGACATGTTGATTGCAGGGGCTGTGGGAAAGAGGCAATGGAGAGTTTGATTAATGAGTATAGAGTTTCTGTTTTGGAAGATGCAAAAAGTACTATGGATGGATTGCAGTAATGGTTTCAATTAAATGTACTCAACAGTGTATAACACAATACTGCTGAATGGTATGATATAATTTGTCTACAATGGTATGTCTTTGTTACATTTATTTTACCACAATTAACTTTTAAAACACTAAAACAAAAAATATATTGAAATAAACTATACAAGTTTACAATCATATTGGAGTTTTAGCACATATATTTTAATATGTGCCAAAAGAAGTAAACACAATATTAAGATGTGATCAACTCATTTAAAAGAAATGATGTCTTAACTGAGAGAATACACATTGTGGTCATTAATGACAGAATATACATTATTCTAGAGAGCATACAAATACAAAAATTCTATATAATGTGATCATAGTTTCAACACACTTAAAAAATTGAAATAATATACCACATTTTCCTTGAATGCAGGAAAATGTTGATTCCTGGCTCTAAATGTTGAGCCAGTTTGGTTCCGGGCTCAGGGAGATCCCCTGAAGAAGTGATAGGTTACCCACTCCGTTATTCTTGGGCTTCCCTTGTGACTTAGATGGTAGAGAATCTCCCTGCAGTGCAGGAGACTTGGATTTGACCCCTGGGTTAGGAAGATCCCCTGGAGGATGGCTTAGCAACCAACTCCAGTATTCTTGCCTGGAGAATCCCCATGGACAGAGGAGCATGGCAAGCCAAAGTCCATGTGATCACAAACAGCTGGAAATGACTGAGTGACTAAGTACAACCCACCACATTTTCCCTAATGCAGTTGTATTCAGATAAAACCCAATACCATAAATTAACTTAGAAAATCTTCAACTATTTTATTTGTAATTTAAGTAATACTTTTCAAAATAATCCATGGATCACAATGGAATCATAAAGGAAGTTAGAAAATAGTTTTAAATGAATCATAGTAAAACAACATCATATCAATTCCAAGGGCCATAGGCTAAACATTTTTTTATATTTTATTTGTTCAAAAATGTATGTCATACATATTAATTAAAGAAATTAGAATAATCACATAAATTTGACTCAAAGAATGCATAATAAGAATACATGATAAAGAAAATTTTGAGTAGACATGTGCAAAGATTTTGATAAACATAGCGTAAGTGAAGTGAAGTCGCTCAGTCATGTCCAACTCTTTGCGACCCCATGGACTGCAGCCTACCAGGCTCCTCTGTCCATGGGATTTTCCAGGCAATAGTACTGGAGTGGATTGCCATTTCCTTCTCCAGCGGATCTTCCTGACCCAGGGATCGAACCCAGGTCTCCCGCATTGTATACAGATGCTTTATAGAAGAGACCAAAGTAACCAAAATTTATCCTTTGATAAGAGGGTTAAAATGAGGGTAGACCTCTAGAAGGACTAATCCCAAAGAAAGTACAAACTACCAAAATTGAGAACAAAATAAAAATATCATTACAAGTCCTACAGATATTAAACATATTTTAAAAGAGTAGTAAGAAAGTATGGAAAATTTCATTCTATTTGAAAATTCAGATGAAATACAACATTTCTAAGAAAACATCAGTTATCGAAACATTAAGAAAACTTATGACATCTGAGAAGAGTGTATTTTGGTAATTTGTGTTTTGACTTAGAGGCTTTCCAGGTGGCGCTAGTGATAAAGAACCCGTCAGACAGTGCAGGCAATGGAAGAGACACAGGTTTGATCCCTGGGTAGGGAAGATTCCCTGGAGGAGGAAATGGCAATCCATTCCAGTATTCTTGCCTGGAGAATGGCAGGGACAGAAGAGCCTGGTAGGCTACAGTCTATAGCGTTGCAAAGGTTGGACACAACTGAAGCGACTTAGCAAAAGAGATTGGATCAACTATGTCCAATATTAAAAATTTAAAAGTTAGATCATGTGACAACATACCATACTGAATTCCAGAGAGTTCAAAATTCTGATGTCTGTCATGTATAAGTAACTTCATGAAAGGAAAACATAACCCCCAAAAAATATGAATAAAGAGTAAGAACATATATTCACATACTTTTCTTGTTTACTGCAGTTGTAACACAGGTGAAATGTAGTTTACATACACTTTTTTCACCTAGAATATTAGCCAATATTGTGATGTCTGATAACACTCCTTTATTAGTTACCATATAAGCAGCCAATTTTATATTTATCATTTGAGAATGCAATTGGGAATACAACCTATGAAAAATAATTTGATAATAAAACAACTCATTTATAAAGCTAAAATATTTCACAAATTTATGTGTAAAATGCTTAAATATACCAATAGGTACACTGATACAATGAAAGAAAATTTGAAATTACTTCTGAGTATCAAAATTCTAAATACACCCATTCTTAGGCCCCCATGATTTCACTTCAAAATATCTTACAAATAAAAATCAAGATTGAAAATAATAAAGAACCTGAAGTATTCAGGTAAAATGGTTTCAACCATATTTATGGAAGGGATAAGCCTGGTATAGACAGTGTATGGACTTCCCTGGTGGCTCAGATGTTAAAGAAACTACCTGCAACACAAGAGACCGGAGTTCAACCCCTGGGTCAGGAAGATCCTTTGGAGAAGNTTTCTACTATGCATAGTTTTGTCAATTTGAATATTCTATCCAAAATTTGCCTTAATTATTTTTTAAAAGGATCAATTAATTAATAATAAATTTTGAAAATACCCCCACTGTCAGTTGAAGAAAAGGAAAAGAAAATAATTTAGTAAATTTATGAACATCGTCAGGTGTCTCTGTCCATGGGATTTCCTAGGCAAGAGTATTAGAGTGGGTTGCCTTTTCCTTGTCCAAAAGATCTTCCCAATCCAGGATCAAACCTGAATCTGCTGAATTGGCAGATGGATTATTTACCACTGAGCCACCAGGGGGGCTGTAAAGCATCATTAGTAACTACTGCTGCTGCTGCTGCTGCTAAGTCGCTTCAGTCATGTCTGACTCTGTGCGACCCCATAGACGGCAGCCCACCAGGCTCCCCTACTAATGCAGGTCAAATGAGACAGACATTTTTAAAGATATGTTTTTCAAACTATGTAAAAGTTGTATATCATATTTCTTTATTGAATTTTCTTTCAAAAGCACTTAGCTACATTAAGCACATTTTGATCAACATTTCCCCAGAAAATATGGAGACTGCCACAGTTAAGAACAATAATTACATATTAAAATTTGCATTAAAATTTTACATTACTTTTAAAGGATATACTTAAGTATAGATCATTAAAAATTTATATGTTGTCACATTAAGGCATTTTTAATTAAAAAAAGAAGATGCATGTCATGACTAAAAGCATTGTCATGACTATGTGGACCTGCAATCCACATAGCTCTTTTTATCTACATGCTCCTGGGGAGGTGAGTGCTTTCTTTTTTTCTCATCTCTAGAAGAATTTTCTCAATTATATCTTTGAGACTTTGATTTTAATCCAAATAAATAATCTTCTCTAAAAGTGAATTTGCAGAAAATCTTACCAAGTTGTGACATCTCTAATGGACCCAAAATTTACATGGACATTGTTCCAAAGTTCAATATCTCAGTTGGTGACACACCACACACAAAAAAAAACTAGAAATTTAGGGATACACATGGACACTTCTCATTCCAATGGTCAGTTTTTATTCCAAACCCAAAGAAAGGCAATGCAAAAGAATGTTAAACTATCATACAATTGCACAGATGCAGTCATCTCACAGGCTAGCAAGGTAATGCTCAAAAGTCTCCAAGCCAGGCTATAACAATATGTGAACTGTGAAATTCCAGATGTTCAAGCTGGGTATAGAAAAGGCAGAGGAACCAGAGATCAAATTGCCAATACCAGCTGGATCACTGATAAAGTAAGAGAGTTCCAGAAAAACATCTATTTCTGCTTTATTGACTATGCCAAAGCTTTTGACTGTGTGGATCACAATAAACTGTGGAAAATTCTGGAAGAGACGGGAATACAAGACCACCTGATCTGCCTCTTGAGAAATCTGTATGCAGGCCAGAAAGCAACAGTTAGAACCGGACATGAAACAACAAACCAGTTCCAAATTTGAAAAGGAGTAAGACAAGGCTACATATTGTCACCCTGCTTATTTAACTTATATGCAGAGTACCACATGAGAAATGCTGGGTTGGATGAAGCACAAGCTGGGATCAAAACTGTCAGGAGAAATATTGATAACCTTAGATATGCAGATGACACCACCCTTATGGCAGAAGTGAAGAACAAAAGAGCCTCTTATGAAAGTGAAAGAGGAGAGTGAAAATGTTGACTTAAAGCTCAACATTAAGAAAACTAAGATCATGGCATCTGGTCCCATCACTTTATGGCAAACAGTGGAAATAGTGGCAACCTTTATTTTTCTGGGCTCCAAAATCACTGCATGTGATGATTGCAGCCATGAAATAAAAAGACGCTTACTCCTTGGAAAAAAAAAAATTCTGACCAACATGCATAGCATATTAAAACGCAGAGACATTACTTTACCAACAAAGGTCCATCTAGTCAAAGCTATGGTTTTTCCAGTAGTCGTGTATGGATGTGAGAGTTGGAATATAAAGAAAGCTGAGTGCTGAAGATTTGATGCTTTTGAACTGTGGTGTTGGAGAAGACTTTTGAGAGTCCCTTGGACTGCAAGGAGATCCAACCAGTCCATTGCAAAGAAAATCATTCCTGAATGTTCACTGGGAGGACTGATGTTGAAGCTGAAACTCCAATACTTTTCCACCTGATGCGAAGAACTGACTCATTGGAAAAGACCCTGATGCTGGGAAAGTTGGAAGGCAGAAGGAGAGGGGGAAGACAGAGGATGAGATGGTTGGATGGCTAGACTGACTCGATGGAGATGAGTTTGAGTAAGCTCCAGGAGCTGGTGATGGGCCGGGAATCTTGGTGGGCTATAGCCCATGGAGTTGCAAAGAGTCAGCCATGACTGAGTGACTAAACTGAACTGAAGATGGACACTAATTGCTAATTCTTTATAGTCAAGCATTTATAAAATCTTATTGATTCTTTCTTCAAAATATTCTCTAATTTCTTCTACTTATTCTCATCTTCTTCACAACCATTTATTTATTATCATGAATTATAAATATCACAAATTTCCCTGTAGATCTCTAATTCTTTTCCATTCATAATCTTTTTCTCCATGAATGTAGCTCATTTCTATTTCTGATAAAGAAATGCCTTTCTGAGACTCATAGGATAGAGAGCAATACATCATTCTCATTTCCATGGCCCTGCACTGTCTAGGCCCTATTTACTTCTCTCTGTCTGGTTCACCATGCACCATGCTCTGCCACATTCTCAGAACCCCAGTCACACTGACTTCTTTGCTCCTGGAAAATTTCATGATGCATTTAGTTGCAACTCTTTTGTAATTGTTCAGTTTGCATGGAATGATCTCCCCAGATTTCCAGTATGCACATGGACTAAAACATAACACTCATCAGAAACAAACAAGCAAAAAAACACAGCTCAGCCTATATGAATGAGGGTACAAGAAAGTGGAAACATCTGTTTCATAGAACACAGGAAAGCCCCAAGATCTCCAGGATAAATAAATGAGATTCATCCAGGTAGAAATATAACTGCTAAAGGTAAGTGGACTCTACAGTATAAACATTTTCTTTGTGAAGTCGCACTCGAGCCAGTAATTGAGCCATGCCCACATCCACAGGGATTTTTCTGAACCTTCTAAATCTAGGCAAAGACCCAGCAGATGAACAACCAAAACATCCTTAAATACAGATAAATACCAAACGGCAACAGCATGAACACATTTAACTATGGAAAATATAAAGACACAATTAAAAGATGGATGATGAAGTTTGGCAGATTATTCAAAGGGTAGAGCATCACTTTATGGCTTTGCTCTTTTATTTACCTGAGGAGTCCACAGATCACCTGGGGACTGGGCATTCATAAGCTCAAATGTGCATGGACTAGATATGGTTTTTCTGGTAATTGTGTGCTGAAAATACATGTTTTCTTTAGAGCTTATGAAAAACTAAAATTCAAATAGTCAAAAAGTAGTCCATTAATTCTGCAGCACAGCTTTTTGGTTTTAGTATTGAGCAAAATACACCTTGGCACTGTTGAGTCTCATGCTCGTGCTTAGTCATGTCCAACTTTTTGCAAACCTTTAGACTGTAGCCAGCCAGCTCCTTTGTCCATGGGATCTTCCAGGCAAGAATACTGGAGTGGGTTAGCATTTTCCTTTCCAGGGGAATCTTCCTCACTCAAGGATCAAGCCTATGTTTCCTGTGTCCCCTACATTGCATGGGTATTCTTTACCCACTGAGTCTTCAGGAAGCCTCACTGTTGAGTCCCCTAGCTCTCAATTTCTTCTGCTGAAAAAAAGAGACTGCAGTGAGGAATCAGGGTCAGCACGACTCCTTTATAAAAGGGGTTATTGTTCACTGATGGGAATACCATATCACCTGACCTGCCTCTTGAGAAATCTGTATGCAGGTCAGGAAGCAACAGTTAGAACTGGACATGGACAACAGACTGGTTCCAAATCGGGAAAGAAGTACGTCAAGGCTGTATACTGTCACCCTGCTTTTTTATCTTATATGCAGAATACATCATGAGAAACCCTGGGCTGGAGGAAGCACAAGCTGGAATCAAAATTGTCAGGAGAAATATCAATAACCTCAGATATGCAGATGATACCACTCTTCTCCAGAAAGTGAAGAAGAACTAAAGAGACTTGGTGAAAGTGAAAGAGGTGAGTGAAAAAGTTGGCTTAAAGCTCAACATTCAGAAAACTAAGATCATGGCATCTGATCCCATCACTTCATGGCAAATAGATGGAGAGACAGTGGAAACAGTGGCTGACTTTATTTTGGGGGGCTCCAAAATCACTGCAGAGGGTGAAAGAATTTTAATTTCACTGCCATGAAATTAAAATATTCATACTCCTTGGAAGGAAAGTTATGACCAACCTAGACAGCATATTAAAACGCAGAGACATTACTTTGTCAACAAAGCTCCATCTAGTCAAGGCTATGGTTTTCCCAGTAGTCGTGTATGGATGTGAGAGTTGGACTATAAAGAAAGGTAAGTGCCAAAGAATTGATGTTTTTGAACCGTGGTGTTGGAGAAGACTCTTGAGAGTCTCTTGGATTGCAAGGAGATCCAACCAGTCCATCCTAAAGGATATCAGTCCTGGTTGTTCATTGGAGGGACTGATGTTGAAGCTGAAACTCCAATACTTTGGCCACTTGGTGAGAAGAACTGACTCATTGGAAAAGACCCTGATATTGGGAAAGATTGAGGGCAGGAGGAGGAGTGGACGACACAGGATGAGATGGTTGGATAGTATCACCAACTCGATGGACATGAGTTTGAGTGAACCCCGGGAGCTGGTGATGAACAGAGAGGCCTAGCGTGCTCTAGTCCATGGGGTCGGAAAGTCGAACATGACTGAGTGACTGAACTGAACTGAACTGAGCCAAACAGTGTATACCTATAGGTTGGTGACTGAAGAGGAGGCAAGGCTGAGGACAAGAGTTCAATTATTATTCTCAAGATCCCAGCTAACCAACAAGTAACCCTTCTCTACATTTACATACATCATCTTCAGCTGAAGGCCAAGGCTGTGGTTCCTGTAACAAGCCAAGACTTATCTTAGATACCTGACTATTCACAGATGTAGACAGTATAAGCAATGCCATACATTTATCTGGGCTTCCCTGGTGACTCAGAGGGTAAAGGGTCTGTCTGCAATGCAGGAGACATAGGTTCGATCTCTGGGTCAGAAAGATTCCCTAGAAAAGGAAAAGGTAACCCACTCCAGTATTCTCACCTGGAGAATCCCATGGATGGAGGAGCCTGGTAGGCTAGAGTCCACAGGGTCACAAAGAATCAGATACAGCTGAGCAAATTCAGTTTCACTTTACACATTTCTCTACTGTTGTCAGATGGTTCAGCTTTCCTTAAAACTTGCCTCTGTCTTATCAGCTGCTGTCCAAGTATGCAATGCATAGCCATCTTCCTCCAGCAAGCTGATATTTTCCCTATTACATTACTAAAACTTTGGCTTTGGTGGACCCCTGGCTTGAGTCCCAAGTAACAAAAGGCAAGATTAACCAGCTAATTCTCTTCCGAGAACCCCCTCTACCATGTCCTAACACAGAGAAGTCAATCCCAAATGACATTCTGTCACCTGTAAACCCAGTAGTAGTTTCAGTGTCTGCTTAGTTTAGAGCCTTTCAGTTGCACATAAGAGAAATCCATGACAGACCAGCTTACACAAAATGAAAAGTTTTGACCCCAGTAATGGAAAAGACCAGAGATCATCTACCTCCCTGTCTCAGGGGCTCTGAATGTTCACAGAACACCATCAGGGGACAAGGGGACTATGAAGCCAGTCTCTGGGCCTGCCCGCGCCATGTCACCTACACGTGCTGCCTCATGCTCTCTGGGTTGGGAACAATGACCCAGAGCCGATGCAGCTAAAGTGCTCCTCGTAGTTGATGGGGAGAGATCATTTCTCTAACCCGAGCTGTCGTAATAGCCACTCCAACATCCCTCTGACACACTTGGAGGCAGATGAGCGATGGTCCTTCCGTGGTTTTGTGTGCTCCATCCAGCCTCATCCTGGGCAGGCCGGCTCTCTCTGATCACCTCCAGGGTAGGGCAGCACATCCTAAAACCGAGGCAGGGAGATGATGTAACAGACTTCCAGTACAGTTAAGTGTTCTTTTTTAGAGCTACGGAGATATTGACTTTATACCTTAAAAAATAATTCAAAAGTATTGCCTTTGGAGAGTGAAAAATTTTAGAAGAGATATAGAACAGGAGCTTTGCTTTTCATGAAAGGTTCATCTGGTGATATTTGATAGTGTATTTTTTGCAGAGGTGACCTCAAGGTATATTTTAAAATAAAATTAATAAAAGGATGACGTGGTTGCTGTGTGTCTTTGCAGGATCAAGAAGATATTCATACAGCCTAGATCCAATTAGGAGGCATGTTTTCATGTCTCCCAATGCTAAAATTGAATATTAGAGAACTTAAGACCTATATAATATGAGGCAAATGTAATTTGGGGCTTTGATTTTGGCTTTTAGTTAAACTAGAAGTATAGTAATAAAATAATAATGCTCAATTTTAAACTCTGATCAAGAAAGCGCAATAGAAAATGATGAGCCAATTGCAATTAAGATTACAGTTGTTAAAAAAAACTAAATTAAAATATAAGAGAATTAAGCTTGATGGTATATTAAAACATAATCTACCTAGACTAAGTAGGATTTAGGCCAAGAATGAAAGGTTANCTGGCATTTAAATGAAAAAATATGTGCTAAACATAAAAAATATTTTAAATCAGAGCTAAATGTCTGCAAGTGGTCATTTGTCAGAGTTAATCTCCCAATTTAGTATTTTATTATTATAGTTCTTGAATTTCAGTATTTTATTATAATAGTTCTAATCATTTTTGTTTTCAAGTCAGCATCAGAAAAATCCATGCAAATGCTATAATCCTTTATGTTCTTAATGAAGCTACCTGGGGTTACTTGTTAATAGATTTTTTTTTTTTTAATATCCTCAATAGCAGCTGCACTTGGTTGTATTTTCTAAGCTATTCTCCTAATATAAGTAATACAAATTCTTTAAGGATCTTCAGCTCAGAATCTTATATGATTTNATATAAGTAATACAAATTCTTTAAGGATCTTCAGCTCAGAATCTTATATGATTTCTAAAAATTATCTGAATATATCTAGAATTGCAAAATCAAATGTGCTATTCCTTTATACTCCTTCTCTCCTTTTTCCTGGGTGTAAAATGCTAAAGTTTTGTGACCAAAATATTTCATGACCACTCATGTCATAAATAGTCCAACCTAAACATGTTCTAGAAATGTAAGTGCTCTTCTCTGCTAATCTGATAGAAGCACATAATTAATTAATATTATGGCTTGGCTTTGAAAATGCCACATTTAAAAATGATGAAATGAAAAAAGCAGCATTCCTTTCACATGAGCTGAACCTTATGTTTAGAATGTTTTATATGGAGTACCAGCTTAGTCCTTAAACTGTTACATTCAAGTAGAGTCATAGTAGATATTTTAAAACCCTGAGAGAAAAGCCATAAGGGGAAACATTCCAGAAGCCTCTAGTGTCATAAAGAAAAACATGCATCAAAATAAAGATCCTCAAAATGCAGAGGTCGCCTCAGTGCAAAACTTCTCCTCCACTCCTTCAGACATGCCCACTGGGCTCCAAAACAGCTGTTTATATGTCAAGGGTCAATTCCAAGGGTACATTAGATTAGAACTCGGTATAACACGGAGAGAAAAGAGGAGAGCTATTTCCAGCTGGCCGTAGGAGAAAGAGTGTGCCCCAGTGGTTGTCATGCTAGGTGGATGCACTCATACAAAGTTTATATACTCAGCTTCGTTTGTGACTATTGATTTGAAGTTTATATGAAGTTATGGACAAACTAGCTTTACCCAGTTTTCTGAAGACAAGGAAAGCATCAATCCTGTTCACACACATATTCCTGCAATGCGCAATCTGTTCACTGCCTGGAGCATCTATGGCCATCCAAAGACCACAGCCTGGGAGAAGACACTTGCAGAGAAGAGACAAAGGAATAACCAAAAAGCATACAAACAAAAAACCTGTGACTAGCCAAAACATTACATGTGCATCCATTAAGTGTCCCTTGTGCATACTAAGTCACGTCAGCCGTGTCTGACTCTTTGCAATCCTATGGACTGGCCCGTCAGGCTCCCCTGGCCGTGGGATTCTCCAGGCAAGAATACTGGAGTGGGAAGTGTTCCTTACCACTGAGCTAAGGTCTGAAAGGAAAGGGGGAAAACATAAGACCTTCACTGGCCTGAGACACACTGTCATTTAAGAACATGAGTCATGTAGGAAGCAGTGAAGTGAATATGCAGGTCAGTGATTGAGACAGTGATGAAATCCAGAGGTGGAGCCATTAGGGATACTGTCCGGAACAGGGCTGCTGTCCCAGAACATTTATATAGCAAGTTATTAACAAGTTTACTTGGTGGAATTATTTATTTTCACGTGTTGTGGTTTCTTTTTTTCTTTGCTTTTTATTGTTGTTGTTGTTGGAGTTAAAGGGTCATTCATCTGTGTTGGCACACACAAAGATATATAGTGATAAAATACTTTTAAGTAAAATAATATTTTGTGTATTTTAATTTTTACACTTTAGAGTGCCTTAAAATTTATAGAAAATTCACAAAGTTCGGAGAAAGAGTTCCCGTATGCCCTACATCCAATTTTCTGTATTAATATCTCACTTCAGTGAACAGACTACATTATACAAAGTCTATGCTTTATTCATTTCTTGGTCTTTTCTCATTCTCTAGGATCCCATTATATTTATCCATCTAGTCTGTGGCAGTTTCCCAGACTTTGTTTTGCTGACCTGGACAGTTTGAAGGAGTACTGGCTGGGTGTTTGGTAGGATGCCCCACTACTTGGAACCATCTAGTGTTTTTCTCATGATTAGACTGAATATATGGATTTTGGTGAGCTTCCCAGGTGGTGCTAATGGTAAAGAATCTACCTGCCAGAAGACACAAAGGACCTATGCTCAATCCCTGGGTCAGGAAGATTCCTTGGAGAAGGAAATGGCAATCCACACCAGTATTCTTGCCTGGAGAATCCCATGGACAGAGGAGCCTGGCGGGCATATTCCCTGGGGCCACAAAGAGTTGGACATGACTGAGCACACTCACAAAACCAGTAGATTTTGACAAAGAAGACTCTGAGATAGAATGTTCTTCTTTGACATCATATTAAGTTTATATACTCTCAGTTTGGTTTATGAGTATTGATTTCAACCTTGATCACCTGGCTGAGGTACGTTTGTCAGTTTTCTCCACTGTAAATTACACTTTTTCTTCCCTTCCCATTATTCATTCTTTGGAAAGAAGTCGCTATGTCAGGAGGATACCTTGGAGAGGAATGGCTACCCAGTCTGCTATTCTTGCCTGGAGAATTCCATGGACAGAACAGCCTGGCGGGCTATAGTCCATGGGGTCGCAGAGTCAGGTCAAGTAACGACTGATTAACTAACACTTCACTTTTGCTATGTATAGCCCACTCTTAAGGAGTGGAGAGTTATTCTCCATCTGTCTACATAAGTCATTTAGAATTCTGAGCAGGAAATTTATCTATTCTTATGCATCATTTAGTAATACAATCAGTTATCTATATCAGTTTGTACTTATAGATATTAATTTATATAATGGGTTACATATGATTCAGTGCTACATTAATTTTGGGGGGCCCAAATTGTTTCACTTTGGGCCAGTACTCTTGGCTCTTATATCCTTGTAACATGCCTCAATCAATGTGAGGCTTTGCTTTCAGTTTTGACGACATCTTCATTTTCTAGTCTAGTCTAGGATGTTCCACTCTCATCTTGTATATTTTCTGTCCAAGTCTTAGAGTGGGCCAGTTTTTCAGGAAGTCTCATTCCTTTTATTGAAAAAATGGAATTAAAAACTATGGCCTAGATGCCAGATGTGCTTACAGCTTCTGAGGTGTCTGTTGTTTCTAAGCCTTTAACCCTTAGGAGCAAGGAAATACGTGTGTGTATGTTAACCCTTGTGTATACACAAATTTATAAATACTGCTGTTTGTAACCATCTGTATCTACCTAAAGCAAGGCCTGAGTTGACAGTGATGTCTCCAATTCAAATTCATTACCACATGGGTAATTCCAGCCACCTACCCTTACTTCTCTGTAACTGTCCACTGTAGCAGAGAGAATTCTGATCTCAGGCATCCAACATCTATTTATCTGACGGTTCTATGTAAAGTGGATTCAGAATTGTTAACTCATACTTTTGTGGGAAGCAACTTCACCCAGTGGAGTACGGTGTTTACACAAAGCCCCTTTTGTTTTTAGTCTTACAGATGCTTTGCTGTTGTTCAGTCGCCAAGTCGTGTCCGACTCTTTGCAACCACATAGACTGTAGCACACCGGGATTCCCTGCCCTTCAATATCTCCCAGAGCTTGCTTAAATTCATGTCAATTGAATTGGTGATGCCATCCAACCATCTCCTCCTCTGCCTCCCTATGCTACTCACTTCCAAAGTTACTTAGGTTGGCATCTCCCTTCCCTCCCACTTCAGAGAGGTGTTTTCATATCTTTCTAATACAGTTACATTTTCTTATGACAGTCTGCATTCCATCTTGAGATTCTCATCCACCTAAATACATTTTTAAAAACACTAAGCTTTATTATTTGTGCTATGAAGTTGAAGTGTTTTGGCAAATGCACAGTGCCATATATCCACCATTGAAGCATGACATAAAATAATTTCTTCCTCTTCACACACACAAAAAGTCCTGTGCATGTCACTATTCAACCACTTCCGTGAACTGAATCCCTAGCAACTGCTGTTTTAATTACTGTTGCTCTGATTTGCCCTTTCCAAAATGTTATAAATGGAATCATATATTAATTAACTTTTTCAGGCTGATTTATTTCACTTAACAATGTGTTTTTGTAATCCATCCACATCTCATGTGGTTTTACCTGCTCATTCTTCTTTTATTGCTGAGTAATCTGTCATTGTCTCAATGTATCAAATGTTGTTTATCCATTAGCCTATAGGAGTACATCTTTGTTGTTTCTAGGCTTTGGGGATTATAAATACTTACATTTGGGTTTTTATGTGGGCATATATTTTTAATTAGTTGGGTAAATACCTGAGGACACAATTACCAGATTTTGGGGTCAAGTTAAGTTTAGTTTTGAAAGCAAATACCCAACTATTGTCCAAAACAGCCATATCATTGTGCATTCAGGCCAGCAATGAATGAGAATTCCTGTCACCCACACTGGTATTAAAGGGGTTGTCCCACCTATTTTAGTCACTTGAATAAATGTGTAGTGGTATCTCAGTGAAGTTTAATGCATGTTTCCTTAATGACAAATGACCTTGAACTTCTTTTCAAACATGCCACCTCTGCATCTTCTTCGTTGAGGTGCATCTTCTGACTTTCTGCTCACGTTTTAACTGAGTTGTTTGATTTCTTACTGTTGAGGCTCCAGGTATAGTTTGGGCACAAGAATTGTATGAGACATGTGGGGTTTGTTGCGTGTTTTGTTTGCTTGTTTTGGCCACACCATATAGCATGCAGGATCTCAGTTCCCTGACCACAGATCAAACCCATGCCACTCGCAGTGGAAGTGTACAGTCTTAACCATGGGACCACAAGGGAAGTCCTTGTAAATATTTTCTTATGTACATTTATTATTTATATGTATCCTTATAGCACATACAGAAAGTATAGCAAATCTATCACTTACCCACCTGGGAAGGAAACCCACTTTGAGGTGAGAGCATCTGTTAAGTGTTTTGGCAGAGGGGAGGGGAGGCAGTAAGGAAAAGGGAATCAGCAGGTATATAGTGTATTTTGTTCTTAAGCATTGAGTTTACTGCACACATTTCTCCCTGGATTTCTTGTAGGAGAAGAAATAGAGCAAAAAAACAAACAAACAAAAATAATAGTTGAATAAGACCCAAAGGAGACAATGTTAGCATCTGAATAAACAATCAACATACTGGGTGTATCCCAACCCCAAAAGCTGCAAGAGGAAGGACAGGGCTCAGGAAAGCTTCCCTGTGTGACCCCTGAACAGAGTCAGCCAAGGGGTGTGGGCTGGGGCCCCTTCGACAGTGGGTGGGTTTCCCACCACGCCCAGCCTCCCGCCTGCGCTGCCTGAGCCCCAGCTGAAAGCCAGTGCACCTCTGTGTGTGCAGCCTTCTGACTCGAACAGGGCTCCCGTGTCCTCCAAATTATCTAAATATGACCTATGTTTTCTGATAACATTTGAGGTTGGACAACTTCAGTCAAGATGAGTAGCTATTAGAGAGATGTAGAAACATTTCTTAGAAAGGCAGAGTGTGTGTGTCTTTCCTGGATTTTACCATTATGCTGAGTCATTTCCCTGCTCTAGGTAACCCAAATGTCTCTGAAATGCCTTATCACCTAACATCTAGAAAGTCTCAGCTTGATACACATTCAGTGATGTGTTGGAACTCGAGGACATCCCTAGAAGGAGCATCTGATGCCTCATCTTTAGCTGTTGCTTCTGGCAACCAAGGCCCAGGTGGGAGAAACTTGGCCTCTTTCCTTGATTTCATGAAATAGAAAAAACAAACAAACAAGCAGTGCACAGCACCATAAACGTACAAGCTAAGTATTTGAGAAAATTGCATTATTATTGAAAGTTTCAGGACTTGGACAAATTCACAAGGCAGCAAGAGAACCACCTTGAACATCACACTTCTCCCCCTTTACAATCCTCTCAGACGCCAGAACCTGGATTTCCTGGTGCTGCCAGCCCGGGTGCGGCCCCGCTGACCTCTTAGCATGTTGCTTATTTCCCTGGCTTGTTTCTCTCATCTCTAATTTTTTTCCTTTTTCTTCCCAGCCTCACTGGTTGGCCTCCATGCCAATACTTCACCTCCTGTTGGGCAGCAGAAATTATCTTGCACTTTTAGGACCACACTGCATTATCTAAATCCCTCAGTGCACACAGAAGAACAAAAACACCATTTAGCCATTGTATCAGAAACATAAAGAGCAAGCAGAAAACCTGAGGTCACCTCTAACTGGCTACTTGAAAAGAAGCCTTCATCCTTGAGAGACATTTATGACTTAAATATGTTTTCCTCTGCAACTCCTGTGTCTGTTGTGACAGCTTGAAATAAGCTGAGATGCTGCTTCCTTCCCTCTGCACCTCCATCCTCTGATGGAAGATTATGAAGGCAGTGATCACCAAGGAGATTTGGCAAATATGAGCTCTCAGTTCGTGCATGGGGTAGGGGGTGTGTGTGCACTGGGTCATGTCCCAATGTCTTACCATTAATTTCCCTGTGATTGTTATGGGTGCTGGGAAATTCAAATACTTACTTCCTGAGAAAGTATATCCTTCACCTATGCTGAATCTCAAATTGTTTCAAAGGGTTGACTTTTCCCATAAATAAAAGTTAACTGGTTATAATTAGCCAAACTATAACCAAATTCTTAGAAATTTGAGTTATTGATGACAACTTTCTGTGTTTTCCAGAACTCTCTTAGAGTGTATATAGATAGATAGATAGATAGATAGATAGATAGATAGATAGATATAGGCCACCTCATGCGAAGAGTTGACTCATTGGAAAAGACTCTGATGCTGGGAGGGATTGGCGGCAGGAGGAGAAGGGGACAACAGAGGATGAAATGGCTGGATGGCATCACTGACTCGATGGATGTGAGTCTGAGAGAACTCCGGGAGTTGGGAGTTGGTGATGGACAGGGAGGCCTGGTGTGTTGTGATTCATGGGGTCGCAAAGAGTCAGACACGACTGAGTGACTGAAGTGAAATGAACTGATATATATATATGTATATATGGGTCTATCTATATATCTGGGCTTCTCTGGTAGATCAGTGGTCAAGAATCTGCCTGCCATTGCAAGAGACAAGGGTTTGATGTCTGGGTCAGGAAGATTCCCTGGAGAAAGAAACGGCAACCCATTCCAGTACTTGCCTGGGAAATCCATAGACAGTGGAGACTGGCAGGATATAGTCCATGGGGTTGCAGAGTGAGACACAACTTATAGACTGAACAGCAATCTATCTATCTATCATCTATGGGTTTTACAAATACAAACATATGTATGTTTGCATATATATGTATATTTCCAAATATAAAATAACCCAGATATGTATATGGATAATTTTTGAAAGTACTGAAACATATTTTATTTAAAAAGAAGAAATATGAAGCATAAGTTACTTTATAATAGTATGATTCTTTTTAATATAAATTTACTTATTTTAATTGGAGGTTAATAATTCTTAATTGTATAGATGAAAAAGTCATATTAATTCTAAATATTCATTCATTGTTGTTCAGTCACAAAGTTATGGAGTAAGTAACTGCATAGTGCCATGAAATCCCTGGGTTGGGAGGATCCCCTGGAAAAGGGAACAGCTACCCACTCCAGTATTCTGGCCTGGAGAATTCCATGGACTGTATGGAATCACAAAGAGCTGCACATGACTGAGCAACTTTAATTTTCACTTTCATGAAATTGAAAAAACATTATATTTCCAAATTTATATTACCATCCAGTTTCCAGAAACAAATTTTTACATGGAGCAAACTATAACTGTATAGCTATGTCATATGAAAATTCAAAGAAAAAATGTTTTCTAACATCTGCTGTTGTACTTGCTATGAAAATCATAATTCAGAGAAGATGTTACCAGAGCATATTCACAAATAGGTAAATAATATACGTGTCCAGGATGGCCAAATTTTGCCCGAGACTCTATTTAAATATATGAATCCATCATTAAGCTCCACTATTGAAAAGCGGCTCTGACCAGCTGCTTGGAGACCATCTGCATTCTGTGCTATATTTATCTTACACAATCACTGAACTTGGGAATAAGCAGTTTGTTAGTTTAGTCTCACCTTTGTCTATTACTCTGTGACTCAGTGGTAGAATATATAGCAATTATTTGTAAATATCTTCATGTTTACTCAGCTGTTAGATTTGAGATGTGGAAAAGCAAAAGTAAATCTAAACTATCTTTCAGTCATTTCAGTTCAGTCGTGTCCAACTCTCTGTGACCTCAGGGACTGCAGCACACCAGGCCTCCCTGTCCATCACCAACTCCCGGAGTCCACACAAACCCATGTCCATTGAGTCAGTGATGCCATCCAACTGTCTCATCCTCTGTTGTCCCCTTCTCCTCCTGCCCTCAATCTTTCCCAGCATCAGCGTCTTTTCAAATGAGTCAGCTTTTCTCATCAGGTGGCCAAAGTATTGGAGTTTCAGCTTCAACATCAGTCCTTCCAATGAACACCCAGGACTGATCTCCTTTGGAATGGACTGTTTGGATCTCCTTGTAGTCCAAGGGGCTCTCAAGAGTCTTCTCCAACACCATAGTTCAAAGGCATCATTCTTTAGCGCTCAGTTTTCTTTATAGTCCAACTCTCACATCTATACATGACTACTGGAAAAATCATAGCTTTGACTAGATGGAACTTTGTTGGCAAAGTAATGTCTCTGCTTTTTAATATGCTTTCTAGGTTGGTCATAACTTTCCTTCCAAGGAGTAAGTATCTTTTAATTTCATGGCTGCAGTCACCATCTGCCATGATTTTGGAGCCCAGAAAAATAAAGTCTGCCACTGTTTCCACTGTTTTCCCATCTATTTGCCATGAAGTGATGGGACCAGATGCCATGATTTTGTTTTCTGAATGTTGAGCTTTAAGCCTGATTTTTCACTCTCCTCTTTTACTTTCATCAAGAGGCTCTTTAGTTCTTTTCACTTTCTTTAAGAAGACATAATTAAAGTTTACAATCCCCTTTAAAATCTTATGTTTCACAGAAGGGCTAGAGTTTGCAAATATAAACATCAGGAACAACTTAATACAAGTGAAATGCTGCACAACTACAGTGCAGTGAAAGTGACATTCACGTGAGGAAAAAACAGAAATTGTCACAAGCATGAAAAATTCCACGGAAGTAGAGGAGATAAAAGGACAATGTCTCTAGTTAGTGAGCTTGATAAAGACCTGTTAGTTAATCACCTCAGATAACTGCAGGTCATCACAGTAGGATATGCAGTAACAGGGACAGGAAGGACCATCTTGACCTTTAGCCCCTGACCCTGGAGCCTGAACTCTAGGTACATATCCCGACACTCAGTTTCAACCTGGAGCAAGTTCTGTGATCCCACTGACCCATCTTGCATTCTCACTTGTGTATGGGGCAAAACAACCACCTCACTTGAGGTTGGGTGATGATTGAATAAATACTGTGCACAGAATAATTGGCACACTACTGACGGCTGGTATTGCATGAGCAGTAAAATTACCATCATGATTTTGTTGGAAATGTAATAGTCTATACTAGCAATTAATATAAAAGTGCCTTAAGCAAGTAAGACAGAGAACTTAAAAAAAAAAAATTAAGATGAATGGGACCTAATTCAACTCAAAAGCTTTGCACAGTGAAGGAAACGATCAACTAAACTAAAAGCCAACCTGTGTAATCGAGAAGATATTTGCAAATAATGTGGCCAATGGGGGTTTAGTATGCAAAATATACACAACAGCTCTTAAACTCGATATCAAAAATTAAACAATACAATCAAAAAAAGGGCAGAAGACCTAAACAGACTTTTCTTCAAAGTTGTATAGATGGTCAACAGGCATATGCAAAAAGGCTCAATATCACTAATTATTAGATAAATGCAGACTGTATTTAGGCTCCACGTAGTCAAAACTATAATTAGGTACCACCACCCACTGGTCAGAATAGTCTTTATCACAGTGTCTACAAATAATAAATTCTGGAAAGGATATGGAGAAAAATGAACCCTCCTAACTCTTGGTAGGGGAGTATTGATACAACCACTATGAAGAACAGTATGTAAGTCCCTTAAATAAATGAAAATAGAACTACTATATGATCCCACTCCTGGGCGTATATCCTCAAAAGAGAAAAACTCTAATTTGAAAATATGCATGCACCCCATTGTTCATAGCAACATTATTTACAGTAGCCAAGACATGGAAACAACCTGAGTGATGTCTGTCAACAGATGGTTGGCTTAAGAAAATGTGGGATATATATATATATGTGTGTGTATATATATATATATATATATATATATGAAATAATGTCATTTGCAGCAATATAGATGGATATAGAAATTATCATATTAAGTGAATAAAGTCAGACAAAGAAAATATTATATGATATCACTTATATGTGGAATCCAGGAAGTAACACAAATCAACCTATATACAGACAGACATAGAAAACAAACATAGAAAACAGACATAGAAAACAAACTTATGGTTACCGAAGGCCAAATGGGAGAGAGAGATAAGCTAGGAATATGGGATTAACAAGGAATAAGGATTTATTCTAAAGCACAGGGAACTATAGCCAATATTTTATAATAACATATGGATAAATTATATATATATATATATATATGTTGTTAAGTCACTCAGTAATATCTAACTCTTTGCGACCCCATGGACTGTAGCACAGAAAGCTTCCCTGTCTTTCACTATCTTCTGTAGTTTGCTCAAACTCCTATCTATTGAATCAGTGATGCCATACAACCATTTAATCCTCTATCATCCTCTTCTCCTCCTGCCCTCAATCTTTCCTAGCAGCAGGGTCTTTTCCAATGAGTCAGTTCTTTGCATCAGGTGGCCAAAGTATCGGATTTTCAGCTCCAGCATCAGTCTTTACAATGAACACCCAGAACTGATCTCCTTTAGGATGGACTGGTTGTATCTCCTTGCAGTCCAAGGGACTCTTAAGAGTCTTCTCCAACACCACAGTTCAAAAGCATCAATTCTTCAGTGCTCAGCTTTCTTTATGGTTCAACTCTCACATCCATACATGACTACAGGTAAAACCATGGCTTAAATTATATGGGCCCATGTCGCAAAGTGATGTCTGGTTTTTAATATGCTGTCTATGTTTGTCATAGCTTTTCTTCCAAGGAACAAGCATCTTTTAATTTCATGGCTACAGTCACTGTCTGCAGTGATTTTGGAGTTCAAGAAAGTAGAGTTTGTCACTGTTTCCATTTTTTCCCCATCTATTTACCATGAAGTGATGGAACTGGCTGCCATTATCTTAGTTTTTCAAGTTGAGTTTTAAGCCAGCATTTTCACTCTCCTTCACCTTCATCAAGGGGCTCTCTAGTTCCTCTTCACTTTCTGCCATAAGGGTGGTATCATCTACATACTGAGGTTGTTGGTATTTCTCCTGGAAATCTTGATTCCAGCTTGAGCTTCATCCAGCCTGGCATATTTCATGATGTACTCTGCATGTAAGTTAAATAAACAGGGTGACAATATATAGCCTTGTTGTACTCATTTCCATGGAGGAGCCTGGTAGGCTGCAGTCCACGGGGTCGCTAAGAGTCAGACATGACTGAGCGACTTCACTTTCACTTTTTTAAAAAAATTATTTATTTATTTATTTATTTTTTACTTTACAATACTGTAGTGGTTTTGGCATACATTGACATGAATCTGCCACAGGTGTACATGCATTGGAGAAGGAAATGGCAATTCACTCCAGTATTCTTGCCTGGAGAATCTCAGGGACGAGGGAGCCTGGTGGGCTGCCATCTATGGGGTCGCACAGAGTCAGACATGACTGAAGCGACTTAGCAGCAGCAGCAGCAGCAGGGACACCTGTGTGCTGCAGTCCATGGGGTCACAAAGAGTCAGATATGACTTAGTCACTGAACAACAAATATATATATATTATATATATATATAAAATATATAATATGTGCACATGTATATACATATACATGTGGATGTATATTTAAAATTGAATCACCCTCCTGTACAGCTGAAAGCAGCACAATATTGTAAATTAACTATACTTCAATTTAAAAATCTAGTCATTGGTTTATATTGTTTTCTCCACTAATCAATGACTCTTTTATTCATTTGTAGGTATTTACTGAGGTTCCCCTCTGTGCCAGGACACACCAATGACCACCATGAAATTTATTTCAAAACAAGAAACCTTACAAGGTAGAAGGTAGAAAGGAAAAGTAGATATAGTAAAAATGTTCAACTACAGGTATGTGTGTGCTAAGTCTCTTCAGTAGCCTCCAACACTATGCAATCCTATGAACTGTGGCCCACGAAACTCCTCTGTCCATGGGATTCTCCAGGCAAAAATACTGAGCTGGGTTGCCATGCCCCCCTCCAGGGGATCTTCCCGACCCAGGGACTGCACCCGTGTCTCTTATGTTTCCTGTATTGGCAGGCAGATTTCAAACCACTAGTGCCACCTGGGAAGACTCACCTACTTGAGCAGAACTCAAAACAGTTTCTTCTCATAACCTTAATCTCATGACTGAACACCACTCACAGCATGAATAGTAGAGACTTCAGAAGTTGTTGCCTTGTTGCACAATGGTGCAATGAGGCAGCATTGCAAGCATTCATATATATATATATATATATATATATATATATAT
>SJYQ01000508.1:104308-171956 GCA_006410935.1 Redunca redunca | reverse complement strand
AAGTGAAAACTACCCAAAGCAATCTATAGATTCAGTGCAATCCCCATCAAGATACCAACAGTATTTTTCACAGAACTAGAACAAATAATCTCACAATTTTTATGGAAATACCAAAAACCTCAAATAGCCAAAGCATCTTGAGAAAGAAGAATGGAACTGGAGGAATCAATCTGCCTGACTTCAGACTATACTACAAAGCTACAGTCATCAAGACAGTATGGTACTGGCACAGAGACAGAAATATACATCAGTGGAACAAGATAGAAAGCCCAGAGATAAATCCACACACCTATGTACACCTTATTATATGCTTTTTGAAAAAATTTGGTTATAACATAAAGAAGATTGAGGTAGGTATTATTATTTTACACCCAGAAGAGCTGAAAAATCATAAGCTCTAAAGAATATAAGTTCATGCTTTTCATGAAAATACTCTCAGCTAATCCATTTTGTAATTGTATATCCCATGCTAAATTTCCTTATGAACAATTCAACCTTTTAAAAATGTTTGTATAAATGTAAAATTGCAGAACCAAGTCTTAACCATGCATTCACACTATCTCCCCTTGATTGATTGGGTAAAAAGGTGGGGGTAAGGAGAGAGAGAACACAAATATTTCAGAAACGGAACTTAGAGATATTAGTTTAGTACCATCATTTGAAAAATTAGATCTCATGCCTAGCACTGTATTGGTTGGTGCATGAATGTGGCCTAGACATTGCCTGGATAAAACAATAAAAACCTTTTTTTTTTTTTTTTTTTAAAGAAGCCATACAAAGTCACTGCAGTGGGAACAAACAGAGAAATCAGTAGCATTGTTTCAGGGAGATGAGACTTCCCAGCTCATACTCTTGGCACAGCAGGAACACCAATGGGGAGAAAGTCATCTCACCAGGCAGCAGACTGTCCTCCTGCATGCCCAGCCATTTGTGCTTTGTGTCAGCTGGAGCAGACGATGACGGTGCATTGTTCAGACACATGCTGGAGACCCCCTCATGGATCTAGGGGGGCCATCATGGGTGCACCCAGGACACAGCCTCAAAGCTAGACGAGGGTGCACAGAGCAGCCAAGTCTTTGCCATCTGCTCCACACACAGCTGAACTCCAGTGCGGAAGCACAGCCACAGCTGTGTGTTCTAAGAGCGCAGGGGGTGTGTTAAGAGGCCCTTGAACCAGCCTCAGTTCTTTCTCATTTGCTTCTCAGTGCAGTTCTCTTCAAGGGAATAGCACATGGTTGCAGTGATACACTCTAACGTGTTCATCTAAAAATTCCCTCTACTTGGTATTTACAGCTTCTAATACTTACCAGTGCAAGTAGTTGCATGCAAACAAGTTTTACCTCATTTTCCTGTTAATTGACTAGAAGTCATCAATTATGCCATTAAGTCATTTCTTGTTCATAACTTCACATTGTACCTGAAAGCATTTGGAAATACAAGGTCTGCTAGTCAAACTTTTTCCTAACAATGCCTCATAAATCATGTATTTTGTCACACTCTGAAGGCCTTATTTGCAGAATCAGCAGTACTTCCTGAAAAAGTGTTACAAACCCACAGTTTGACACATTAATCCCAGTTAGTTTATCTAGCCTGTTAGTGACAATAATCTGATACTGATTACTATAATAGCAATTCTAATTCCAAACTTCCTCTCCCTCCTGTCTTCCCTTTGTCTATATAAACTCAATTTCATAGAATTATACTATTTTAAAAATATTTAATATCATACCAGCATACCAGTTTTTGCCATATACATGTACCTCTTTTTGTAAAATAAGTGTGCTGAGACTAGTAACACCTGACACACAGAATGTATGACTTTGTCTTAAGAAAAGAGTGGGTGACGGAGTTGCTAATTGAACATAGTATGTTACAAAATAGCTCAGGATGTTTGTATGGATTATTTCAAATAACTCAATACATTTTCAAGGTAACCAGAATCCACTGCAAATCTTTGATTGTATCTTAAACACAGGAAGCCTGAATAGTTAAATATTTTTATTCTAATATAGTGTTCAAATGATTAAAAAGTGGGAATGATAAGCCTCTAGTATAATCATGCTTTTTTTCTAAATTGTAGGAGAAGGCTTTCCTTTCAAGTTCAGTGCAAATTTATTATTTGGAAATATGATATTAATTTCAGACATCTTTTCATTTTTTAAATTTTATTTATTTATTTTAATGGGAGGATGATTACTTTACAATATTGTAATGGGTTTTGCCATACATCAGCATGAATCAGCCATAGCTATGCATGTGTCCCCCCATCCTGAACTCTTCTCCCACCTCCCTCTGCACCCCATCTGAGGGGAGAGAGAAAATTAGCCAAGATGGCTTGTTCAGGCTCTCTTGCCCCACATTTTGTAAACAATGACTATGAAACAGCTGAGGTCACTTATAGCACTGCACTGCACAAGGTATTACTTGCTTGGTCATGAGCTACTTTGTGCTGTAGGGTTATTAACTCCACCCAAAAGAGCAGCACATTACTGCTGCCTCATGTCTGTGTCTGTGGGGTTAGAGGAGAGAATTGTGGTACAGCTGCTGTGCCAGCCAGAAGAGAGAATAAACGTGTCTTCAGTTACTACGACTCAACATCTTCTTCCAGCCTCTTAGCTCATGCCTTGCCTAACCTGGGTTCAACAAATAGTCCGCACAGTGAAACACAGCAATATAACTGGTGTCACAAACAGGGTTAGCAATACACCATCCCTCCAGGTTATCATAGAGCACAGGCCCTGGATGCCCTGATTCATGCATTGAGCTCCCACTGGGTCATCCATTCTTCATATGGTAATGAATACGCTTCTCTGCTGTTCTCTCAAATCATCCCACCCTCTCTTTCACCCACTGAGTCCAGAAGTCTGTTCTTTACATCTGAGTCTCCTTTGCTGTATGTAGGATCACTGGTACCATCCTTCTAGATTCCATATATATGTGCTAATATACAATATTTGTCTTTCTCTTTATGACTTACTTTGCTCTGTATGATAGGTTCTATGTTCATCCACCTCACTAGAACTGACTCAAATGCATTCTTTTTATAGCTTAGTGCATATGTGCCATAGCTTCCTTATCCATTCATCTACTGATGGACATCTAGGTTTCGTCCATGCCCTAGTTATTGTAAATAGTGCTGCAATAAACATGGGTGTACATGTATCTCTCAATTCTGGTTTCCTGAGTATATATGCTGAGCAGTGGGATTGCTAGGTCATATGGGAGTTCTATTCCCAGTTTTTTAAGGAATCTCTGCACTTTTCTCCATAGTAGTCATACTAATTTGCATTCCCACCAACTTTGTAAGATGGATTCTCTTTTTTACACATCCTCTCCAGCATTTATTGTTTGTAGATTTTTTGATGATGGTCATTCTTAACAGTTTGAGATGTTGCCTCATTGTAGTTTTGATTTGAATTTCTCTAATAGTGAGAGATGTTGAGCGTCTTTTCATGTATTTATTAGCCATCTGTATGTCTTCTTTGGAGAAATGTCTATTTAGGTCTTTTGCCCACTTTTTGACTGAATTGTTTGTTTTTCTGGTATTGAGCTGCATGAGCTGCTTGTATATTTTTGAGATCAATTCTTTGCCAGTTGCTTTGTTTGCTATTATTTTCTCCCATCCTGAGGGCTGTCTTTTCACCTTGCATATAGCTTCCTCCATTGTGCAAAACTGTTTAAGTTTAATTAGGTCCCATTTGTTGTTATTATTATTATTATTTGCTTTTCTTTCCATTACTCTGGGAGGTGGATCATCGAGGATCTTCTTGTGATTTATGTCGGAGAGTGTTATGACTATGTTTTCTTCTAGGAGCTTTATAATTTCTGTTCTTACATTTATGTTTTTAATCCATTTTAAGTTTATCTTTGTGATACGATGTTAGAAGGGCTTCCCTGGTAGGTCAGCTGGTAAAGAATCCTCCTATAACTCAGAAGACCTAGGTTTGATACTTGGATTGGGAAGATCCCCTGGAGGAGGTCATGGCAACCCACTCCAGTATTCTTGCCTGGAGAATCTCCATGGACAGAGGAGTCTAGCAAGCTACAGTCCATAGTGTCACAAAGAGTTGGACATGACTGAGTGACTAAGCACAGCATATGGTAATAGAAAGTGTTCTAGTTTCATTCTTCTACACATAGTTGACTGGTTTTCCCATCATTAATTGTTGGAGAGACTATCTTTTCTCCTTTGATTATTTTTTCTTCCTTTGTCAAAGATAAAATGTCCATAAGGGTGTGGATTTATCTCCAGACTTTCCATTTTGTTTCATTGATCTACATTTCTGTCTTTGTGCCAGTACCCTATTGTCTTGATTACTGTAGCTTTGTAGTATAATCTGAAATCAGGAAAGGTGATTCCTCCATTTCCGTTCTTCTTTCTCAAGATTTCTTGGCTATTCAGAGTATTTTTTGTTTCTATACAAATTGTGAAATTATTTGTTCTAGGTTGGTGAAATATGCCATTGATGGTTTGATAGAGATTGCATTGAATCTATAGATTGCTTTGGGTAGTATATTAATTTTTACTACATTGATTCTTCCAGTCCTAGAACATGATATATTTCTCCATATATTTGTGTCATCTTTGATTCCTTTCACCAATGTTTTATAGTTTTATGTGTACAGATCTTTTGTCACCTTAGGTAAATTTATTCCTAAGCATTTTATTCTTTTTTCTTGCAATGGTGAATGGGATTGTTTACTGATTTCTTTTTCTGATTTTTCATTGTTAGTATATAGGAAGGCATGGGATTTCTCTGTGTATCCATCACCATCTCCTGGAGTTCACCCGGACTCGCGTCCATTGTGTCCGTGATGCCATCCAGCCATCTCATCCTGGATCGTCCCCTTCTCCTCCTGTCCCCAATCCCTCCGAGCATCAGAGTCTTTTCCAATGAATCAACTCTTCACATGAGGTGGCCAAAGATTAGCTCTAGTAATTTTCAGATNCTTTCTCAAGATTTCTTGGCTATTCAGAGTATTTTTTGTTTCTATACAAATTGTGAAATTATTTGTTCTAGGTTGGTGAAATATGCCATTGATGGTTTGATAGAGATTGCATTGAATCTATAGATTGCTTTGGGTAGTATATTAATTTTTACTACATTGATTCTTCCAGTCCTAGAACATGATATATTTCTCCATATATTTGTGTCATCTTTGATTCCTTTCACCAATGTTTTATAGTTTTATGTGTACAGATCTTTTGTCACCTTAGGTAAATTTATTCCTAAGCATTTTATTCTTTTTTCTTGCAATGGTGAATGGGATTGTTTACTTAATTTCTTTTTCTGATTTTTCATTGTTAGTATATAGGAAGGCATGGGATTTCTCTGTGTGTCCATCACCATCTCCTGGAGTTCACCCGGACTCGCGTCCATTGTGTCCGTGATGCCATCCAGCCATCTCATCCTGGATCGTCCCCTTCTCCTCCTGTCCCCAAGCCCTCCGAGCATCAGAGTCTTTTCCAATGAATCAACTCTTCGCATGAGGTGGCCAAAGATTAGCTCTAGTAATTTTCAGATGGCATCTTTAGGGTTTTCTGTGTCATCTGCAAACAGTGAGAGTTTTATTTCTTTTTCAATTTGGATTCCTTTTATTTCATATTATTCTCTAATTGCTGTGGCTAGGACTTCCAGAACTATATTGAATATAGTGATGAGCATGGGCACCCTTGCCTTGTTCCTGATTTTAGAAGAAATGCTTTCAATTTTTCACCATTGAGGATAATGCTTGCTGTGGGTTTGTCATATATGGCTTTTATTATGTTGAGTTATATTTCTTCTATGCCTACTTTCTGGAGAGTTTTTATCATAAATGGTGTTGAATTTTGTCAAAGGTTTTCCTTGCATTTATTGCAATAATCATATGGTTTTTATCTTTAATTTGTTAACATGGTGTATCACATTGATCAATTTGTGAATATTGAAGAATCCTTGCATCTCTGGAATAAAGTCCAGTTGGTCATGATGTATGATCTTTTAAATATGTTATTGGATTCTGTTTGCTAGAATTTTGTTGAGGACTTTTGTATATGTTCATCAGTGATATTGACCTGTAGTTTTCTTTTTTAGTGGCATCTTTGTCTGGTTTTGGTATCAGGGTGATTGTGGCCTTATGGAATTAGTTTGGGGATTTTCTTTCCTCTACACTTTTCTGGAAGAGTTTAAGTAGGATAGGTGTTAGCTTTTCTCTAAATTTTTGGTAACGTTTACCTGTGAAGATATCTTGTCCTGGGCTTTTGTTTGTTGGAAGATTTTTACTACACTTTAGATTTCCATGCTTGTGATTGATCACTCCACATTTTCTATTTCTTCCTAGTTCAGTTTTGGAAGGTTATAGTTTTCTAAGAATTTGTCTATTTCTTCCAAGTTGTCCATTTAATAGGCATATAGTTGCTCATAGTAGTCTCTTATGATCACTTTTATTTCTGTGTTGTTTCTTGTACTTTTTCCATTTTAATTTCTAATTTTATTGAATTGAGTCTTCTCCCTTTTTCCTTGATGAGTCTGGCTAACAATTTGTCTATTTTGTTTATCTTCTCAAAGAACCAGCTTTTAGTTTTATTGCTTTCCTATAGTCTCCTTTATTTCTTTTTCTGCTCTGACTTTTATGATTTATTTCTGTATACTAACTTTGGATTTTTCTGTTCTTCTTCTTCTTTTTCTAGTTCTTCTAGGTGTGAGGTTAGGTTATTTATTTGATATTTGTCTTGTTTCTTGAGATAGACTTGTGTTACTATGCACTTTCCTCTTAGCACTGCTCTTACTGAATCCCATAGGTTGGGGTTGTCCTATTTCCATTATCATTTGTTTCTGTGTACATTTTGATTTCCTTTTTGATTTCTTCAGTGATATGTTGGTTATTCAGAAGCATGCTTTTTAGCCTCCATGTGTTTGTGTTTCTAATAGTTCCCCCCAGCCCCCTGACCCTGTGGTTGATATCTAATCTTATAGCATTGTGATCAGAAAAGATGCTTGAAGTTGTTTCATTTTTTTTTTTTTAATTTTAGCAAGGCTTCATTTGTGCACCAGGATGCGATCTATCCTGGAAAATGTTCCGTGTGCCCTTACTAAGAAGGTGAAATCCATCATTTTGAGTAGGAAGTGCCCTGTAGATATCAATTAGATCAAACTGTTCCAGCGTATCATTTAAAGCTTATTTCCTTGTTAATTTTCTTCTTAATAGCATGTGGCATACTTCCTTTTGTGTTTAGGTGTATGTGCAATTATTTTCTCTGTTAGCAGATCAGAAAGCAATCTGTACCTCAGGGGGAAGGATATAGATCACAGTTTTTAGCATTCTATGGTATACAGCTGTGATCAATAGGAGGACAGACAATCTCAAAACATTAGCCACAAAGCAGTTAACAGTGTTGTAGCCTGCACAGATAGGAGATATACTCAGGCATCTGAGGAAATAAACCTGGCCCAGAAAAGTAACAAAAGAGTAACAAAGCACATATGTCTAGCGAATGGTACTTGCTACTGCCCATGGTCACTAGGTAAGTGGCATCCACCCTGTGGATATGTGGTCCTCATCCTCCTCCCCAAGTACCAGTGATTATCATAGCAGAAATCCAGTCCTGACCCCCTCAGGAACACTTAGCAAAAGAATAATTCTTGAAGTTTAATAGAAAACATATAATCATTGTGTATGATTCATTCAAAGTGAAGATTGCATATGTCTTAGGAAAAACTTCACTTTTTGCTAGAGCATTTGTTCACCAGGGCATAAAGATTAGAATTGAGGTGCCCTTGTTATCTTAGATTACAGAGTTTCTGTAGCATCGGATGCCTGGAATTTGTGGCAACAAGAAAATCAAAGTGAGTGCTTTGTGGCAACACTGTCAAGAACTTTGGAGTTGCTCATATTGTGATATATCACCTAAAGGAGAGAAGACTGTTCCTCTCATCCTGGAGGTCAACTACAGACTTCTTTCTTTGACATGCCTTTTTTTTATTTCAGATTTTTGGTGGTTTTGGCAGAGTCTTCTTTTTTTCCTGCAGCAAACAAACTTTCATATGGAAGAACCCCATTCCTACTGGCAGCTTTATTTTCTAACTTTTCTATAAAAAAAAAAATAGAGTATTCTCTTTATTTTCNCAGAGTCTTCTTTTTTTCCTGCAGCAAACAAACTTTCATATGGAAGAACCCCATTCCTACTGGCAGCTTTATTTTCTAACTTTTCTATAAAAAAAAAAATAGAGTATTCTCTTTATTTTCAAGGAAAATATTCATAGGGTAGATATATTGCTTTATATGATTTGCATAATGTGTTATTCATTTTAAAATGTTACTGGATAAAACTTTTATCAAATTCTTCTTTTATTCACACTTAGAAAATAACATAATAAAAGCATACTTAATGACTGTTCGGGTTCTTAAAAGAGGATTATATTGATAATGACATTCAACTTCTCAAGTTTATGAAGGCAGGATTCATGAACACTGCATATTTGCACCCCCAATATTTTAGAATAAAGTTTTGCTATAAAAATGTCAACCTCAGTCAAGAGTAAAACTAAGCCAATTGTTCTTTTCATTCATTTATACTACTTATTGAACATCAAATATAAGACAATTACTCTGATCTGGTGAAATAGCAGTGGATAAAATATAAAAATTCCTTGCTTCTAGGAATTTTACAATCACATGGGAAATAGGTCCTATAGTATTTAATATTTTTTGTGTGTGTGCATACTTTGTGCCAAGCACAGTTTTCAACATTTTATGAGTTACTAATTCAGTTAATCTTCACAACAGCAATATGAGTAAGGACTATTTTGTCAATGGTCCTCAGTGAAGGAAAGCAAATACTGTATAATAGATATGTGACCAGTCCAAAGTACTGAGTGATGGAGCATGGCTTTCCATCTAGACAACCTGATTGATGAGCCAGAGTGGGAACCCACTTCTCTGCAGTGCTTCTTCTTAAACAAACAAACTGCTTACCTACCTGTAGGGCTTCCCATGGTGTTAGAGATGGGGCCTCCGGCTCAGGCACTGATTTCCTTCGACGGCCAGGCAGTGTGTTAGGTCCCTGAGCCTCAGAGCAAGACAGGCCTTAGTGATGGGTCCAAGTCCTTCACTTCATGGAGAGAGGAAAACAGATTTACCTGTTGAAGTGTATGGTTCCCAACAGAATTAACAACAGATTTTACCAGTCTTCCCAACAGATTTTCCTGTAGAAGTGTATGGTTAGTGTTACCTTCTGTCTGTTTCAGGTTTTAATGGCACATAAGGGGTGACAGATAGGAGCTGAAGGAAGTACTGAAAACGTGTTTGTTGTTGTTGTCTAAATCAACAGAATATGTGTGTTTGATGTGTTGATTGCAATGGTAGAGTAAACTTCATAGCTGGAGGTTAGCAAGATCTCTGATGCCATTCATAAGGGTTACAAACTCATGAGTACCAATCAAGCCTTGTTCTCAGAATGGCTACAAGATATTGGCTAGGGAATAACTTCTGGACCTCTACCATTAATGAGCAGTTGATCTAAAATTCAACAGAATATAGCACCTTCTTTGGATAAAGTGTCACCTTAAGCCAATGTGATGGTCTCTGAGCAGGGATCCTGGACATACGTTCTCTTTTCCTAACTAACACCTGACGGGCATAAATTAGCATTGAATTATAACATGTTTAATATTTTTTTAAAAAAGCCTTATTCTTAACTTTTATTATATGCAGTGCATTTCAGTTCAGTCACTCAGTTGTGTCCGACTCTATGCGATCCCATGAATTGCAGCAAGCCAGGCCTCCCTGTCCATCACCAACTCCCGGAGTTCACTCAGACTCAGCTCCATTGAGTCAATGATGCCATCCAGCCATCTCATCCTCTGTTGTCCCCTTCTCCTCCTGTCCCCAATCCCTCCCAGCATCAGAGTCTTTTCCAATGAGTCAACTCTTCTCATGAGGTGGCCAAAGTACTGGCATTTCAGCTTTATCATCATTCCTTCCAAAGAAATCCCAGGGCTGATCTCCTTCAGAATGGACTGGTTGGATCTCCTTGCAGTCCAAGGGACTCTCAAGAGTCTTCTCCAACACCACAGTTCAAAGCATCAATTCTTTGGCACTCAGCCATCTTCACAGTACAACTCTCACATCCATACATGACCACATAAATGTTCACATATTGCTGAAAAAACATAGGCTTGACTAGATGGACCTTAGTCGGCAAAGTAATGTCTCTGCTTTTGAATATGCTATCTAGGTTGGTCATAACTTTTCTTCCAAGAAGTAAACGTCTTTTAATTTCATGGCTGCAGTCACCATCTGCAGTGATTTTGGAGCCCTCCAAAATAAAGTCTGACCCTGTTTCCACTGTTTCCCCATCTATTTCCCATGAAGTGATGGGACTGGATGCCATGATCTTCATTTTCTGAATGTTGAGCTTTAGGCCAACATTTTCACTCTCCACTTTCACTTTCATCAAGAGGCTTTTTAGTTCCTCTTCACTTTCTGTCATAAGGGTGGTGTCATCTGCATATCTGAGGTTACTGATATTTCTCCCAGCAATCTTGATTCCAGCTTGTGCTTCTTTCAGTCCAGCGTTTCTCATGATGTACTCTGCATATAAGTTAAATAAGCAGGGTGACATTATACAGCCTTGACATACTCCTTTTCCTATTTGGAACCAGTCTGTTGTTCCATGTCCAGTTCTAACTGCTGCTTCCAGACTTGCATACAGATTTCTCAAGAGGCAGGTCAGGTGGTCTGGTATTCCCATCTCTTTTAGAATTGTCCACAGTTTATTGTGATCCACACAATCAAAGGCTTTGGCCTAGTCAATAAAGTAGAAATAGATATTTTTCTGAAACTCTCTTGATTTTTCCACGATCTAGCAGATGTTGGCAATTTGATCTCTGGTTCCTCTGCCTTTTCTAAAAACAGCTTGAACATCAGGAAGTTCACAGTTTTCACAGTTCACATATTGCTGAAGCCTGGCTTGGAGAATTTTGAGCATTACTTTACTAGCATGTGAGATGAGTGCAATTGTGTGGTAGTTTGAGCATTCTTTGGCATTGCCTTTCTTTGGGATTGGAATGAAAACTGACCTTTTCCAGTCCTGTGGCCACTGCCAAGTTTTCCAAATTTGTTGGCATGTTGAGTGCAGCACTTTCACAGCATCATCTTTCAGGATTTGAAAGAGCTCAACTGGGATGCCATCACCTCCACTAGCTTTGTTCATAGTGATGCTTTCCAAGGCCCACTTGACTTCACATTGCAGGATGTCTGGCTCTAGGTGAGTGATTACACCATCATGATTATCTGGGTTGTGAAGATCTTTTTTTTGTAGAGTTCTTCTGTGTATTCTTGCCACCTCTTCTTAATATCTTATGCTTCCCTTAGGTCCATACCATTTCTGTCTTTTATTGAGCCCATCTTTGCATGAAATGTTCCCTTGGTATCTCTAATTTTCTTGAAGAGATCTCTAGTCTTGCCCATTCTGTTTTTTTCCTCTATCTCTTTGCATTGATTGCTGAAGAAGGCTTTCTTATCTCTTCTTGCTATTCTCTGGAACTCTGCATTCAGATGCTTATTTCTTTCCTTTTCTCCTTTGTTTTTCACCTCTCTTCTTTTCACAGCCATTTGTAAGGCCTCCCCAGACAGCCATTTGGCTTTTTTTGTATTTCTTTTCCATGGGGATGGTCTTGATTCCTGTCTCCTGTACAATGTCACGAACCTCATTCCATAGTTCATCAGGCACTCTATCTATCAGATCTAGGCCCTTAAATCTATTTCTTGCTTCCACTGTGTAATCATAAGGGATTTGATTTAGGTCATACCTGAATGGCCTAACAGTTTTCCCTACTTTCTTCAATTTGAGTCTGAGTTTGGCAATAAGGAGTTCATGATCTGTGCCACAGTCAGCTCCTGGTCTTGTTTTGTTGACTGTAAAGAGCTTCTCCATCTTTGGCTGCAAAGAATATAATCAGTCTGATTTCAGTGTTGACCATCTGGTGATGTCCATGTGTAGAGTCTTCTTTTGTGTTGTTGGAAGAGGGTGTTTGCTATGACCAGTGTGTTCTCTTGGCAAAACTCTATTAGTCTTTGCCCTGCTTCATTCCTCATTCCAAGGCCAAATTTGCCTGTTACTCCAGGTGTTTATTGACTTCCTACTTTTGCATTCCAGTCCCCTATAATGAAAAGGACATCTTTTGGGGGCATTAGTTCTAAAGGTCTTGTTGGTCTTCATAAAACCGCTCAACTCCAGCTTCTTCAGCATTACTGGTAGGGGCATAGACTTGGATAACTGTGATATTGAATGGTTTGCCTTGGAGATGAACAGAGATCATTCTGTCATTTTTCATAATTCAGGAAGGTATCTGAAGATTGAAGCATCATAAGTTTCTCTTTCTCATCTTTATGCCCCAGAGCTACATATCTGCCTTCAGATTCCACAGTAAATATCAGTCATCTGAAACTTTTTTGGGGGACCACAAAGCTTCTATTGCATCAGTGTGCTTTTTTATGATACTTTGGGAACTATTTTAAGAAAGTCGTGTTGTATAGGCCTGTCTTTTAAAGCATAAACTCTCACGATGAGAATACAGTACATGATGGGGGACAAGGGGATCCCAGAGGGCTTGGGGAATTGTGAGTGAAGTGCTCAGAATGTCAATCTGAAACTTAATCCTCCATGGACTCAATGTCTAGCCTCCAACTTCCTTGGCAAAAGTGACTCCCTGCCTAATCGATAATGGCTACTGTTTTCTATAATATATCTTTATTGTTAACAGACTCTTGTCTGTATCTGTGACATATTGTCTCTGACATCCACTTAGATGGACCACAAGCTAAGTGAGCGTATGGATTTGTTAAACAATTATTTTTTTTTAGAAGAGGACATTTAATTATTTTTCTGTTATATTGTACCTGGGCTGTTTTGCACAAGAAATCACAGATGCATTCCACTAGGCTGTAGAAGGATCTGCTTGGATATCTGTCCCAGGGGCGCCACATCCATATTATCAAACTGCAGACCAGGCAGTTAGTTCACCCTTGACAACTTACAGTTGCCAAGGGAACTAGGCAGTTAGAGCATCCTTAATAAACAATTTTACTTCGGTGAACTCTTAAGTCTCTAGATAGATGATCATGGGCTGTAACTTCTAAATTTGTAACAGAATTGATTAACACTCACTTTGGGCGCACCAAATTATAATCTTTACCACATGCTTCACTCAGCAGCTGACTTGCTATTAGCCAGATTGTCATGGGACTTCCAAGCTTCAGAGAATAATTGCATGGGGACATTTAATATATCACTTACCTTGAGCTAATTTATGTGACTAGATCACATTTTTAAAGTATAACTGAACAAAAGCTTATTTCTCAAATTTGAAAATGTGAAAATCCTCAAATATTTACAAGTGTGAAAACAGTGGACTTTAACCCAGAATGTAAAGTCCTGATTTACTGTTTAAAATGGCATCTGTTGAGTGCTGATAAAATACCTATAAAAACAGCAAAAAGGAAAAAAAAAGAATTGTAGTCATAATATCTTGGAAGGTACCACTAACTGTTGAGGGGGCAATGCAAAGATTTTGCTGTGGGTGATCAATATTTTTATATTTGGACAGATGGATGATCCCCTATAGTAGGAAATGACAGCTCACTCCAATGTTCTTGCCAGGAGAAATCCATAGACAGAGGAGCCTGACAAGCTACAGTCCTGCCAGGACTATGGGGTTGCAAAGAGCCAGATAGGACTGAGTGAATAACACACACACACACACACACACACACACACACACACACACACACAGAAAGAGAGAGAGGGGGAAAAGAGTTACCATAACTGGCTAGGGATCACCATCTTTACACAGTCTTAATTGCCAGTAGGGTCCTGGGCTAAAATCTGTGACTTGAGCAGTTTGCATTCTCCTGCTGTGATGTAAAATTTTTCCTAAATGATAACAGCACTCTGTGCCTACATTGTCTATGCACACAATATATTTTATGTTGAGAACTGCCCTTCTGGTGTCTGGAAGTTTGTTACATGTTAGAGGGAGATTACATAAGCAGTCCTCGGGAAAAATCTTGGGCACTCAGTCTCAAGTGAACTGAAGTCTCAAAAGGACCCTGGTAGAAGGCCCTTCATAGACATTGTCTGTTTCCGAAGGAATTGCATGCATTCTGTGCAACTCCCTGGGAAAGGACTCTTGGAAACCGGGTCCCGGTTTCCTCTGCATTTTACCCATGTACCATTTCCTTTGCTTACCTTCTCTTTTGCCGGGATAAATCTTAGTTTTGAATAAAATTGAAAATAAAAGAAGTAGCCATAAGAAAGCATATTTTTAAAACTGTTTTTGATGCCATTATTTTTTATGGTATTCAATGCTTTATATGAAGAGTCATACACATTTTCCTTGAATTTTATGCAGGAAAAATGTTTCTCTCTTCAACGTGTTAGTGTGCTTTACTTTATTGAAAAATGACAGCTATTTATGCGTTTGTTCTTCTTTCATCTGTTTTTTTTTTTAATCAAAATACAGTGCCATTAAGTTTAAGGTGTACAACAGAATTTGATATATTTATATATTGCAAAATAATTACCAAAATGTTCAGTTAACATGTATCACCATGCATAGTTATAATTTTTCCCCCTTGGGATAAGAACTTTTAAGATCTACTTTCTTAGCAATTTAAATAGACCATACAGTATGATCCACTATAGTCACCAAAGTGTACATACTGTCCATGACTTATTTGGATCATAAATAGAATTGTGTACCTTCTAACCTCTTTCTTTTATTATGCCTAATCTATAACCTCAGTTCCTGGCAACCATGAACCTATTGTTTGTATCAATAAATTATTGGTGTTTGGAGTGTTTTGTTTTGTTTGCTTTTTAGATTCCGCATACAAACAAGATCACACAGTATTTGATTGTCTCTGACTTATTTTACTTAAATCCATTCATAGTGTCTGTAAATGGCAGGATCTTCTTCTGTGCCTGAATAACATTCCATTATTCCATGTACTCAATCGCTCAGTCATGTATGACTCTTTGTGACCCCATAGACTGTAAACCACCAGGCTCCTCTGTCCATGGGGTTCTCCAGGCAAGAATAGTGAATTGGGTTGCCATTTTCCTCCTGCAGGAGACCTTCCCAACCCAGGGATCGAACTCATAACCATTGCTTCTCTTGCATTGGAGGGAGATTGTTTACCACTGGTGCCACCTGGGAAGCACTCCATTATTCCATGGAGATCATAAAATCTAGACCAAATTAGCTCTTGAATTCATTAGTTAGATATATATTAGATACATAGATAGATTATAAAAAGGTACATAATCACATTTCTTTATCATTTTATCCACTGACAAATACTTAGATACTTAGGTTATTTCCACATCTTTTCTATCATAGGTATTATTCATGTGCTAACATGTGTCCTACTCTTTACAACTACATAGACTGCAGCACACCAGGCTTCCCTGTTCTTCACTATCTCCTAGAGTTTGCTCAAACTCATGTCCATTGAGTCAGTGATGCCACCATCTCATCCATCTCATCCACCCTCTCCTCTTGCCCTCAATCTTTCCCAGCATTAGGGTCTTTTCCAGTGAGTCAGCTCTTCACATCAGGTGGCCAAAATATTAGTGTTTCAGCTTAAGCATCAGTCCTTCCAGTGAATATTCATGGTTGATTTGCTTTAGGATGGACTGCTTTGATCTCCCTTTCTGTCCAAAGACTCTCAAGAGTCTTCTCCAGCAACACAATTCAAAGACTCTTGAGATTCTATTGTAGGTAATGACTACTGTAAGTAATGATGAAATAACCATGGGGATGAAGATATCTTTCCAAAACAGTGATTTCATTTCCTTTGACTAAATGTCCAGGAGTAGAATTGCTCAATCATATGCTAGTTCTATTTTTAGTTTTTTGAGAGATGTCTCCATACTGTTTTTTATATTGGTTGTACCGGTTTTACATTTCCATGAATGGTGCACAATGGTTACCATTTCTCCAAGTCTTTACCAACATTTATTATTTACTGTCTTTACTGTAACAGCATTTTAACAGGCATGAAGTGATATCTCATGGTAGTTTTGATTGGCATTTCCCTGAGTTCCAAAGAATAGCAAGGAGCAATAAGAAAGCCTTCCTCAGCGATCAATGCAAAGATATAGAGGAAAACAACAGAATTAGAAAGACTAGAGATCTCTTCAAGAAAATTAGAGATACCAAGGGAACATTTCATGCAAAGATGGGCTCAATAAAGGACAGAAATGGTCTGTACCTAACAGAAGCAGAAGATATTAAGAGGTGGCAAGAATACACAGAACTGTACAAAAAAGATCTTCACGACCCAGATAATTATGATGGTGTGATAACTCAAGTAGAGCCAGACATCCTGGAATGTGAAGTCAAGTGGGACTTAGTAAGCATCACTACGAACAAAGCTAGTGGAGGTGATGGAATTCCAGTTGAGCTCTTTCAAATCCTGAAAGATGATGCTGTGAAAGTGCTGCACTCAATATGCCAGGAAATTTGGAAAACTCAGCAGTGGCCACAGGACTGGAAAAGGTCAGTTTTCATTCCAATCCCAAAGAAAGGCAATGCCAAAGAATGCTCAAACTACCGCACAATTGCACTCATCTCACATTCTAGTCAAGTAATGCTCAAAATTCCTCAAGGTAGGCTTCAGCAATATGTGAAATGGTGAAATTCCAGATGTTCAAGCTGGTTTTAGAAAAGGCAGAGGAACCAGAGATCAAATTGCGAACATCCATTGGATCATTGAAAAAGGAAGAGAGTTCCAGAAAAAAATATCTATTTCTGCTTTATAGACTATGCCAAAACCTTTGACTGTGTGGATCACAATAAACTGTGGAAAGTTCTGAAAGAGATGAGAATACCAGACCACCTGACCTGCCTCTTGAGAAATCTATATGCAGGTCAGGAAGCAACAGTTAGAACTGGACATGGAACAACAGACTGGTTCCAAATAGGAAAGGAGTACGTCAAGGCTACATATTGTTACCCTGCTTATTTAACTTCTATGCAGAGTACATCATGAGAAATGCTGGGCTGGAGGAAACACAAGCTGGAATCAAAATTGCTGGGAGAAATATCAATAACCTCAGATATGCAGATAACACCACCCTTATGGCAGAAAGTGAAGGGAAACTAAAAAGCCTCTTGATGAAAGTGAAAGAGGAGAGTGAAAAAGCTGACTTAAAGCTCAACATTCAGAAAACTAAGATCTGGTCCCATCACTTCATGGGAAATAGATGGGGAAACAGTGGAAACAGGGTCAGACTTTATTTTGGAGGGCTCCAAAATCACTGCAGATGGTGACTGCAGCCATGAAATTAAAAGACACTTACTCCTTGGAAGGAAAGTTATGACCAACCTAGATAGCATATTCAAAAGCAGAGATATTACTTTGCCAACAAGTCCATCTAGTTAAGGCTATGGTTTTTCCAGCGGTCATATGTGAAATTTGGACTGTGAAGAAAGCTGAGCACTGAAGAATTGATGCTTTTGAACTGTGGTGTCGAAGAAGACTCCTGAGAGTCCCTTGAACTGCAAAGAGATCCAACCAGTCCATTCTAAAGCTGATCAGTCCTGGGTGTTCTTTGGAAGGACTGATGTTGAAGCTGAAACTCCAATACTTTGGTCACCTCATGCGAAGAGTTGACTCATTGGAAAAGGCTCTGATGCTGGGAGGGATTAGGGGCAGGAGGAGAAGGGGACGACCGAGGATGAGATGGCTGGATGGCATCACCGACTCGATGTACATGAGTTTTCATGAACTCTGGGAGTTGGTGATGGACAGGGAGGCCTCATTTGCTGTAATTCATGGGGTCTCAATGAGTTGGGCACGACTGAGTGACTGAACTGAACTGAACTGATGACTAGTGAGGATTAGCACTTTTTCATGTACCTGTTGGCCATCTTATGTCTCCTTTGGAAAATTTTATGTAGAATTTGTCTGCTTATTTTAAAAATCAGATTGTTATTATCGTTGTTTGTATTGAGCTGTAATAGTATCTAGACGTTTTGGATATTAGCCTCTCTCTGATATATGATTTGCAAATATTTTCTTCCATTCCACATATTGCTTTTTCATTTCATTGATGATTTCCTTTACTGTACAGTTTTTGCTCATTAGTTTGTTTTTTTGTTTACTTTGATGTGGTTCCATTCATTCACTTTTTCAGCTTTTACCTTTGTTTTCAACTCAAAAAAAAAAAAAAATCCTCGCCAAGGTCTTTATTAAGGTTCTTACAATCTATGTTTTCTTTCATGAAATGAGAATATTGGGGATAACCTATTTTGAACTATGACCCTGTATGCAAGACAGCAAAAGAGACACAGATGTATAGAACAGTCTTTTGGACCCTGTGGGAGAGGGAAAGGGTGGGATGATTTGGGAGAACGGCATTGAAACATGTATAATATCATATACGAAATGAATCATCAATCCAGGTTCGATGCAGGATACAGGATGCTTGGGGCTGGTGCACTGAGATGACCCAGGGGGATGGAATGGGGAGGGAGATGGGAGGGGGATTCAGGATGGGGGAACACGTGTATACTCGTGGTGGATTCATGTTGATGTATGGCAAAACCAATACAATATTGTAAAGTAATTAGCCTCCAATTAAAATAAATAAATTAAAAAATGAACAATGAGCAAAACACATAATCAGATGAAACGTAGCTACCTAACATAAAGATCATGATAACTGGACCAAATGATCTCTTGAATTTCTTTAGTTAGTTAACATTGATCTAGACATGCCTAGAAGTCAGAACCTAAAACATGGCCATTTGAAACCCAGAAGACCTGTGGCCAAATCTGGCTTCTTACAAGAATGTGTGTGTGTTAGCTGCTTAGTTGTGTCTGATTCTTTGCAAACCCATGGACTGTAGCCCTCCAGGATCCTCTGTCCATGTAATTCTCCAGGCAAGAATACTGGAGTGGGTTGCCATTCCTTTCTCCAGGGGATCTTCCTGACCCAGGGACCAAACCCAGGTCTCCTACATTTCAGATGGATTCTTTACCATCTGAGCTACCAGGGAAACCCTGCTTACTGGGGTTTTTATCTAAACTAGACCAAAGGAAGCTAAGCAACTATTTGAAATGCATATATAGTAATGATGAAAAATGTTTTTAAGGATTTATTCTGCATTAGGTTTGTTCTAAGTACTTTGTTGCTCTTCTGTTTCCATGCCAATAATAAGACATTTATTTTTTAGACCACCTTCTTTACATCTTGATATAGACAGATCCTCTCAAGATGGATTTCAATTTGTTTAACAATAACTAGTACTATTTTGTTCATAGCACTTGCCAAACACCATTTGCATGTTTGAATAGTATGCCAGAAGAATTCATAAACAAATAAGTACTTTTCTCTTCACAAAAATGAACTCGATGAAGCAGCATAATGACCTTTTTTTTCTTATTCAGAAGCTTTATTTTTCCACATTTCCAGAATCCTTGAATAACAAGTTATAGAAAATTTCTCTCTTCTTTTAATTAGATAACATCACAAGACATCTTGTGATAAGCATTATCATGCACCATTAAACTCATCTCTAGAGCATCTTGCTGGGTAAAACAGCCTTTACAAATTGGAAATACTCTATGACTGCACTAATGAAGACTTTGCTCAAATAAAGGCTAGGAAATACACCTAAATATATAAAACATAATATGTATCTCTGTCAATAAAAGAAAATATTTTATATAAAATTCCCATGGTTTCAGGCAAATTTTAAAATATGTTCAAGAAAGCATGAACATTATTCTTCCAAGTCCAGTATCTTTAAGAATCACTTCTGATGGGAGTGTCAGCAACATGAAATGTTTTAGATAAAGACTGTTGCTCCCTGGTGTAATATTAGTCACCAAATCAGGATTAGGTGTCTTTAGGAGAGATGCCTTACCCTCTAACATTCTGCAAGTTACCCTATATTTTAACTGTATGGTTTGCTTCAGTTTGGTGCCAAGCCTCAAATTTCCTTCAATGACCTTTGCCTACAGGGATCCTAAAAGCTTTACTAGTTATTCATTCCAACTACTGTAGTTCACCTCACACTTTAAAGGTTATTTCATTTAAAAAATTGAGCATATTAATGGTAGAATGTGGGTGCGGAGTATTATGCCTTGTTTTTCTGGATTCTTGGACATTGGACATTCAAGAACAGCAATTTAAAAATCAATATGGGTTTAGGGATGTTAACCAAGTTAACATTGCACTCCTGTTCACACCCTGCCTTTAATGAGCCTTTTTTATTTTCTACAAGACTGAGCATTATAATTATTTATGCCTCAATTAGTCAGATAAAGCAAATTGCTTTTGTTCTATTAGACTGTGCTCAATTCCAATTGCATCTCTAATATATCATGCACCTGGTGTTGAGTTACAAAATAAAAGGCAGCCACAATTCCCATTCCACAGCTTCCTAAAATCCTATTTACTTTTAAACTTTAGTGTTTATTATTTTTCTCAATATATCCTCCTAACATCAACATTCTGTGGAAAGCTACAGATTTTGTTTTATTTCAGTCTTTTACTAACTTTCTGAAGTGACTGTGATACAACAAAGCATGTGAAATTTCTGCTAAGTGATTAGCATAAGCACACACCTGCAACCTCTCCCCTGCAGTGGACAGGTTAAAATTCAAGGGTATTTTTCCCTGACTTTCAAATATTTACAATATTGAAAGACTTTTTTTTTTCAGCATATAGTTAAAGCTGTAACTAATCTCATCTAGAATTTACAAAGAGTCAAGGATTTATTCAATTGTAATTGACTTGCTCTCCTTCCTCAGTGGTGCTAGTGGTAAAGAACCCGCCTGCCAATGCAGGATACATAAGAGATGCAGGTTCCATACCTGTGTCTGGAAGGTATGGTATGCAGGTTCCATACCTGTGTCCATACCTGGAGAAGGGCATGGCAGCCCACTCCAATATCCTTGCCTGGAGAATCCCATGGACAGAGGAGCCTGACCAGCTACAGTCCATAGGGTTGCATGACTGAATCAAATCAGCACAGCACAGCAAAAACACAACCCAGTAATAACTTCTGCGTGGGTGTGTGCTAAGTCATTTCAGTCATGTCTGACTCTGCGACCCTGTGGACTGCAGCCTGCCAGGCTCCTCTGTTCATGGGATTCTCCAGGCAAGAATACTGGACTGGGTTGCCACGCTCTCTTCTAGGAGGTCTTCCAGTCACAGGGATTGAAGCTGGGTTTCCTGAATTGCAGGCGGATTCTTTCATCACTGAACCACCTAGGAAGCCACATAACTTCTGTGCAATGTTAATTAAATATAAGAAAATGTAAAATTTACTGTGTATTATTTACTGCTCAAATGTTCTTTAGACAACTGATCAGAAAAAAAGTCCTTATTTCTGTATTTTTCATCTTGAAATAAGATAAATGCATAGTTTTCAAGACATTGTCTTAAAATGTAGGTCACATTATGGTTCTGACCAAGGTACAACACAGACAATTTAGGGGGAATTAGACCCCATTTGATTTAAGCCATTACTTCACTAATTGAATCAAGGGTCTAATATTCAGGATTATATTCTACAGTTAATATTACTTCTTTACTCATGATTAACCAAAAATAAATTTCCTTTTACTGATATTTAAACTTTAAGAGCAAAAATGTTATTACTGGATAAAATTGAAAGACTATTTTGACCCATTTCAGATTTGGTAAATCCCACTTGATATCTACTCTTAGCTAATGTTTAAGTGGTTGTTATCATTATCATATGTACACATGGAAGCACACACCTATGCACACATACATGCTCTTACACATATGCACACAAACACACACATAAAAAGTCCGCAACCATTGATTTTTAATACTTGTTATATGCAGTATTCCCTTTTACAGAAAACTTGATCTTTATTTGACCCCTCTGGGCTTTTTCTCTTATTATCCACTAGAGGAGTTTGACGAAAGAGTTAAGCACCTAAGAGCTTTTTCTCTTCCTTTGGTTTCAAAATAAACCTCATTCTCTGAAGCTGTAACATATTTGAATGAGAGGGTTACAATTCAGAAGTTTTACAACTTAATCAGATGTTAGAATCATGAAGGGAAGCTTTTATACCATCCTAATTGGAGGTATTCAGAGACATTGATTGCATAGTTGTGGGGCAGCATGCTGTCTAATGTCTTCAGGGGAACAGAACCAATAGGATGTGTATAGATATAGAGAAAGAGATTTATTAGAATAAAGTAGATTACATAATAATGAAGATTGGAAAGTTCAAAACAGATAGTATGGGTGGCAGACTAGGGATACAGGAAAGACTAGGGTGCATCTGAAATATGAAGGCTGTTGTCTGCAGAATTTCCTCTTGCTGTGCTAAGGCTTTTTTTTTTTTATTCTACTCAGACCTTCAGCTGATTATATGAGACACACATACATTATGAAGAGTAATCTGTTTATTCAAAATTCACCAATTTAAATGTCAACCTCCTCCAGAAATTCTCTCCAAATTGACACATATAATGAACAGTCACTAGTTCACCCCTTTTAATTTGACATCTATATGAATCTCCTTAAATGATACTTAATTTCCAAATGAGACAATAGAAAGATCATGACATAACTATTCAGCATATAAACAAAAACACAATAACCTTTTCCCCAGAGAAAGATTCTAATCTTTAGTTGACATTTATTCTTCTTAATATTCATAAAGTAAATACTGTTATGTAAGTTAATGATACTTATATTTTATAGCATTATGATACAAAGTCAGTGTTTTATATAACATAAAAAGTTAAGAGAGAGAAGAAAACAAAGACTATAAATATGTGTATATATACATACATGTATACACACACACTCACATATATATATACACACACACATATATATGTATGTACATGTAAAGGAGAAAATAATTCATAACAATCATGGTCCTTGTCTCTGTAGCCTGTCATATGGTTGTAGCTGGTATTCATAATTGCCTTCTCCAATACCCCTTCAAGATTTCCTTTGCCTTTGTCTCAGCAGGCACCAGTGGTGAAAAATCCACCTTCCACTGCAGGAAACAGGAGACACGAGTTCCATCCCTGGGTCAAGAAGACCCCTGGAGAAGGGCACAGCAACCTACTCCAGTATTCTTGCCTGGAGGATCCCATGGAAAGGGGAGCCTGGCAGGCTACAGTCCACAGGGTCACACAGAGTCGGACATGACTGAAGTGACTGAGCACAGAGCTAGTGCCTCAGCCAGCCATGGGTTTTTGCCTGATTTGGCAAGCCTAGCTTAATTCCTGTTGAGTCCTAAACGTTAATAGTCCTTCTTGGGTTGGCCTTGTAGATTTGCACTGACTTTAGTCACAGAGCATGGTAATACACGATGTTCTAAGAGATCCCTTATACCCAGGTGTGCTGCTCCTGATCTCCACTGTGGAGATCAGCCCAATTCTCCTTGGGAGTCAGGATTAAAAATGCCCAGCAGCACAGTGATTCCCTCCTTTTCCTGTTGACTTAAAGGCATGAAACAGTCAAAATGACCAGATGGCAGTTTTAACTTACAGCTCAACAGAAATATTCCTTCTTTGGAATTAAGAAATCTAGGTCATCAGAATATAATATCACAGCAGTAGGAGACAAACATTTTGCTTGTGGGTCACTGGGGGTAATACTGAATGGTGTCACTCTCTCTTACATCCCTTGATCTTGAACCTGTGATTTCTGGACATGGGAGAATACACAATATATTGGACAATGGTTCAGAATATGCATGGTCTCCTGGAGAACCTGCTCCAGCCCTGCAAGTTATTGCCATCCTGTTGGCTCTGTAACCAAGTATTGGAGAGGTTATCCCACTATTTTATCAAATCAGTTGCTTCAGAATAGTGGGGAATATGTTAAGACTTGTGAATTCCAGTGGCTGGATATACTGCTTGGATGTAATGCCTGGAGGGCAGTCTTGGCAGAAGCATTGTGCAGAAAGACAAATCTGTATCCAGAGTGTCTATTCCAGAAAGAACAAAATGTTGCATATTTTATGATGGAAGTTGTCTAATGTAATCAATCTGCCACCAAGTGACTGACTGATCACCCTGATGAATGGTGTCTATGTTAGGAAAACAAAGAAACAAACAAGACCCTCAGTTTCCCCTACTGTATTTCTCTTTATTCTCACACTTTACCACACTCAAGATGATTCTGACATTTCTTATAACCAAATGGGTGGGGTTCTTTCCCCTACCTCAAGCAATTCTATGACACCATCTAGATGTCCTACAATTGAACTAAATTCTGATGCTATGTACTTGGAAAAAGCATCAGACACCACAGGTTAAGGGCTCAGTCTCATAAGACTGATTCTCCCACCCCCAACTTCAGATGCCAGTCACAAACAGTAGGTCCCCAGGATCTAAAAATCTACATGACGTGGCTACAAACTGGAGGTTCCCATGACCTCCTTCTCCTTGGATTCAATTATTTGCTCAAGTGGCTCATAATGCTCTGGTAAATATTATATTTATTAGTTTGTTAAAGGCTATGACTTAAACACCATCTTAAAAAGCAGAGATATCACTCTGCCAACAAAGGTCTACATAGTCAAAGCTACAGTTTTTCCAATAGTCATGTACAGATGTTAGTTGGACCATAAAAAAGGTTGAACACAAAAGAATTGATGCTTTCAAACTGTGGTGCTGGAGAAGACTCTTGAAAGTCCTTGGACAGTAAGGAGATCAAAGTAGTCAATCATAAAGGAAATAAACCCTGCATATTCATTAGAAGGGCTGATGCAGAAACTGAAGCTCCAATATTTTGGCCAGCTGATGCAAAGAGCCGACTCATTGGAAAAGACTCTGATATTGTGAAACATTGAAGGCATGAGAAGCGGGTGACAGAGGATAAGGTGGTTGGATGGCATCATTGACTCAATGTACATGAGTTAGAGCAAAGTCCGGGAGATAGTAAAGGACAGGAAAGCCTGGCACACTGCAGTCCATGGGGTCACAAAGAGTTGGACATGACTTAGCAAATGAACAACAACAGCATGATAAAAAATACAGATGAATAACAAGATGAAGAGACACATAGGGTGAGATCTGAGAGGGTCTAAGCACAGGAAGCTGTGGAGTTTATATATATCATCCTTCTGGTATAATTGTACTTGTCAGCATGGAAAGTCTCTGAACCCCCAATAAAAATTCTTGGGGTTTTTATGGAGGCTTACTCACATAGAAATAATCAATTATTAACTACATTTCCAGCCTCTCTCCCCTCTATAGAGAAGTGTGTATGTGGCAGGGGAGAGCCTGAAAATTCTAAGCTTCTATTATTAATAATAATTATGTGTTAATCTTTCTTGTGACCAACCCCTATCCAGAAAGCATCAAGGAACACACCCAGAATCCTCTCTTTAGAACAAAAGATGCTCCCAGCATGCTTATCAGTTAGGAATTTAAAAAGGATTTAGGAGCTCTGTGCCCAGGAACCAGGGGCAGAGACGAACATATTTATTAGCACACAGGGCCATATTGGATACTCAGTCTTCGTCTCTGCTTCTGACTGATTGGGTCACACCAGTGGCAATAGCCAAGTCAGCCACCATGGCCCCCATGGTGGCTTTAATCCCTGCCACCATGTCCCCAGTGTCCATGTCCTTGGGTAATGACAAGGTGGCTGGGGAAAGAAGCCTACAGACAACAAGTCATTCTATCCACTTAATTACAAACCTCCCTCCTCACTGAGGTCACCTTTTGGTGACCTTTGTCATAAGCGAAAATATCTTTACATTTTTCCCCCATTCAGAGAATTCTGTCCCTATATCTCTTTGCCAAATTTTCACCTCCCCAACTTTTCAATTATGTTCCTTCCAAATCACTGGTCATTCAGCCAAACCATTACACACCACCCTTCAATCTGTTTATAATCACAAGTCTGATCATCTGTCCTGCTGACTAAAATAAACAGGCAGGGCACTGCTCCAAGTCCTGCCCCCGGGAGGAGTTCCCTTCACTTCCGTCCTTAAGGGATGTCCCAGAGATGGGCTTAGGGTCACAGCTGTCCACTTCCAGCTGGTGCCTGCATGTCACACAGACCTACCTGTGAACTTGGGCCCAGTCTTCTCTTCCCCTACCCATTGACCATTAGGAACTCTGGGTGGGACCAAAGATGCAGACTGAGAGAGAAGGCGGTATAGGAGAAATGGTGACCATGCGTTTTGAGGCCACTTCTTCATGTGCTTTACCTATGCTTTCAGAGGCTGCTTGTGTCTGGTTTCACCTATATTCCACTTCCATTTGATGCTGGATGGCTGCTGTGCATATACAACATAACAACTCGATAGGTCAGATAACACCCAGTTCATTATGGGCAGCTCAGAGTGCCTGTAGTCCAGTAGCCCGTGAGTGAGCATCAGTCTTTACTAAGTCCCCTTAGTAAGCCAAGATCTGTTTCTCAAAAAGTCAAATATCCCTAAAAAATGCAAGATTTGCTCCAAAATTCTGAGTGCCTTAATTGTGGCTTATCTATAGGAAGGGGTTTCCAAAGGATTCAAGTATGTCCTCATCTCTAGGTGACACTTTGCACACCATTGGATCTGCTGGATCACATAGCCCAAAGAGCAAAACAGATGCACAGTAGTTGGGACCAGTTACAGAACTATCGTCCTGAGACTCACTCAAAACTAGTAGCTTTCCAGGTCACTCAGTAATTTGACTAGTCCTTCTCTGGTGGCTCAGATGGCAAAGAATTCACCTACAGTGTAGGAGAACCGAGTTCAATCCCTGAGTTGGAAAGACCTCCTGGAGAAGGGAATTGCTACCCACTCTAGTATTCTTGCCTGGAGAATTCCACAGACAGAGGAGCCTGGTGGACTATGGTCCATAGGGTGGCAAAGAGTCAGACATGACTGAGAAACTAACACTTAACATGCATGTCTGAGGAATATGTTGCCTCCAAAATCTAAACTGATGTTGTATGTTGATAGGCCTCATATCACTGGACCCCTAAAAATTGTACTGAGGCAAAAGCCCCCCAAATTTTAATTCAGATTTATTTTACATCCTCTGGCATGAAACTATCTTTCCAGTAAGTCTGGAGTAGTTGCTAATTCTTGCTTCTCACATATAACCAGTGTAATGATATCAGTGTAATGCACCAGTGTGATGTGTCATGCAAGGGAAAAGTGATCAAAATTCCTGGGAGCTAAATTGTAACACAGGGCTAGAGAATTAATGTCTGAGGTATAAGAGCAAGGATGTGTTGCTGGCCTTGCCAACCAATGGCAATGGCTTATCATAGTCTTCATCAGCATGGATGGAGAAATGAACATTTTCCAGATCAACAGCTGAAATACAGGCACAAGTGGACATGTTCATTTGTTCAGGAAAAGAAACCATACCTCCTATCACTGATGCAATTATAGTCACCATTCAATTAAGCTTATGCTAGTCCAATGTCATTCTCCAAGATCGATTCATTTCTGCTGTAAAAATAAAAAAAGAGTTGAAAGCTGGTGTGGTGGAAATCATTACCCATACAACTTCCAAGAACTTAAGGATGGAACTAAATTTTTCAATCCCACCAGAAATGCAGGATTGCTTTTAATTTACCATTTTGCCCCCTAGGTAGAGACACTTTGAGTGGTTTCAACTTGATCTTTCCCATAATAACAACCCTTCTCAGCATGTCAGGAAAGCAATGTGGGAATTCTGCCAGCTGCTGAGTAACTCAGTTGCAATTAAGCCTTCTGTAACTAGAGAAATAACCACAGAACAAGTTTAGGGAGCCAGTGAGCCCACTGTAAGATGCCTCTACTCTAAAATTATTTGATTATCTAATGTCCATAAATCCCTGCTTTGACTGGTGGACCACAGTGACACCTTGGGCTTTCTGAAATTAGTGTCAGTTCGGAGCAGGTGTCCTGTAGTCACCAAAAGTTATGATTACTTCCTTTTTCTCAATTCATAGTTACCCTGGTTAAAGGCCATAAATTCCTTTGGGGAAGGCTAGGAGAAAGATCAACAGTATACATTTTTGGCAGCATACAAATTTCCTTCCTTGAGGATACTGAAATATTTCCACACTGAAATATTCTGGCTCTGTAAACTAGCTCAAATCAGGAAAATAATTACGGAGCCATAGCTTTTTTGTGTGTGGCAGGTTAGATTTTTGTCCACTTGACCTAGAACTTTTCTGATTATACAGATGAGTAAGAATTTACTAGGCTTCCCCTATAGTTCACTTCTAGGAGCAAGTCAATTAGCCAGTTCCCTAGGTCTGTGAGAGTCACATTATTCTGATTCTTGCCTTGACCACACTGTCTACGGCAGTAGCCAGGCCCAACTTGCCTTTGGTCGTGAGGTGCCACCACCACCTCTTGGAGAATGCCACTGGGAGCCAGTGACTCTCACTGCATTTATGGTTCCCAAACTAGTGGCCAAAGTTCCCACTGTGATGTCTGGATCACAGAGAAGAGCAATTTCAGAGCAATAAATTAAGTAGTTCTTCCTCATGTATCATACTTTACACCCCACTTTTGAAGACTCGCTGAAAATTTAGTTAAAGTGTAGGTCTGCAAGCAAAGAGAGATGATGGTGGTGGGTTCTGAGGAGAGGAAACAGTATTTTGCAAGACAGTTGTCACACAGAAGTCATTGTAGCTTCCTCTAGCAATCCAGAGTGAACTCCCTTAGAGGAGGGTGGAGACTGCTCTTGGCGAAGCAGATCCATCAAAGACTTAGGGGCTCAGTGTCTCCACTTTCTAGGGTCTTCTATGGTGCCTCCACTCCAACTTCATTATTCCATTTCTTGGAATTGCCCTCACTTTAACAATAGACACTGTGCAAGACTAGGAATTGAAAGCACCTTGTGAGTGTCACTCTCAGAATGAGCTGCTGGGTTTGGTTTTCAACAGTCTCGGCCCTAAGGCTGAAGAAGACAAGGGCTCTTTCAGGGTAGACATGGAAGCTTCCAGATCATCTACATCCAGCTTCTGTTTCAGGAAGGAGGACCCCTTCCAGGGCCCCAAATGGACTTTTGCCTAACACTCAGAAACGAATTATTTGAGGAGACATACATGCTGACAAAGACAGAGAGTTATTGGGAAGGCACCCGGGTGGAGAACAACAAGGAAAGGGAACCAGGAGGACCGCTCTGCCGTGTTACTGCTAGTTTCAGGTTTTACGGTGATGAGATTAGTTTCTAGGTTGTCCTTGGCCAATCATTCTGACTCAGGGTCCTTCCTGGTGGTGCACACTTTGCTCAGCCAGGATGGATGCCGCGAGAAGAACGCTGGGAGGTGGTCAGACACATGGTGTCCCCTTCTGACCTTTTCTGAACTCTCATGGTTGGTACTGACTCACTAGTTCCATATTCCTTACTAGGACCGTCATTGAATAACTCATGCAAATGATTGCTATGATGCCTGGCCAGAGTGGACAGTTTTAGTCAGCATGCTACCCCTAACACTTTAGCTAGGAATTTGAACCCATGAAATTATCCTTTTTTTTTTCCTTACTTTATCCAATGGCATGAGGAACAACCTGCCAATATTTTATACCTATTAATTTGAATAAAGATGAATGAAAGAGTCATATTTATGGTCACACAGATCTTTGCTTCCTAAAAGTGTTTGATCAGGAGGTGACTGGTGATATTTTGCATGTTTTTATTTTCAGATGATATCACAGACTAACAGGCTTCCCTGGTGGTTCTGATAGTAAAGAATCCTCCTGCAAAGCAGGAGACCTGGCTTTGATCCCTCAGTTGGGAAGATTCCCCTAGAGGAGGGCAAGGAAACTCACTACAGTATTCTTGCCTGGAGAATGTCATAGACAGAGGAGTCTGGCAGGATACACTCCATGGGTTTGCAAAGAGTCGGACATAACTGAGTGACTAAGCACAATACATCATAGTCTATGAGCCCCATGTTTACTGTTGGAAATAGTCATTAGTTTCCTTAGATCTATTCAGACTTGTGAGCCAATTGTAGAAACCCCAAAACCTATTCAGAAAATTCATCCTTCAGTTCAGTCACTCAGTCGTGTCTGACTCTTTGCGACCCCATGAATCGCAGTACGCCAGGCCTCCCTGTCCATCACCAACTCCCAGATTTCACCCAAACTCATGTCCATCGAGTCAGTGATGCCATCCAGCCATCTCATCTTCTGTTGTCCCCTTTTCCTCCTGCCCCCAATCCCTCCCAGCATCAGAGTCTTTTCCAATGAGTCGACTCTTCGCATGAGGTGGCCAAAGTACTGGAGTTTCAGCTTTAGTATCATTCCTTCCAAAAAACACCCAGGGCTGATCTCCTTCAGAATGGACTGGTTGGATCTCCTTGCAGTACAAGGGACTCTCAGGAATCTTCTCCAACACCACAGTTCAAAAGCATCAATTATTTGGCGCTCAGCTTTCTTCACAGTCCAACTCTCACATCCATACATGACCGCTGGAAAAACCAAAGCCTTGACTAGACGGACCTTTGTTGGCAAAGTAATGTCTCTGCTTTTCAATATGCTGTCTAGGTTGGTCATAACTTTCCTTCCAAGGAGTAAATTCATCCTTAAGATTATTTTCCTCCAGAACTACTCTCAGTACCAATATCTGTATTAGAGTACTCTGGAGAAGCAAAGCTATAGAATGTGTAAACATATAAAAGAGTTTTATAAAAGGAATTTGCTTACATGATTACTAAGAATAAAAATAGTAGAAAGAAAGTGTTAGTCATTCAGTCATGTCCTACTCTGTGACCCCATGGAATTCCCTAGGCAATAATACTGGAGTGGGTTGTCATTCCCTTCTCCAGGGGGTATTTTTCTGACCCAAGGATCAGACCCAGGTCTCCTGCATTGCAGGTAGATTCTTTACCATCTGAGCTACCAGAGAAGCCTGTGATTACAAAGGATCAGTTCAGTTCAGTTCAGTCATTCAGTCACATCTGACTCTTTGCGACCCCCAAAACACAGCATGCCAGGCTTCCCTGTCCATCACCAACTCCTGGAGTGCACCCAAACTCATGTCCATTGAGTTGGTGATGCCATCCAGCCATCTCATCCTCTGTTTTCCCCTTCTCCTCCTGCCCCCAATCCCTCCCAACATCAGGGTCTTTTTCAATGAGTCAGATCTTCACATGAGGTAGCCAAAGTATAGGAGTTTCAGCCTCAGCATTAGCCTTTCCAATGAACACCCAGGACTGGTCTCCTTTAGGATGGACTGGTTGGATCTCCTTGCAGTCCAAGGGACTCACAAGAGTCTTCTCCAGCACCACAGTTCAAAAGCATCAATTCTTTGGTTCTAAGCTTTCTTTATAGTCCAACTCTCACATCCATACATGACCACTGGAAAAACCGTAGCTTTGATTAGATGGACCTTTGTTGGCAAAGTAATATCTCTGCTTTTTAATAGGCTGTCTATGTTGGCAAGTCCCAGATCGATAGCATGGACCCTGGCAGTCTGCAGAGCAAAGGAGAGTTGACAGTGCATATGGAGTCCCAGCAGAGCTTGTCATGTGGGTCTGAAGTCTGAAGGCAGTCATCTCTGACTGTTGTGTAGCAACATACCACAGCCTGGGTGGCGTGTAAACAGTAGAGCTTTGTTTCTAACAGTTTTGGATGCTGGAAATTCAAAATCAAGATTTCACCATGGTTGGGTGAGGGCCTTCTTTCAAGTTGCAGACTGTCTATGTTTCACTGTCCACATATGCAGAAGGATGGGCACTCAGGGTTTCTTTAACAAAGGCACTAATTTCCTCCATGAAATCTCTGCCCTCATTTTCTTTTTCTTATTGATTTAGTTGACCATGTCAGGTCTTAGTTTCAGCATGCATGATCTTTGCTGTGTCCTGACGGATCTTTAGTTGTGTGCTAAAGTCATGTGGACTCTCTAGTTGTGATGTACAGGCTCAGTTGTTGAGACACATAGGCTCTCTAACTGTGAGCTTAATTGATTTGCAGCATGTAGGACCTTAGTGTCGAGACCAGGAATTGAGTCCTTTGTCCCTGAATTGCAAGGCAAATTCTTAACCACTGGACATTGAAGGAAGTCCCTGTTTTGATTTTCTAATCACCTATAGAATTGCCCAGCTCCTAAAAACATCACCTGGCCGAGGACGGGTGGGGGGCCTCAAGATTTCAATACATGAATTTGGGAGGGACACAAACATTCAGACCATAGAATCTTGTTTTAGTAACTAGAACAAAGCTAAATTTTTTAAAACCTCTATATTAAAGTTTAGGAAAAAATGAAGCCACTCCCTAAAATAGTAAAATTCAAATAAATAAGTGAATGAATATTTGAAAAAATTGAAAGAGAAGAAGGTAAAATTTAAACAAGTCTTCCCTTGTGGCTCAGCCATAAAATATCCATCTGCCAAAACAAGAGAGGGATGCAACTTTAATCCCTGAATTAGAAAGATCCCCTTGAGAAGGACAGCATATTAAAAAGCAGAGACATTACTTTGCCAACAAAGGTCCATCTAGTCAAGGCTATGGTTTTTCCAGTAGTCATGTATGGATGTGAGAGTTGGACTGTGAAGAAAGCAGAGCACCGAAGAATTGATGCTTTTGAACTGTGGTGTTGGAGAAGACTCTTGAGAGTCCCTTGGACTGCAAGGAGATCCAACCAGTCAATCCTAAAGGAAATCAGTCCCAGGTGTTCATTGGAAGGGCTGATGTTGAAGCTAAAACTCCAATACTTTGGCCACCTGATGCGAAGATCTGACTCATTGGAAAAGACCCTGATGCTGGGAAAGATTGAGGGCAGGAGGAGAAGGGGACGGCAGAGAATGAGATGGTTGAATGGCACACCAACTCAAAGGACATGAGTTTGGGTAAACTCCGGCAGCTGGTGATGGACAGGGAGGCCTGGCATGCTGCGGTTCATGGGGTCACAAACAGTTAGACATGACTGAGAGATTAAACTGAACTGAACTTGAGAAGGAAATGGCAATCCACTCCTATATTCTTCCCTGTGAAATCCCATGGACAGAGGAGTTTGGCAGGCTACAACCCATGGGATCACAAAGAATCAGACACAACTTTGAAGCTAAAAAACAACAAACAAATTAACATGCACTTGCTTTTTTGTTTGTTTGTTTTTTAAAGAATGCTGGATGTACACTGTAGCTATTAGATTAAAGTAGAAACCTAATCACTACCATTCATCACTCATGACCAGGAGGGAGGCCCTGTGATCTTCATTCCTTCTCTCATTGCCCTATTTGAGCTGCATTCAGAGCTTCCCAAATTGCAGCATCATGTCCTCCTCCTAGCCTCCCTCTTTAGCCTTGTGGAGTCAATGACCTTCTCCCCAGCCCCCATTCTGCATCTCCTCTGTCTTGTTAGAAACAAGGGCTTGGAAGACAAAGGAAAGAGCTAGAGGTGAAGAGGTACTGAGTCCAGGAGGCCAAGAGTCTCATAAGGTGAGGGATGCAGGTGTACGTATGAATGAAGACCTGCACAGGGGCCTGGCAGGGAGGGTAGGTGGGTGGGGTGAGTCTTTGCCTGCAGTTCCCTCCAGAAATAACCCTGCTGTCACGAGTTCTCTGTGGAGAGAGCCGCTTCCCCACGAGGTCTCCCAAGCAAGCCTTGTACACTGTTGGTGATTAGATCTGGCAAATCACAGATGGTCTTTGCCTGGAGCGCCCTCCTCAGTCACCAAGCACCCAGCCTCATCCTTCCTTCACTTGCAGCTCCCTCCATGCCTTTCCCTCATAACTGTTTCCTGGTCCCCCCACTTGCTCCAGCAGCCCATTCCCTGCTCTGGGCTGCAGTCACTCACCTGGATTCCTATGGAAGATGCCAACCCAGACTGTTGCTGGGAGGCTGGCAGGGTCTGTCCTTCACTTCGAGGCAGAACTGCCTCCTGCTGGGACTGACCTTGCATTCTCACTCTCTCAGGATTAAATCAGAAGCCCTCCTCATTTCAGGAACATTCCTTCTGTAGCTTCCCTTCTCTCTGACCTACTTTCCAACCAGCCCCAAACCTCCCTGGCCACGTGTGTCTTGAAAGAGCACGTTTCCTGTCATTTCTGGGACTTCAGAACACAGATTTATCTGCCTGGAAACACCCATCTCTCCTTTTCCAGTCAACTCAGCCTCCAAATTCACACCCACTCTGTCCTGTTCACTCTCTTTCTTTCACTTCAAATATCAGCCTAGACTTATTTCCTCTAAGTGTTGAAGCAGTGCTACCTAGCCATGCCAGTGTAAGTTGTTCTTCAAAGGAAGTATGTTTCTTTTTTTTAATATAATTTATTTATTTTAATTGAAGGTTAATTACTTTACAATATTGCATTGGTTTTGCCATACATCAACATGAATCCTCCACAGATATACACGTGTTCCCTATCCTGAACCCCCCTCCCTCCTCCTTCCCCATACCATCTCTCTGGGTCATCTCAGTGGAAGTATGTTTCTATTGCTCAACTCTTTATTCACTTCTCTATAGTTCTCACTGTCACCTGCAATGAGGGGCCACGCTGTCAGTGTGGGGTCTGGAAATGGTTGTGTTGAAGAAATAGCTATTGAATGGATGGAATTAACAGTTCTAATTTGCCGGGGTCCAGCCCCGGTGGAACCAGGGTGATTCGAAGGAGAGACGGAATAGACGAGGAAAAACTTATACAGAAATATAAAGGAGATTAGAAGAAACAGTATAGTAGGAAAATTAAGTGGAGAAAAGAGGCTGAATAACTTGGTTTACGGAGAAAGCCAATAAAGCTCCAGACAAGGGGCTTGCACCATCTACGTGGGGCCGCTGGCACCCGCTCGAATAGTGGAGAGTGCCCCTCCTTGGGCACCCTCGCGGATCTTGAAAGCCGGGGCAGGTAAGTAGACCTGGGGGACCACTCCGCTCCAGATGGGAATTCAGCCTGAAGTTAGAGTAAAGAGGAGGAGGAGGGAGAAGAGAAAAGGGTGAGAGAAAGAGACATGGGGAGAACCAGATTCCCAAGAAACTAGTCCGGAAAGCTGGTCCCGACACTAGTCTGGAAAGCTGGTCCTGTCCGTTTATTGTTTAAGGGACTNGTGTCTCTCTCGGTTGGGGGCTGCAAGCAATTCACAAGCTGTAAGGGGTCCGGGAAACTTGTTAGGCAAGCTAGAGAACTACTAGAGGAGGTTTAACTGAAACATCCCTTTCAAATGCAGAAGACCAAAGCTTAGAGATGACTTTTCCCCGGAGTGTATTAGAAGAGTAGAGAAGCAGAGAACAAAAGCCAACAGATTTTTATTTTGGGGGGTTTGGATACTCAGGAAATTCCAGGGGGAAAACCTGAGATCTGATTAGACCTTGCACCTCAGATCTCATGCCGCATGACCTTGTCACGGGTGGAATTCCTCACGGTGGCTTCCGGCACTAATTGAGCTTTAGCTTTTAAAAATGCACATAAATATGCACTGGAAAGGGAATATATTTGATAAAAAAAAAACAATACATAGGACATCAAAATATAGTGTTTACGAAAAAGAAAATTTGGAAATTGTAGTTCCTGTGTAATTCAAAGTCTTTATCAAGCATGTAGGTGAATGCTTGAATTCATTCTGTCAAAGTTTGAAGAATTTTAGAAAGCAAGTCAAATAAACAGAGTTTCTTATTTCCTCCCACTCCCTTAAATAGAATTTTAAATTGGTGTGGCCTTCAGAGATTAAAAAAAAAAAAAGGGTTGCTATCAGACACAGTGCCTCCCAGGAAACAGATACCTTTAATTCAGGGGAAAAAAAAAAAATCTTAAAACTTGCCTTTTCTAGCCGTTAGGCAGTGTACTAAAAAATGTTTAGTTATCAGAATGTGAAAAAGCAGAATATATGTATATAGATTGGAGCTTTAAAGTGACATGGGAGCAGCGAGGCAGGTAACTGAAAAGGATCTATAGGTTTCCAAGGCGCAGGCAGTGAAAACAAATGGAAAACAGACCTGGCAGCTGCAGCCTGAATCAAGTGGCAGCCGGGCGTTTCAGTGGCGGGGAAACTCTGGAGGCCAGGATTAAGCTCAAGAAAGAGTGATGGGATACTTTTTCAGCAGCAAATCTAACAGAGAGTCCTGTGATTTTTTTTAACCCCAAATAACATAAACTTTCTACCAATAGTAAAGTTAAAATATTTTAAAATTTATTGCATTAACCAGATTCATAGTTTCATTTCAGAGAGCTGCTTCACAGAGCTGGTAAATAAATATGCTCCTGATCCAGGAATCTGGCAAAGACTTGGGAAATTCTTAGTGAGAAGATATGGAAGCAATGCTGTAGCAGTATGATTTCGTGACTATGGAGTCTTACATACTCGAAGTGTATGTAAATCTCCTGGGGCTCTCATTCCTCAAAAATGAAATTTTGGTTTTTGGGAATAAAGAGACATCTAAAGTACCTTCTGGAATTTATAATACTTAACAGCACTGTCACTGAAATTATTATCTTTAAAGGAGTTTGGAAGCCATACCTTTCCAGAGTTTTGTTTATATATTCTCGAGACTTCAGGGTTGGAAATATCAGTGAAGATCACCCGGCCCAAACACTCATACTGTGTTTAAAATCAGCCAATAACATCTTCGATAATGGCAGACAAGGCAGGGAATTTGTGCTATCACTCGCCTTGCAAAGATGCTGATTTCCCAGGGAGGTGGTTCTCAATCACCTGTACCCATCAAATATCTGTGTAACATACTCAACATACAGAGACCCTGATTCCACCCAAACCTGATGAATGCCCAGAGCATGCCCAAGAGAGCAGCCCAGCAGAGTCCTTGTGAGCAAACCTCCATCTGTGATTCTGACGCACATCAACTGCTGTGAACCACGCACTTTGCCTCATCACAGAAATATTACAGTGAACTAAGCAGTGCACACATGTGCTCACACTTCTGTTGGTTTCAAGGACGCTACAGCTACTTCAACATATGCTCTTGACACTTCAGCAATCACTAAAGTAGGGTCTTAGAAGGACCCAGATGGGGCACTTCTGACACTCCTAGTTCCTTCAGTCACATTCTCACCGCCATAATGCCATCTCCAGGGATTAAAGGGGTTTTATTCACTGTGAAAATTTCAAATGCTGAATTACTTTTCACAGAAACACTGATAAACACACTAAAGAGTTCAGGAGCAAGGCAGATTTTGGACTTGAAATAAGTTCGTTTATTCAGTCAGTTCTTCATGAGGGTCAAGAATGTGTCCTGCAAGGTGTGATTTACTGTGGACACAGAAGGAACAAGAATGGAAGCCTCTCTCTCTCCATGGAGGCTAAGTTCCGGCGAAGATGTGACAGGCAAGGACCTGAAACCTTTGCTGCAGTGCTGCAACGTTTGCACCTGGATGAATCTCTCCACCACCAACAAAATGCAAAGAAGGTATATGGCACTAAAAATAACTGGGTGCATTTGCGGTTGGACCAATTTTGAACAAAAGATACAAAAACTCTGCAAAAAGCCCTACTGCCCCTGGAAAGAGCCAGAAGAAAAAGGGGGTGTGCTGGGAACAAAAGCAGGGTAGTGCTCATGCCCCTGCAAGCAACACTACCTAAGGGATGGGCACACCAGCCAGCCACTCTTCCAGCCTCACCACTGGACACATCCCTCCTCTCATCCCACTTCAGGAATGAGCTCACCCTTCCTTGGGGAGCTAGCAAGGAAGTCTATTGCTTGTTTTCATTCCCTCCTGCAGAAACTCCAATAAAGCCTTGTCTGAATTTCTTGCCTGGCCTCTAGTCAACTTTTATTGATTGGAGAAGATCAAGAACCCTGATTGGTATCAAGAACAAGTAGGCAATATGTAGTTAACTCATTAATGAGTACAGTAAGTTCAATAGTGATGACAGCTTTGAATGGGTGAACTGGTGTTGCGTGGTACAGAGTGACTGGGGATAATCATAGGGTCTTTATTAGCTACAGTGCTTAGGAAGTTCTCTGAGTTATGATAATAAGGACACAATATGCTGTGGGAAGAGTTTTTTAGCAGAAGAAGCAGGAAACAGAAGACCAGAGTTGTTAGGAAGTGTTTGGAAGTTGTTAGGAAGTGTCTAGGGGATGAGATCAAGGCAGGACAGAGTCCAGGCCTTGTACTTACAGGCCATTCTAAGTACAAAGGCTATTTGCCTCACTCAGTTTCAGAGCGGGAAAGAAATTGCAGTGAGGGAAAGAGTAGAAGGAGAAAAATCACTTAAGTGGCTGTACAGTAGTTCATGCAAGAAGTGACAGTGGTTTAAGTCAGTCTCAGTGACAGTAGGAACATAAATAAGCACAGGTCTTATTGATGGAGATGGTAAAGTTACACCAACTTCAAATATTAGATACCTCAAAATCACTAGTGTTTCATGGAGGTTTCATCCTCTTACCCATTTGTTATTTAACTATCCCAAGTATTTATAAAATACGGAAATTAAATTTTTAACATATACACTTTATCAAGGATGTTTCATGTTCTATTCTTATTTGCCTAATTCATTATGCATATTCAGTTCAGTTCAGTCGCTCAGTTGTGTCCCACTCTTTGCAACCCCATAGACCACAGCATGCCAGGCCTCCCTGTCTAGCACCAACTCCCGGAGTCTACTCAAACTCATCTCCATAGAGTCAGTGATGCCATCCAACCATCTCATCCTCTGTCATTCCCTTCTCCTCCTGCCCTCAATCTTTCCCACCATCAGGGTGTTTTCAAATGAGTCAGCTCTTCGCATCAGGTGGCTAAATTATTGGAGTTTTAGCTTTAACATCAGTCCTTCCAATGAACACTCAGGACCGATCTCCTTTAGGATGGACTGGTTGGATCTTCTTACAGTCTAAGGGACTCTCAAGAGTCTTCTCCAACACCAGAGTTAAAAANTGGTAGAAGTTACCCCATTTTATCCTATTATATATGAAGTTATGTCTGGTTTGATTTTAGTTTGCTTTGTTTTACTTAGCCATGATAATATAAGAATTTTAATGCTGTTAGATTTTTTTGAAAGTCTTATTTGTGTATATTCTAAAATATTTCAGCCTACAAAAGTATAATAAATTGCTTAACAACAATATTTCTAACGTTTGAAATCTCCACTGTTTATACAAACGCACACACATAAATATGCATTTTTGTATCTATTTTCTTTGCTTTGGATTCTTTATTTAATCCACTCAAAAGAAGAATAAACTTTAACTCAGTATCTTAAATAATTTTCATGACTGTCACACAGAAGCATTCCACCATCCCCATCCCAGCCTTAACTGGGCTTTTATTCTATACAGAAGGAGAAACAATCTATAAAGTAGAAAGACCCAAAGTTCTTTCCATAGGAATTAACCTCATTTACAGCAAAATGTATGGAAGTTCAAGATTATGGACATAGCCAAGATCAATGGGGGCTATGATGAGAAGCGATTAAGAGGAGTCTGGTAGATTTCTTAGAGAGAATATCTAAACCATAAGCCAAAAGTTTACCAGAAAAGACTTTAGAAATAGACAATAACCCTTCTGGATGATAATACTCCCTATCCCTGTAAGATAATCTATTTTTCATAGGGTCAGTCTGAGAAGCAGTTTATTCCTCAGAGCATTGTTGAGAACAACAAAACAATCAAATATCAATTAATGAAGTTTAAGAGTGTTCAGGGAAAGAGACAGTCAAAGAGAGGTTGACCAAACAGTAGCCCCAGGGTGTCATCCCAAGATGACTTTGACCATGGTCAAGGCTACACCCATGAGGAAAAGCAACAGAAGATTCATGAAGACTAGGGGTGGAGGTTGTGGGAGAATAGACTTCACCAAAATAATCCAGCTGCTCTCTAAACAAAGAAACAGTAAAATAATTATGACAAGCTATGAAGTGGGGCAGTATCTAGAGTTACTATAAAGTATTATCTTAAGTGTCCAGTTTCCAATGAAACTTATGGGACTTACAAAGAAATATAAATTTCTGTCCTAAATGCAGATGAAAAACAAGAAACTGTCTGTGAATGCAACCAGATGTCAAGGTTTAAGAGAAAAATATTTCAAAATAGCCATAACAAATATATAGAACTCAAGTTAATGTGCCTGATGCACAGCAATGCCAAACACAGAAGTTTGATTTGGAGCAGAGAAAGGCTTATTCCAGGGACCAAACAAGAAAAATGGGCAGCTCATGCCCCAGAGACACAAACTCCCTGATGGTTTTCAGGGAAGGGTTTTTAAAGGCAAAATTTGGTGTCAAGGACGTGTAATTTTCTTCTGATTGGTTGATGGTAAAGTAATAGAGTGTGGTCAGGAATCTGTGCTCAGCCTGAAATCACCGTCCTACACCTAGGTGGGGGCCTTAGTTCCTGTGGGACAACTCAGATATTGTTATGTGTATCCTTTGAGGAGGAACTAGGACTCTGCTTTATTGCTGCACTATTATCTCTTGACTATTTTTCCTTTGTTTCTGCATTCCTTCACTTCCTTAATTAGTAACTACTTGAGTCTGCCCTTTGGAACTCAGGGAAGGTCTAGGTGGTTGAAACCATTTTTTCTACAACAGGAAATGGGTGTTGACTAAAAAAAGACACACAATTTTGAGAGTTGTGAGTTAAGTTTTATTTGGGCCAAAATGAGGACTGCAGCCCAGTAGACAGCACCTCAGATAGCTTTGAGAGACTGCTCCAAAGAGGCAGTGCAAGACAGGCAATATATAAGATTTTGGTGAAGGGGGAATTTAATACAATTAAGCACTCCTTTTACAAGTGGTTTTCTGATAGTTACAAGGATCTGATGTCATCATGAAGGGATTTAGCACTTTTTTAGATGAGGAGATACAAGGATCGGGATCATAAAATCTGTTCCTGAAAATAATTAAATATCTAAAATCTGTCCCATCTGATTCCTTGGAGCACAGAGAACCTCGCTCCAGCCTGAACTCCCTCAGGGTGTTAAAGGTTAACAGCTGCAGTGGCACAGGGTTCAGTCTCCACAGAAAGTGTTAATTGCTCAGTCATGTCTGACTCTTGACAAATCCATGGATTGTAGCCACCAGGCTCCTCTGTCCTTGGGATTTTCCAGGCAAGAATAGTGGAGTGGGTTGCCATTTCCTTCTCCAGAAGATCTTCCTGACCTAAGGATCGAACCTGGGTCTCCCACACTGCAGACAGCTTCTTTACCATCTGAGCCACAGGGGAAGTGCATTATGTCCTTGTTCAGCTTTGACAGTAGTCTTGGCAAGTGCCAATTTGTAGTTGACATGGGGAGCATGGAAACATTTTTCTACCTAGAGTTCCCCACATGGTCCTGCACAATTTCAAATATATACAAAGAACTAAATAAAACCAAGTTTAACAAGGTAAATAAAGTTATAATGAGGACTGTGTTGGAAATTCCAGATGGAAAATTATAACTAGTAAGAGAAAATTTCACTAGAGAGGCTCAGTAGAATATCTAAACTGACAGAAGAAAGAATTAGTGAACTTAGAGTCAATGCAATCTAAAGAACAAAGGAAAAAATTAAATGAACAGAAATTCAAAAACAAGAGGGTAACTTGAAGGAAACCACCATATGCATAATCTGACTGTCAGAAGACAAGGGAGAGAGAAAGTGACAGAAAAATATTAGGAGAAACAATAATTTAAAACCTCTCCAAATTTGGTGAAAAACATGAATCTACATATGCAAATTCAAAAGACTCTAGGTAAGTTCAAAGAAATGCAATGTAGACATGTCATATAAAATGCTAAAAACCAGCAATAAAGAATATCTTGGAAGACATAAAAAAAATTGGCTCATTACTTGCAAAGCAGCCCCAGTAAGATTAAAAATACTGCTTGTCATCAGAAACAACAAACATCAAAAGGCAGTGAGGTGACATATTTAAATTTTTAAAGAACAAAACCATGTCAACCCAGAATTCCAGATCCAGCAAAACTCTCTCAAAAATAAAATCAAAGTAACGCTGTTCGTAGATAAGCAAAAATTGACACACTTCTAGTAAGCAGACACAGCTTACAAGATATACTAAGTAGAGTTCTTCAGGATCAAAGTAAAGGACCCCTGACAGCAATTTGAATCAACCCCAAAAAGAAAGATCAGTGGTAAAGTTAATTATGGAATTACACAATATAGGAGAAATGCATATTTCCTCTCTGTTCTTCTCTTAAGTGATTTTGAAAACAATTATACAGAGTGAAGTAAGCCAGAAAGAAAAACACCAATGCAGTATACTAACGCATATATATGGAATTTAGAAAGATGGTAACTATAACCCTGTATGCGAGACAGCAAAAGAGACAGATGTATAGAACAGTCTTTTGGACTCTGTGGGAGAGGGCGAGGGTGGGATGATTTGGGAGAATGGCATTGAAACATGTATAATATCATATATGAAATGAGTCGCGCATCCAGGTTCGATGCATGATACTAGATGCTTGGGGCTGGTGCACTGGGATGATCCAGAAGGATGGTACGGGGAGGGAGGAGGATAGGAGGTTCAGGATGGGGAACACATGTATACCTGTGGTGGATTCATGTTGATGTATGGCAAAACCAATACAATATTGTAAAGTAATTAACCTCCAGTTAAAATAAATAAATTTATATTTAAAAAAAAAAGAAAGGATGTAAACTGGAAAAAATCAGTATGCATATCATTTTATTTTTCAACCTATAACATTTCAAATATAACATATTTGCCAATAACACAAAGGAGTCATGTGAAAACAGTCATTTTGGCAAAGTAAATGACTCCAGATGGTAACTGGAATCCACAGAACTGAATGAGGAAAAACAGAAAGGTTAAATAAAGTGACGATATGTGAATAGCACTGAAAAAGCACTCCTCATGTTATTTTCCAGGAATTAGCCAAATAAAGTTAAAAATAAAACTTATTCTTACTTCTGAAAAAAAAAAAGAATACTATAGCAAACTATAAATATGTAATTGTTCTCTCTTCTCTACTCAACTTTTTTAAAAAATATATGATTATATTAAGTTCAGTTCAGTACAGTTCAGTTCCGTTGCTCAGTCATGTCTGACTCTTTACGATCCCATGGACTGAAGCAAGCCAGCCCTATCTATCCATCACCAACTCTTAGAGTTTACGCAAACTCATGTCCATTGAATCGGTAATGCCATCCAACCATCTCATCCTCTGTCTTCCCCATCTCCTCTCGCCTTCAATCTTTTCCAGCATCAGGGTCTTCTTAAATGAGCCAGCTCTTCATATCAGGTAGCCAAAGTATTGGAGTTTTAGCTTCAACATCAGTTCCTCCAACGAATATTCAGGACTAATTTCCTTTAAGATGGACTGGTTGGATCTCCTTGCTGTCCAAGGGGTTCTCAAGAGTCTTCTCCAACACCACAGTTCAAAAACATCAATTTTTCAGTGCTCAGCTCTCTTTATACTCCAACTCTCACATTCATACACGACTACAGGAAAAACCATAGTCTTGACTAGACGGACCTTTGTTGGCAAAGTAATGTCTCTGCATTTTAATATGCTGTCTAGGTTAGTCATAACTTTCCTTCCAAGGAGTAAGCGTATTTTAATTTCATGGCTGCAGTCACCATCTGCAGTGATTTTGGAGCCCAGAAAAATAAAGTCAGCCACTGTTTCCACTGTTTCCCCATCTATTTGCCATGAACTGACGGGACCAGATGCCACGATCTTAGTGATATGAATGTTGAGCTTTAAGCCAAATTTTTCACTCTCTTTCTTTTTCATCAAGAGGCTCTTTAGTTCTTCTTCATTTTCTGCCATAAAGGTGGTGTCATCTGCATATTGAGGTTATTGATATTACTCCTGGCAATCTTGATTCCAGCTTGTGCTTCATATAGTCCACAATTTCACATGATTTACTGTGTATATAATTTAAGAAAGCAGGGTGACAATGTAAAGCCTTGACATACTCCTTTCCCAATTTGGAACCAGTCTGTTTTTCCATATCCAGTTCTAACTGTTGCTTCCTGACCTGCATACAGATTCTCAAGAGGCAGGTCAAGTGGTCTGGTATTCTTGTCTCTTGAAGAATTTCCCACAGTTTATTGTGATTCACCCAGTCAAAAACTTTGGCATAGTAATAAAGCATAAATATATGTCTTTCTGTAACCTTCTTGATTTTTCAATGATCCAGCGGATGTTGGCAGTTTGATCTCTGGTTCATCTGCCTTTTCTAAGACCAGCTTGTATATCTGGAAGCTCACCATTCAAGTATTGCTAAAGCTTAGCTTAGAGATTTTGGATCATTATTTTACTAGTGTGTGAGATGAGTGCAATTGTGTGATAGTTTGAGCATTCTTTGGCATTGCCTTTCTTTGGGATTGGAATGAAAACTGACCCTTTACAGCCCTGTGGTCACTGCTGAGTTTTCCAAAGTTGCTGTCATATTGAGTGCAGCACTTTCACAGCATCATCTTCCAGGAATTGAAATAACTCAACTGGAATTCCACCACCTCCCCTAACTTTGTTCGTAGTGATGCTTACTAAGGCCCTTTTGACTTCAAATTCCAAGATGTCTGGCTCTAGGTGAGTGATCACACCATCATGATTATCTGGGTCGTGAATATCATTTTTGTACAGTTCTTCTGTGTATTCTTGCCACCTCTTCTTCTGTTTCTGTTTTGTCCATACCATTTCTGTCCTTTATTGAGCCCATCTTAGCATGAAATATTCCCTTGGTATCTCTAATTCTCATGAAGTGATCTCTAGTATTTCCCATTCTGTTGTTTTCCTCTATTTCTTTGCATTGATCATTGAGGAAGGCTTTAGCTCTCCTTGCTAATCTTTGGAACTTTGCATTCAAATGGGTATATCTTTCCTTTTCTCCATTGATTTTGGCTTCTCTTCTTTTCACAGCAATTTGTAAGCCTTCCTCAGATGGCCATTTTGCTTTTTTACATTTCTTTTTCTTGGGGATGGTCTTGTTCCCACTGGAGCAGCGAGCAGTACCTGGGTGGTGCTGGAGTGGCGAGCCACCCGAGAGGAGATATCCAATGTCCAAGGTCAGCAGCGGTGGCTGTGAGGAGACACCCCACGTCCAAGGTCACAGAAACCCCAGTGGAGGGTAGCCGCTGAGAGAGGGCATCAGAGTTCAGATAGACTGAATGAAACCATAATCATGTAAAACTAACAAATCTGGTCACATGGACCATAGCCTTGCCTAACTCAGTGAAACTAAGCCAAGCAGTGTAGGGCCACCCAAGACAGATGGGTCATGGTGGAGAGTTCTGACAAAATGTGGCCCACTGGAGAAAGGAATGCCTTACCACTTCAGTATTCTTGCCTTGCGAACCCCATGAACAATATGAAAAGGCAAAATGATAGGACACTGAAATAGGAACTTCCCAGGTTGGTAGGTGCCCCATATGCTACTGGAGATCAGTGGAGAAATAACTCCAGAAAGAATGAAGAGATGGAACCAAAAGAAAAAAAAAAAAAAAAAAAAAAACAGCACCCAGTTGTGGATGTGACTGGTGATAGAAGCAAGGTCCGATGCTGTAAAGGGCAATATTGCATAGGAACCTAGATTGTTAGGTCCATGAATCAAGGCAAATTGGAAGTGGTCAAACAGGAAACTACAAGAGTGAACATCAACATTTTAGGAAAGAGTAAACTAAAATGGACTCGAATGGGTGAATTTAACTCAGATGACCATTATATCTACTACTGTGGGCAAGAATCCCTTAGAAGAAATGGAGTAGCCACCATAGTCAACAAAAGAGTCTGAAATGCAGTACTTGGATGCAATCTCATAAATGAAAGAATAATATCTGTTTATTTCCAAGACAAACCACTCAATATCATGGTAATCCAAGTCTAGGTCCTGACTAGTAATGCTGAAGAAGCTGAATTTGAATGGTTCTATGAAGACCTACAAGACTTTCTAGAACTAACGCTAAAAAACAAAAAAAAATGTGCTTTTTAGAATGAAAAAGTAGGTAGTCAAGAAACAACTGGGTAACAGGCAAATTTGGCAGTGGAGTACAGAATGAAGCAGGGGAAAGGCTAATAGAGTTTTGCCAAAAGAATGCACTGGTCATAGCAAACACCCTCTTCCAACAACACAAGAGAAGACTCTACACAAGGACATCACCAGGTGGTTAACACTGAAATCAGATTGATTATATGCTTTGCAGCCAAAGATGGAGAAGCTCTATACAGTCAGCAAAAACAAGACTGGGAGCTGACTGTGACTCAGATCATGAACTCCTTATCCAAAATCAGACTTAAATTGAAGAAACTAGGGAAAACCACTAGACCATTCAGGCATGACCTAAATCAAATCCCTTACGATTATACAGTGGAAGTGAGAAATAGATTTAAGGGACTAGATCTCACAGACAGAGTGCCTGATGAACTATGGACAGAGGTTTGTGACATTGTACATTAAGTAATAATTGTAATAAATATGTTTGGGCTAGTAACATATACAGTTCTAACTTGTTTAATGATAAAACAAAAAAGAGGAAAATGTGAGTAGAGTAATAATAATAATACCTATATTTAACTGGAAATAAGTCAGTATAAAAGGTGGCTGAGTGGTAAAGAATCCACCTGCTAAGGCACGAGATGCAGATTCAATACCTGAGCAAGAAGTTTCACTGAGAAGGAAATGTCAACCCACTTCAGTATTCTTATCTAAGAAGTGCCATGGACAGAGAAGCCTGGCGGGCTATAGCCCATGGGGTCACCAAAGAGTCAGGCATGGCATAGGAACTAAACACAACGGCAATATAAATCTGAAGAAGATTTGGATACATTAAGTTGTATATGGTAAATCCTAAAGGAACCACTAAGGAAACAGCTTTTAAAAAGTCAGCATATAATATATATGAAGTAAAATATTAATAAATAAATTGAAATTTTACAGCAGAAAATATTCTAATCTAGTCAAAGCTATAGTTTTTCCAGTAGTCATGTATGTATATGAGAGTTGGACTATAAAGAAAACTGAGTGCTGAAGAATGGATGCTTTTGAACTGTGTTATTGGAGAAGACTCTTGAGAGTCCCTTTGACTGCAAGGAGATCCAACCAGTTCATCCTAAAGGAAATCAGTCCTGAATATTCATAGGAAGGATTAATGCTGAAGCTGAAACTCCAATACTTTGGCCACCTGATGTGAAGAACTGACTCATTAGAAAAGACCTGGATGCTGGGAGAGATCGAAAGCAGGAGGAGAAGGGCATGACACAGGATGAGATGGTTGGATGAGATCACCGACTCAATGTACATGAGTTTGAGTAATCTCAAGGAGTTGGCAATGGACAGGAAGGCCTGGCATGCTGTAGTCCATGGGGTAGCAAAGAGTCAGACACGACTTAGTGACTGAACTGAAATGAACTGAGAAAATATTCACTTAATGCAAAGTCTGACTATGCCAAAACCTTTAACTGTGTGGATCACAATAAACTGGAAAATTCTACAAGAGGTGGGAATATCAGACCACCTGACCTTCCTCTTGAGAAACCTGTGTGCAGGTCAGGAAGCAACAATTAGAACTGGACATGGAACAACAGACTGGTTCCAAATTGGGAAAGGAGTACATCAAGGCTGTAGAGTGTCACCCTGCTTATTTAACTTATATTCAGAGTACATCATGAGAAACGCTGGGTTGGATGAAGCACAAACTAGAATCAGGATTGCCGGGAGAAATATTAATAACCTCAGATATGCAGATGACACCACCCTTATGGCAGAAAATGAAGAAGAACTAAAGAGCTTCTTGATGAAAATGAAAGAGGAGAGTGAAAAAGTTGGCTTAAAGCTCAACATTCAGAAAATGAAGAAGATCATGGCATCTGGTCCCATCACTTCATGGGAAATAGATGGGGAAACAGTGGAAACAGTGGCTGACTTTTACTTTTCTGGGCTCCAAAATCACTGCAGATGGTGACTGAAGTCATGAAATTAAAAGACACTTACTCCTTGGAAAGAAAGTTATGACCAACCTAGACAGCATATTAAAAAGCAGAGACATTACTTTGCCAACAAAGGTCCGTCTAGTCAAGGCTATGGTTTTTCCTGTAGTCGTGTATGGATGTGAGAATTGGACTGTGAAGAAAGCTGAGAGCCGAAGAATTGATGTTTTTGAACTGTGGTGTTGGAGAAGACTCTTGAGAGTCCCTTGGACTGCAAGGATATCCAATCAGTCCATCCTGAAGGAGATCAGTCCTGGGTGTTCTTTGGAAGGAATGATGTTGAGGCTGAAACTCCAGTATTTTGACCGCATGATCCAAAGAGCTGTCTCACTGGAAAAGACCCTGTTGCTGGGAAAGATTGAGGGCAGGAGGAGAAGGGGATGACAGAGGGTGAGATTGCTGGATGGCATCACCAATTCAATGGACATGGTTTGGGTGGACTCCAGGAGTTGGTGCTGGACAGGGAGGCCTGGCATGCTGTGGTTCATGGAGTCGCAAAGATTCAGACACGACCAAGTGACTGTACAGAACAGAACTGAACTGAACTTAAGAATAGAGAAAGAAAAAAAATTGCATGATACATACAGGAAACAAAATGTAAAATGGTAGATGTGAGTCCAATTTCTCCATTATATCAACATGACAATTAAGTGTGAATGAAGTAACCTAACTAAAAGGCAGTCTGTCAGACCTGATATGAATACAAATAAACAATCAAAATATATGTTATTTGTAGAGCTTCCTTCTTGATTCAAAGATGTAAAGACATTGAAAATCAGTCAGTCAGTCAGTAAGTTCAGTCTCTCAGTTGTGTCTGATTCTTTGCGACCCCATGAATCGCAGCACGCCACGCCTCCCTGTCCATCACCAAGTCCCAGAGTTCACTCAGACTCATTTCCATCGAGTCAGTGATGCCATCTAGCCATCTCATCCTCTGTCATCCCCTTCTCTTCCTGCCTCCAATCCCTCCCAGCATCAGAGTCTTTTCCAATGAGTCAACTCTTCACATGAGGTGGCCAAAGTACTGGACTTTCAGCTTCAGCATCATTCCCTCCAAAGAAATCCCAGGACTGATCTCCTACAGAAAGGACTGGTTGGATCTCCTTGCAGTCCAAGGGACTCTCAAGAGTCTTCTCCAACACCACAGTTCAAAAGTTTCAATTCTTCAGCACTCAGCTTTCTGCACAATCCAACTCTCAAATCCATACATGACCACTGGAAAAACCATAGCCTTGACGAGACAGACCTTTGTTGGCAAAGTAATGTTTCTGCTTTTCAATATGCTGTCTAGGTTGGTCATAACTTTCCTTCCAAGGAGTAAGTGTCTTTTAATTTCATGGCTGCAGTCACCATCTGCAGTGATTTTGGAGCCCAGAAAAGTAAAAGTCAGCCACTGTTTCCACTGTTTCCCCATCTATTTCCCATGAAGTGATGGGACCAGATGCCATGATCTTCGTTTTCTGAATGTTGAGCTTTAAGCCAACTTTTTCACTTTCCTCTTTCACGTTCATCAAGAGGCTTTTTAGTTCCTCTTCTCTTTCTGCCATAAAGGTGGTGTCATCTGCATATCTGAGGTTATTGATATTTCTCCCGGCAATCTTGATTCCAGCTTATGCTTCTTCCAGCCCAACGTTTCTTATGATGTACTCTGCATATAAGTCAAATAAGCAGGGTGACACTCTACAGCCTTGACGTACTCCTTTTCCTATTTGGAACCAGTCTGTTGTTCTATGTCCAAAAGTAAAAGGATGGGAAAATGTACTATGGAAACAGCAACCATAAGAATATTGGAGTGACTATTATGTCAGGACATGATTGAAATGGAAATGAGAGGAGTTGACAATTCAACAATAATAGTTGATTTCTATACCTCACTTTCACTGTCAGTAGTGTATACAACTAAGCAGAATTTCAACAAAGTTATACTATAAACCAAATATTCTTGACCTGTATACTGAACACTGTATCCAACAATTGCAAAATATGTAGCCTTGATATAGATCATTTCTAGGAAATGAAACATGTCAAGTAATTTAANAAAGTAGAACACTGATTTTTTTGATTATTTTTATATTTGATAAGAACAATTTAAAACGAATCACCAGTCTAGGTTCGATACAGGATACAGGATGCTTGGGGCTGGTGCACTGGGATGACCCAGAGAGATGACACTGGGAGAGAGGTGGGATGGGGGTTCAGGATTGGGAACTCATGTACACCTGTGCAGGATTCATGTCAATGTATGGCAAAACCAATACAGTATTGTAATGCAAAATAAAAAATAAACTGTAAGAAAAGCAAAAAACAAAATAAAAGAAAATAAAACCAATAGCAAATGTGAATATCTAATTTATAAAGTAAAAAAAAAAAAACTTTAATGTCAAAAACAAGAAAAAATAAAATAGAAAAGTCTAGGCTCAAATGGCTTCACTAGTAAATCCTAACCCATATGTTATAAAGAATAAATAGTAACTCTTCACAGGCACTTCCAAAAAATAAAAGAAAAGGAAACTCCCAATTTATTTTATGAAATTGATATTATCCTGATACTAAAATCAAACAAAGACATCACAAGAAAAGAACCCTACACACCAATATCTCTTATGAATATAAAAAATCCTCAACAAATTCTAACCAACCAAACACTATAATATATAAAAAGGATTACAGGCCATGGTCAAGTGGAATTTTTCCCAAATAACCCAACTTCATTTTAAAACTCAAAATCAATTAATTTAATATCCTGTGTCTACAGAGTAAAAGTCCAACATCACATGATCTGAAATTCTCTAGCTTTAATATGGTTGGTTTTAAAACCTGGAGTGGGCCCAGCCCTTCAAGATAAATAGTCAAATGTTAAGGATATCAGAGGAACAGGATTTATGGGTTTGCATCCTAATTCTAGTACATGCAGTGAAGACCTATCAATCACCTTCCAAATGAACCAAAGGTGCCCAGTGCTTTTGTGGGAAACAGTGCATCTTCATTATTCAAATGCCTTTTTCTTTGTTTTGCATTACCTTCATATTAAAAAAAAAAAAAAGATTTCCCCTAAATCATGAAAGCTGTCCTCCCCCCAAACAGACTATGACTCTTTGTTAAATGGTAACTTGTTAGGGCCTAATTTACATCCTCTGTATTTATCAGTTTCTATATAACCTTCCAAAGCTCATGACATTAGTTCACAATTTACACTGCAGATTTCCTCCAATGAATATATTGCTTTTGTATATAAGATAGATTTTATATTTTTTTGAAAAACCATTTATGATGATGCCTTTGTCTCTGAACAAGGCATACAATGTCTTATGTGAGCTATATACAAGCAAACATTTTCACAGCTACCAGTTAAATATAACTGCTTATTTTAGGTATGTTTCTCTCTCTCTCTCTCTTTTTAACCTTTATTTTATGAACTAGAGCTTCAAGAAATATGCCATAAGTAATTGGGAATTTGTACATAGAGCAGGTTATGTGCAAATGATACATCATCACAGATGGGTGCTGTTATCATATCCATGATTCCTGAATGGCTTAGGCTTGCAGAATTGTCCATTTAAATTGTATTAAATGAACTACAATGTCATGCTCAGGTGTAGAACCTTCTGGGATCTTCTGGGACTTAACATTTGGGGAGGGAGATGAAGACCATGTGGTCAACAGTGATAGAGAAATTGACTATAACTCTGATTTTATAGGGATAGAAAGCATATTAAATAAACAGAATTAGAATACAGAGTGGACTATTATAGAAAATGGTTACACAGGAGAGAACAAGAAGTTGGGGACCAGAACACCAAGCCACATTTGAAGTTTGAAATTTATGAGGCTATAACAGCCACCAAGTGGCTCAGATGGTAAAGAATTCCCCTGCCATGCAGGAGACCTGGATTGGGCAGATTCCCTTGGAGAAGGAAATGTCAACCCACTCCAGTATTCTTGCCTAAGGAATTCCATAGACAGAGGAGCCTGGCAGTCCTTGGGGTCTCAAAGAGTCAGACTTGACTGAGTGACTAACACAGCAAACAAGCAAACATACATCAAAAGTGGAAGAAGCAGCCTGGCAGAGTGAGCTTGCCTGGACTTTGGAGCCACACTTCTTGGGCTGGTACCTGTGTCCTAGAACCTGTAACAACATGCTTTGAATGAGTTGTCTGATCTCTGTCTGCCTCAGTCTTCTCCTACCTTAAATTTGAGGAATGGCAGTATATATTATATTTTACAGGATCATTACAATGAATTTATATAAAGCTCTTAAAGGAAGTTTGACACATGGTGAGGATTCAATTAAATGTACTAATTTTTATTTTTATAGTTTTTAACATTGACCACTGGCATACCAAAAAAAGAAGGAAAAACTAAAGACATTGTTACAAATTCTCAGATATACAGAAAAAAAAAAAAAAAAAAACTTCCCAACACTTATCAGAAATGAAAATTGGCAGTGGTGCTGGACATGAAAGGAGGAGGACAACAGGCCACATCAGAGTTTAGAGAAAGATTTTCAAATAGATATACACACCAGTAAGGGGGGGTTTAGAATAGCCTGTGAGGACTGCAAGCCACTGGCTACAAAATCACAATGCTCAGGATGTATGAAGCCTTCATGTAGATGCAAACAGATGCCTACTCCTGCCATCTTCTTCTCACACAAGAATGGAAGGGATATAAGGACTGGAAATACTCTGAACTTTTACACAGGAGAAACAAAGAAGCAGGAGCAGAGAGGAGACGAATGCACCGAAAATGGAAACACGGATGAACTGCAAGGTTAAAGGAATGAAAGGAAGATAAAAATCAGTAGTGGACATAAAATAAAATCATCATTTCTGAAATAAGGAAGACAAAGTCAAGACACCTTCTAAAAATGAAGGTGAAAGAAAGAGCAAAGCTATTAAGACAATGGGGCTTTCTTGGAGACACAGAGGTAAAGAATCTGCCTGCAATGGGGGACACCCGGGTTCAATGCCTGGGTCAAGAAAATCCTTTGGAAAAGGGAATGGCTACCCACTCGAATATTATGCCTGGAGAATTCCATGGACAGAGGACTCTTGTGGGCTATAGTCCATGGGGTCACAAAGAGTTGAACACCACTGAGCAACTGACACTTTCACTTTTCCACTTATTAGGAATAAAATAGAGGATGAAAGTTTCCAAAAAGAACTACAGATTACAGTGAGAACAAATAACAGATAAAAACACCACCACCTCAAGGGATGTTGGAAGAATAGAACTTGAAAAGAGGTACTTGTTCCTGGGGATTAAAAATAAACTCTCTTGCCTAAATTTCAGAAGGCTAATTAAGCTAGCTTACTGGAAATGATTTAAATATTAATATGGTAATTTCATATGGGTGTGAAAGTAAAACAGCTCGTGGACAAAAATAAGTGAAGTGATAGTCACTCAGTCTTATCCAGCTTTTTGTGACCCCATGGACTATATGTCCATGGAATTTTCCAGGCAAGAATACTGAAGTGGGTGGCCTTTCCCTTCTCCAGGGGATCTTCCCAACCCAGGGATCGAACCCAGGTCTCCAGCATTGCAGGCGGATTCTTTACCAGCTGAGCCACAAGGGAAGCCCAAGAATACTAGAGTGGGTAGCCTGTCCCTTCTCCAGCAAATCTTTCAAACCCAGGAATTGAAAGGGGGGTCTCCTCCATTGCAGGTGGATTCTTTATCAGCTGAGCTATTAGGGAAGCCCAAACAAAAATAAACCAACAGTTAATCTTCCTCCCAAGGTGGAAAAACTTCTCTTTCTGTGAAAGGAAATTCTTACCAGCTCGACATAGCCAAGATTCTTTCTTTCTTTTACCACAAGGCATTGCATCTGTGTTTCATTCTGTCTTGGTTCAAATTATTTTCTGTGAGGGTCTGTTTACACATGCACATGAAATATTTGTTTCCAACTTGTCTGCCTCATTTTTATATAGCTGATCCTTAGACCCAAATGCAATATTCTTTCCATCCAATAGTATTTACTTTGACATAATTTATAAACTGCCCTAGTCAACTTATTTGATTCATCTAGAAGCCACAAAACTCACTAAAATTTACCAAAATTACAGGAATGCAAAAAGGACACCTGAAATAATTATGGTGACTTTATATGTGAATAAAGAGAATTTTGTGGAACAGTGTATTAAATATTTCACAGTTGTCTATTATACATGTCAAGGATCAAGGCAAAGACGTTATACGAAACACAAAAACAATGTTTCAGAAATCCACATGGAACCTGTGATTTCATTATTTAGAACATAGTTAACACTGAAGTTTTAGTCACTCAGTCTGTTGTACTCTTTGCGTCTCCATGGACTATAGTCTTTTAGGCTCCTCTATCCATGGGATTTCCCAAAAAGAATATTAGAATGGATTGCCATTCCTTTCTCCAGGGGATCTTCCCAATCCAAAAATAATCCAGGGATTGGACCCAGGTCTCCTGCATTGCAGGTGGATTATTTACGATCTTAACTGAATGTAGTTAACACTGAAACCAAAACATTACTATGTAGTTGTTCAAGACAGATGTATTTAACACACACACACACACACACACACACACATACTAATATTACACAGAGCAGTATAAAAATTAAAATTAATGGAGCTGCATTTACTGTGTTTATCATCATTGAGATGGCATGTAATAAAGGATTTTTTCCCTCATTTCCTTTAGAACAAAGTCATCATGTGGCATGATTGCCAAAACTCACATAAGTGCGNNNNTAAGTGCGTCTTCTTTAATAGAGAGAATAGTCCTAGATTTCGCTTCCATTAAAGCAATACATTTATTTCCAAGGTTATTAGCCTGAATTATACCTCACAGATAAAAAGATGTTCTATTTATCTTTTAGAAGGGTACTTAGTAGGACTTTCTGAAAAGGAACCAGGCTCATCATCTGGCTTGAAATTGCTTAGGCTGAAAGAAAGTTATCTTTGATCACTTTAATGGCATAATTTATGCTTAACGTTTTGGTAGTTGCTATGGAGACTTCAGAATTGGTTTCATCTGTTAAATATAGTGTTCTTTCACTTGTATCTCATTTGCATCTTAAAGACCTACCTTCTATCACTTCTCTGCAAGTACCTTCAGTGATGGTAGCTTTCAGCTGTTTTATCTGAGAGCTTTTAAATGAAGTCCACAATTTTGGTCTACCAAAACTGACTTCACATAAAATATGTTTTCTAAATTACTATTGGAAAGGTTTATGTTTCTATTTCATTGTTAAATTAGTAGGTTTTTACAGCATTCTCCAAAGTGAAGCATTATTATTGATCACATATCCATTGATTTAATTTTAATTCCAATCCAGTTATAATAAATACTACACAAACAAATTGATAACAGAGAAAGATGACCTATCTTCTGATTTTTTCCAATAATTACAAGTAGACATATTTTTTGCCATCTCTGAGCAACATATCATTACTGATAACATGAGAGTGACACTAGTAGCAAATTCACAGGCATTCTTACCATCACAAACTGAGGCAAGAAAGCACTCACCTAAAGAGAAATATTGCAATAATGTTTCCCCTAGATTCAGGAAGATAGAAGCTTATATGAATATTTATTTAAAAAGAAAACAAGCCCAATGATACCACTCTGGGACTCCTGCACTGTGAGCCCTCCATGGCCTCGTTCACACGGACATGTGATGTCAAATCACAAGACCAGAACTTCTGCTTCCACGTAAGATGGTTTTATTTTATCCCAGAATGCTTTTAACTTTAAGCATTAACAATGGGAATCTCTTGCTAAGTTTTAAAATGCTTTCTATTTATGCAGAACAGAAATACACAGTAAGATATTTTCATGCAAACCATATACCCTCTAAATTTAAAGAAACAGTAAGAAAAATAAAAGATGATGGACGTTTGAAAGCCACAAAGATTTGGTATTAATGCTTAAAAGAAAAGTAGTAACATACTTCACAAGCTGTTTTTAATTATGACTGTCCTTAAAATTAAACTGATCTTCGTATTTGAAATTTAATCTTTTGAGTAATATTTTTGGAAGAAATGATTATTTGTCATAATGATTCTTCCTGTTCTTTCCAAATACATTGTTCCCAATCTTAAGAAGTGGACATCTTAAATAATTCAAACATTGTAAGCCTTGCTTGATAAGCTGTAGACATGAATTGTATCACATGGAGTCCGTAACTAACAGTAGTATTCTGTGTACTTTAAAATTCACTAAGACTATAGATTGTATGTTAAATGTTCTTACCGAATAATAATAATAGCAAGGAGGTTATGAGAAAACATTTGGAGGTGATGGATATGCTTATGGCATAGATTGTGGTGATTGTTTCTGCAGTGTATAACTATCTTCAAACTCATCAAATTATATATATTAAATATGTATAGATATTTATATGTAAATTATACCTTAATTAAGTGGTTTTTTTAAATTGTAAATCATAAAAATGAGAGAGGAAATTAAACTGTTCCAAATATTGATGGATGGTGACTTAAGAGTTAGAAAATAAAAAGACAATGTTTCAGTCAGAAGGAGCAATAAATGGTTCATTTCTTTTTGGAGTGTATTTATTTCAAGGGAGACCCATGGCTGCGCTAAGAATCAGAGTTAGGAGTGCTGGGGAGAGGAATAGGTGTCGAAATTTAACTCAAGGTTCAATTTTACTCAAAGAGTCCATCAACAAAAAATTAAAATGGAAAATTTTGAAGGAGCATACATAAGTATGCTGGGAAAGACTGAAGGCAAAGGATAAGAGCACAGCAGAGAATGAGATGGTTCGATAGCATCACTGACTCAATGGGCATGGTTGTGAACAATCTCCAGGAGATACTGGAGCACAGGGAAGCCTGGTGTGCTGTAGTCCCTGCGATCACAGAGTCAGACACAACTTAGTGACTGACCAACAACAACACAGATACTACATAACCAATGATATATGATGGTGAACTGTTTGAATCTGAGAGACTATCTTTTATTTTTCTGATAGAGAAGTTACTCCTAGAGGTGTTTTCTCTGATTCTCAGATAGATGCTAAGTGGCAGGTCTCTGTCAGACCAGGGTTGCCATGAGGTTTTTAACACTCTCCATGGAGACCCAGCTTTGAACAAACATCTTATAGTTCTTCATTGAAACATCAAGATGCATGAAATAATATAACCAGTTTTCAAACAATGGCGATAACACCATAACCATTCTGCATTGTTAATATAGTGGGATAAAATGTTAGCGTTTCAGTTCAAGTTATGAACGGATAATCAGCCCATGCAGCTATGAAACCTGAACAGAATGCAACAGTCTACTATTCAGGATTCCAAAGAAAATAACAAGTTGATTAAGGAAAAAGAAAAGAATTTGAACTATCATCTAAATGACAGTGAGTTTATCACTGTTTTTATTTTCTAGAAGCCCTTGAACTAATCTTAAATAGCTAATATTAGAAGAGAAGCTTCTAGAGAAGCCTGTAGTTATGTCTCAGGGAGAAGGAAAGTTCTAACACCCAGAGACAGAGAGAAATGCCCTGTTTTGTCTTTTACTCTTTGCTTTTCAGGCTCTGTCCCTGAATATTTCTGTGGCAGCAGCAGTGATGGGAACACAAAGATTTCAGAATTCTGATGGAACTGAGGAGAGAATTCTGAGAATTCTAAGGAAAGAATTCTGAACTCTCCTCTCAAATCAGAAAAGTTATGGTTCTGCAATGATGAGAAAAGCCCATTGCTATATTTTTCCTCTCTCTGTCTTTTATCTACCTGTTTTCTAGTTACAGAAGCAGTGACAATAATGCTCAGCAGAGGATAATTAAAGCACGAGCTGTCTGGACAGAGACTTGAAAAGGGAAGCACTGAAAGCTATAAAATTCTGGGGAGACAACACGGAAGAGAACTCAGGAAAATAACAACAAAAAGTCACTTATGGACTCTTGGAATGACCTGCAACTTAGCTATTCTATTCATGTGTACTGTGTGCTAAGTCATGTCCGACTCATTGTGACGCTATGGACTATAGCCTGCCAGTCTCCTCCACGGGATTCTCCATGCAAGAATACTGGAGTGAGTTGCCATGCCCTCCTCCAGAAACTCTTCCTGACCCAGGGATTGACATCACACCTCTTACATCTCCTGCGCCAGCAGGCTAATTCTTTATCACTAGTGCCACCTTTACGTATGATCCTATTCAGAAGAATTTGAGACCTGAAATCAAACATAGCACCCAAGGTCCAGACTGGACACAGAATGGCATGCAGATGAGATAGATCAAAATAACACTTGCAAAGAATTTGAAAACTGAAATGACATTGGGACCAGAAACCACAAAATGAAGATTGAAACTTGCAACCTGAACCTAAGTAAGTAGACCATTTGCTTGGAAAAAATTCTCCATATAATTTATATAAGATCTACAATATAGTACTGAAATATCAAAGATGCAATCCACAATGATTGTGTATATGAATAAAAAAGATTATCTCAACTTAACAGAGGAAAACACATGTAAGAGATATCAATGAGAAAATGAGAGATCAATTGTTTGACAAAGACTAAAAGCAGCTATTATACAAATGTTCAAACAATTAATTGGAAACCATTTTGAGACTAATGAAAAAAAATAAAAAAAAAAAAGAACAGTCTCCACAAAAGAAATAGAAGCAATAGAGATAAGCTAAGTAGAAAATTTAGGACTGAAAATATAGAAATGAGGAAGGAGAAGGAGGAGTAGTGAAGAAGAAGAAACCACTCACTTACTGACTGAATGGGTCTGTCAGCAGAATGAAATAGGGAATAGTCAGTGAAGCTGAAGATAGATCAGTAGAAATGACCCAATGTGAACAACATAGAGAAAAAAGAAAACTTTAAAAAAATGAATAGCACCTCAAAGTCTTGTGGGTCAATAGCAAAATTTCTAACATCCATTTCAGTAGTTGTGGGTCTGAAGCTGGGACAGCACAGTCTTTTCATATTGAGCCGTTGCACTTGTACATTTACCATGAAAACTGAGCAGAACAAGACCAAGAGGCCCCAAATGGATTAACTGAGTGCCAGATATATCCTCCACTATCCCAATATCTGGCAAAGACAGAAAAACTGTAATTCAAAAGAATAGGTTTAGTTTGACTTTCTTTTCAGGTATGTCAGCTTGGCAATGCAACAGCTAGGCAATGCAACATTTTAGAGCAGATCTCACTATGTATATAGTAAGGCTATAAAATGTTTTACTGCTTGTAATAGAACCATTGAATGCCTACTAACTTACATAAGGACAATCTTTTTCTTTTCAACTGGGAAACAAAATCAAGAGTGGAAGGGAAAAATAGTAAAGCCCAGAGCCAGAAGACAATTACAGACCAAGATAGGGTGGGGTAGTATTAGAGAGGACTTTCGTGAACATCACAGAGAAGCGAGGACATGGTGAGTGTCCAACGGGGACTTTTTTCCTCTTTGTTCTTTTTTCTTCCTTGTTTTAAAAGATTACATGAAGTGTCCCATGTAAAACCTCACCTCAGATTCCCATGACATTTTCTCTGGGTAGGTTTCTGTAGATAGTGTGATAATTTGTCCTACTTGACACAGCACAGGGTAAAGACAGAGGCTGCTCTATGGCCAGGAAGAACCTTGTGAGTCCTAAGACCCTTCTGTGCCATTCTCAAGTTCAGTTCAGTTCAGTCGTTCCATCGTGTCTGACCCTTTGCAACACCATGGACTGCAGTACACCAGTCTTCCCTGTCCACCACCAACACAGAGAGCTTCCTCATATCGGCTGAGACAGTGATGTCATTCAAATATCTCATCCTCTCTTGTGTCCTTTTCCTTCCACTTTCAATCTTTCCCAGAATCGGGGTCTGTTGCAATGAGTCAGTTCTTCGCAACAGGAAACCAAGGTATTAGAGCTTCAGCTTCAGCATCAGTCCTTCTAATGAATATTCAGGACTGATATCCTTTAGGATGGACTGGTTTGATCTCTTTGCAATCCAAGAGACTCTCAAGAGTCTTCTCCAACACCACAATTCAAAGGCATCAATTCTTCAGCACTCAGCTTTCTTTATAGTTCAATTCTCACATCCGTACATGACTGCTGGAAAAGCCATAGCTTTGACTGGACAGACCTTTGTTGGCAAGGTAATGTCTCTGCTTTTTAATATACTGTTTATGTTGGTCATAGCTTTTCTTCCATGGAGCAAGAATCTTTTAATTTCATGGCTGAAATCACCATCTGCAGTGATTTTGGAGCCCCCCAAAATAAAGTCTCTTACTGTTTCCCTTATTCCCCCATCTATTTCCCATGAAGTGATAGGAGCAGATGCCATTTTCTTCATGTTTTGAAGGTTGAGCTGTAAGCCAGCCTTTTCACTCTGCTTTGTCACTTTCATCAATAGGCTCTTTAGTTCCTCTTTGTTTTCTTCCATAAGAGTGTTATAATCTGCATATCTGAAGTTATTGATATTTCTCCTGGCAATCTTGATTCCAAATTGTATTTCATCCAGTCTAGCATTTCTCATGATGTACTCTGCATATAAATTAAATAAGCAGGGTGACAATATACAGCCTTGGCGTACTCCTTTCCTTATTTGAAACCAGCCTGCTATTCCATATTCAGTTCTAACTGTTGCTTCTTGACCTGCATGTAAATTTCTCAGGAGGCAGGTCAGGTTGTCTGATATTCCCATCTTTTGAAGAATTTTCCACAGTTTGTTGTGATCCACACAAAGACTTTGGCATAGTAAATTAAACACCAGTCTATGTCCAATGCAGGATGCAGGATGCTTGGGGCTGGTGCACGGGGATGACCCAGAGAGATGTTATGGGGTGGGAGGTGGGAGGGGGTTCATGTTTGGGAACACGTGTACACCCATGGTGGATTCATATCAATGTATGGCAAAACCAATACAGTATTGTAAAGTAAAATAAAGTTTAAAAAAATTAAACAAAAGTAGATGCTTTTCTGGAACTCTCTTGCTTTTTCAATGATCCAGCAGATGTTGGCAATTTGATCTCTGGTTCCTCTGCCTTTTCTAAATCCAACATGAACATCTTAAAGTCCTCATTCATGTCCTGTTGAGGCCTAGCTTGAAGGATTTTAAACATTACCTTGCTAGTGGTTGAGAGGAGTACAATTGTGCAGTAGTTTGAGCATTCTTTGGCATTGCCTTTCTTTGGGATTGGAATGAAAACTGACCTTTTCCAGTCCTGTGGCCACTGCTGAGTTCTCCAAATTTGCTGGCATACTGAGTGCAGCACTTTCACAGCATCATCTTTTAGGATTTGAAATAACTCAACTGGAATTCCATCACCTCCGCTAGCTCTGTTCCTAGTGATGCTTCCTAAGGCCCCTAGACTTAACACTCCAGGATGTCTGGCTCTGGGTGAGTGATCATGCCATCGTGATTATGTGTAATTCTTTTTTCATACAGTTCTTCTGTGTATTCTTGCCACCTCTTCTAAATATCTTCTGCTTCTGTTAAGTCCATACCATTTCTGTCCTTTACTGAGCCTGTCTTTGCATGAAATGTTCCCTTGGTTTCACTAATTTTCTTGAAGAGATCTCCAGTCTTTTTCATTCTATCCCTTTTCTCTATTTCTCTGCATTGATCACTTAGGAAGGCTTTCTTATCTCTCAGAATTATTTCCATAATAATAATGACATAATTTACCTTTTTACTCCCATTGTTTCATGAGAGTACAGTAGGCATCTCCCAAGGCAGATTGAATTTAGAAGCAGATCTGAAACCCCAGCTAATTAAATATAAGCTGGACACTAAAGAGATTCACCAAAATGTTAAGCAACACTATTTTTTTTTCTCCTAACTTCTATGTTTTGGAGACTATAGTTACGTCTTCACAAAGATAATGTTATCTTTGTTAACATGAAATGGATTGCTGTTTTTTATATGGAAACTGATGAGTAAGACATTAAAGAATATCTCCCAACTGACTTCTAACTTGATAAGTATGAAAAGATACAACTCACACCCATAAAAACACTTTGGGTTCACAATAATTTTTAAATTGTAAAAATGACCTGAGACACAGAAGTGTATGATTCACTGAAGTTGAGGAAGAGACCTTGCCACCAACTTTGCAGTGGAGGCAGATGTGCTAATGGGCACATTCTTACCTAATATCAGTAATCACTGAAGAAAAGCAGATCTGAGAGGAGGGGAAGGGTTCTGTGGGACATATTTTTTCATGAGCCTGAGTTCAGGAAACCACCTGTGCTGGTGAAATGGGTTTGGAGCATATCGACAAAGAGTAGACAATTAAAGCAAGGGTGACCTGCAAACACAGAGAAGAGCATACACCATAGGAAACCACCATCGATGTGCTTAGGAAGTAAGAGGAGAAAGGGACAGGCTTGTGAAGATGTGGCCAGAAATTCCATAACATGGCCTCTTGTTGTTGGGGTTCAGTCATCAAGTCATGTCCAACTCTTTGCAACCCCATTGACAGCAGCACACCAGGCTTTCCTGTCCCTCAGTATCTCCCAGAGTTTACCCAAGTTCATGTCCATTGAGCCAGTGAATATATGCAACCATCTCATCCTCTGCCACCCTCTTCTTATTTTGTCTTCAATCTTTCCCAGCATCAGGGTCTTCAGCATCAGTCCTTCCAATGAATAAACAGGGTTGATTTCCTTCAGGATTGACTGGTTTGATCTCCTTGGCCTTTATTTATTAGCAATTTCATTATTTATTAAGATCTATGTCACACAAAATAATATTTAGTCATTAATATTACCTATGTATGTTAATTTAATGGGTATAGAAACAATATTTCACCATGATATATTAAATATTGTGTGGATATATGAAAATTAAGTTGTATGTGGAGTACAACTTAAATTTGGCAAATGTTTTCTATTTTTCTTGCTCAGTTTCTCTTAACTCTTCTTTAACATGATTGAGAATCACACAACTTCAATGTTGGACTATTAGGTGGAATAACATTGCAATTTTACTTTATTTTTTTTTAAACTTTCTGGCCCTGTTGAGCAGAATGTGGATATTAGCTCTCCAATTAGGGATCAAACCCACACCCTCTGTAGTTCATGCACAAAATCCAATCACTGGACTGTCAGAAAAGTCTCAACATTTCAATTTTAAGCAAAATGATTCCTTGTATTGTTTGATTCCAGAATTGAAGAAAATGAAAGTGTCAGTATGTAGCCCTCAGAGTTGTCTCAGTTAAATTACAATTGTGTGTCCCCAAACAACTAACACAGGAACCTTAACCAATACAACAGAAATAATAGATCTTTGGAGACCAGAAAAATTGAAGGGTTGTTTTCAATTTTTTTTTTTTTCCTTTTTGCCATAAGGTACCATTCACCTTAAAGGGATTTTGATCATTTTCTGGCCCCAAATGAGAGTAGAGGGAGGGGATCTGTGGTAACTGGACCATAACTATAATTTATATCAACTCTGGTTTCTGAACATATTTGCAGCCATTGAAAAAGACAAGTTCTCTTTATTATATTTATAAAGAGGTAAGAATTCTTGCACTGAATTCTCAGAGGTCATTTACCACATGTGCCCTTCAGTACAATACCTAGGTGTTTATCTGTTTTTCTCCTTGATTTTTCCTCTATGTGATGATTGGAATGTAAATTAAGCAAAAAATATTTGGGTGGACTCCGGGAGTGGGTGATGGACAGGGAGGCCTAGCATGCTGCAGTTCACAGAGTCACAAAGATTCAGACACGACTGAGTGACTGAACTAAACTGAACTGAACTGATTGATCATATATATATCATAAGAATCAGTTCAGTTCAGTTACTTAGTCGTGTCTGACTCATGCAGCACCATAGACTGCAGCACACCAGGCTTCCCTGTCCTTCACCAAATACCAAAGCTGGCTCAAACTCTGTCCATTGAGTGAGAGATGCCATCCAACCATCTCATCCTTTGTAGTCTTCTTCTCTTCCTGACTTCAGTCTTTCCCAGCATCAGGGTCTTTTCCAATGAGTCAGTTTTTTTTTTTTTTTTTTTATCAGGTGGCCAAATTAGGGAGTTTCAGCTTCAGCATCAGTCCTTCCAATGAATATTCAGAGTTGATATCCTTTACAATGGACTGGTTGGATCTCCTTGCAATCCAAGGGACTCTCAAAAGTCTTCTCCAACGCCACAGTTCAAAAGCATCAATTCTTCAGAATTCAGCTTTCTTTATAGTCCAATTCTCACATCCACACATGACTAATGGAAAAGCCATAGCTTTGACTAGATGGACTTTTTTTTAGCAAAGTAATGTGTCTGCTTTTTAACATGCTGTCTAGGTTGGTCATAGCTTTTCTTCCAAGGAGCAAGTGTCTTAATTTCACAGCTGCAGGCACCATCTGCAGTGATTTTGGAACCCCCAAAAATAAAGTCTCTCACTGTTTCCATTGTTTCTCCATCTATTTGTCATGAAGTGATGGGACCAGATGCCACGACCTTAGTTTTCTGAATGTTGAGTTTTAAGCCAACATTTTTACTTTCCCCTTTCACTTACATCAAGAGGCTCTTCAGTTCTTCACTTTCTGCCATAAGGGTGATGTCATCTGCATTTCTAAGGTTATTGATGTTTCTCCCAACAATCTTGATTCCAACTTATGCTTCATCTAGTACAGCATTTTGCATGATTTACTGTGCATATAATTTAAGTAAGCAAAGTGACAATGTAAAGCCTTGACATACTCCTTTACCCTTATGGAACCAGTCTATTGTTCCTTGTCTATTGTTCCTTGTCCAGTTCTAAACTGCTAAACAACAGAGTCTAAACTGTTGTTTCTTGATCTGCATACAGATTTCTCAAGAGGTAGGTCAGGTACTGTGGAATATCCATCTCTTTCAGAATTTTCCACAGTTTGTTATGATCCACACAATCAAAGGCTTTGACATAATCAATAAAGCAGAAGTAGATGTTTTCCTGGAACTCTCTTCCTTTTTCAATGATCCAATGGATGTTGGCAATTTGATCTCTGGTTCTTCTGCCTTTTCTAAATCCAGCTTGAACATCTGCAACTTTACAGTTCATGTACCACTGAAGCCTGGTTTGGAAAATTTTGAGAATTACTTTGCTAGTGTGTGAGATGAATGCAATTGTGTGGTCATTTGAACATTCTTTGTCACTGCTTTTCTTTGATATTAGAATGAAAACTGACCTTTTCCAGTCCTGTTGTCACTGCTGAGTTTTCCAAAATTGCTGGCATATTGAGTGCAGCACTTTCTCGGCATCATCTTTTAGGATTTGAAATAGCTCCAGTGGAATTCCATCACCTCCAGTAGCTTTGTTTGTAGTGCTGCTTCCTAAGGTCCACTTGACTTCACATTCCAGGATGTCTGGCAGTACGTGAGTGATCACACCATTGTGGTTATGTGGGTCATGAAGATCTTTTTTTATATAGTTTTTCTGTGTATTCTTACCACCTCTTCTAAATATCTTCTGCTTCTGTTAGGTCCATACCATTTATGTCCTTTATTGTGCCCATCCTTGCATGAAATGTTCCCTTGGTATCTCTAATTTTCTTGAAGAGATCTTTAGTCTTTCCCACTATATTATTTTCCTCTATTTCTTTGTGTTGATCATTGAGGAAGGTTTTCTCATCTTACCTTGCTATTCTTTGGAACTCTACATTCAAATGGGCATATCTTTCCTTTTCTCCTTTGTCTTTCACTTCTCTTTTCTCAGCTATTTGCAAGGCCTCCTCAGACAACCATTTTGCTTTTTTGCATTTCTTTTTCTTTAGGATGGTCTTTATCACTGTCTTCTATACAGTGTCATGAACCTCTGTCCATTGTTCTTCAGGCACTGTGTCTCTCAGATCTAATCCCTTAAATCTATTTGTCATTTCCATTGTATAATTGTAAGGGATTTGATTTAGGTCATACCTGAATGGTCTAGTGGTTTTCCCTGCTTTCTTCAATTTAAGTCTGAATTTGGCAATAAGGAGTTCATGATCTGAGCCACAGTCAGCTCCCACTCTTGTTTTTGCTGACTGTATAGAGCTTCTCCATCTTTGGCTCCAAAGAATATAATCAATCTGATTTCGGTGTTGACCATCTGGTGATGTCTGTGTGTAGAGTCTTCGCTTCTGTTGTTGGAAGAGGGTGTTTGCTATGACCAGTGTGTTATCTTGGCAGAACTCTGTTAGCCTTTCCCCTGCTTCAATTTATACTCCAAGGCCAAATTTGCCTGTTACTCCAGGAATCTTTTGAGTCGCTACTTTTGGATGCCAGTCTCCTGTAATGCAAATGACATCTTTTGGGGGTGTTAGTTCTAGAAGGTCTTGTAGGTCTTCATAGAACGACTGAGTATCATCAAAATGAAGGAATAGAAGTATTAAGGTAAAGCATTTGCGTTTGTTTTCTTCTATTAAGAAATTTGAAAAGCTGCATATTGAAACAACCTGGCAACAATAGGAGACCCACCAGTTTCAAGAAGCTTTTACTCGTTAGTTTCCATTCATACTTTGTGTTCATCAGTCAAGGCACTCTCTTCTGGGTGTATTTCTTAAGTGACAAGGTACTCTTCTTTATTTGCTTGAGAGACTTTTTGTGTCACAATATGTAATTTTCCCCTGTAGATGGCTTAATATAAAGCTAGGAAATAGTGTTTCATGATGATAAATCTCTTCAATTGGAAGAAGTCTTCATCACAAAAGAGATATCTAAGAAATGTGATGCACTCTCACAGTTTCCAAGTCAGAATGCATGACAGGTAACGCCTCAGTAGAGAGTTATTCTAGACTTTGGAGTAATGGTATGGTTTCCTTTCTGAGTTAATATGTGACCCAGGGCAAAGTAAGGTTGTAAAATAAAATAGTGGATGGAAAAAAATCAGTGACTTGATCTGCTCCCAGAAACACTGACTAATGTAACATGCATATGTTTTTTAAGTTGAACAAATTAAGAGATGACTACTGTGCCAGAAATACAATATATTCAGAATGCATTACTTCCACGTATGTACTTCTAAGCTAGTGTATAGCAAATTCAGCTACTCAATAACAGCCTTGAAATTTGTGCGCACATTAAAGTATGGATTATAATATTGGTCTTCTTTTAAATCAAAGTAAATTAAACAAGTGGTGTTCTCACATCTAGACTATGAGTAAACAGAGTAAGATTTGATAATATACTTAAATTTAGTACTGGGCTTCTTAATATATCAATATTGATGATCTCATCTTCACAAATGACTAATTCAGGAGATAGAATAGAAAGAACATTACAGAAAACAACTGCTCTTTTTTCTGGGAACACCTTCAGAAAATTGAATAACTAGTATATGGGAGTCAGTCGATAGAAGCTGAGTGATAGCATTTTCATTACATATTTGCAATGTTTATATTTTATATTCTAAGACTTGATTCTGAACATTTTTGGAAACTTTAAATTTATTTTAAAATATTACTTTAATCATTGCATAATATCAATTTATCAGTTCAGTTCAGTCGCTCAGTCCTGTCCAACTCTTTGCAACCCCATGAATTGACCCACGCCAGGCCTCCCTGTCCATCACCAACTCCCGGAGTTCACTCAGACTCACGTCTGTCAAGTCAGTGATGCCATCCAGCCATCTCATCCTCCGTCGTCCCCTTCTCCTCCTGCCCCCAATCCCTCCCAGCATCAGAGTGAGTTAACTCTTCGCATGAGGTGGCCAAAGTACTATAGATATATCTAAAATGCGATTTTACACCCATTTAGACCGTTCAGCCTAATGAAAATATAAGTTGTCATGTTCTAAAAGGTATTTCTTTATTAACATTTGTCTTCATCTCATTGTATTCTTAGTAAAAAAAAAAAAAAAAAGTAAAAGGATGAAAATATATTAAAGCTCTTGAAATATTTGTACAGATTGCTTTTCAGAAGGGCTGTACCAGATTAATTTTTTA
>SJYQ01000508.1:45105-96541 GCA_006410935.1 Redunca redunca | reverse complement strand
ATATTCAAAAGCAGAGACATTACTTTGCCAACTAAGGTCCGTCTAGTCAAGGCTATGGTTTTTCCAGTGGTCATGTATGGATGTGGACTGTGAAGAAGGCTGAGCACAGAAGAATTGATGCGTTTGAACTGTGGTGTTGGCAAAGACTCTTGAGAGTCCCTTGGACTGCAAGGAGATCCAACCAGTCCATTCTGAAGGAGATCAATCCTGGGATTTCTTTGGAAGGAATGATGCTAAAGCTGAAGCTCCAGTACTTTGGACACCTGATGTGAAGAGTTGACTCATTGGAAAAGACTCTGATGCTCTGAGAGATTGGGGGCAGGAGGAGAAGGGGATGACACAGGATGAGATGGCTGGATGGAGTGACAGACTCGACGAACGTGAGTCTGAGTGAACTCCGGGAGATGGTGATGGACAGGGAGGCCTGGCATGCTGCGATTCATGGGTTCTCAAAGAGGAGGACATGACTGAGCAACTGAACTGAACTGAACTGACAAGTGGTTGATCAGTTTTCCCAGCACCACTTGTTAAAGAGATTTTCTTTAATCTATTGTATATTCTTGCCTCCTTTGTCGAAGATAAGGTGTCCATAGGTGTGTGGATTTACCTCTGGGCTTTCTATTTTGTTCCATTGATCTATATTTCTGTCTTTGTGCCAGTACCATACTGTCTTGATGACTGTGGCTTTGTAGTAGAGCCTGAAGTCAGGCAGGTTGATTCCTCCAGTTCCATTCTTCTTGCTCAAATGAATTTCTTGAAAGTAGCACAATTTTTTTTTTCAGAATAAGGCATGTTAATTTTTATGTGATTTTTTTAATACACTTAAATTCAATGTAACCAGTAACATCAGTCAGCTCATTCACTCAGTAGTGTCTGACTCTTTGCGACCCCATCGACTGCAGCACATCAACTTTCCATGTCCATCGCCAACATCCGGAGTTTGCTCAAACTCATGTCCATCAAGTCAGTGATGACATCCAACCATCTCATCCTCTGTTGTCCCCTTCTTTTTCTGCCTTCAATCCTTCCCAGCATCAGGGTCTTTTCCAACGAGTCATTTCTTCACATCAGGTTGCCAAATTATTGGAGTTTCAGCTTCAACATCAGCCCTTCCAATGAATATTCAGGACTAATTTCCTTTAGAATGGACTGGCTGAATCTTCTTGCAGTCCAAGGGACTCTCAAGAGTCTTCTCCAGCACCACAGTTCAAAACATCAATTCTTTGGCGCTCAGCTTTCTTTATAGTCCAACTATCACATCCAAACTTGACTACTGTAAAAGCCATAGCTTTGACTAGACGGACCTTTGTTGGTAAGGTAATGTCTCTGCTTTTGAATATGCTCTAGGTGTTTCCAGTGGTTTTCCAGTGGTGAACTGAACTGAACTAGGTTGGCGATAGCTTTTCTTCCAAGCACCAAGTATCTTTTAATTTTAATTCTAGTCTCTACTCTTTAAATATTAATATTTCAATAGTTATACTAAATATTACATTATTTCTAATCTTCCATTTTTTAAACTTTTAATTTTATATTGCAATAGAGTTGATTAGCAATGTTGTGATAGTTTCAGGTGGATAAAAAAGGGCCTTAGCTATACATACACATGTATTCGTTCCCAAACTTCACTCCCATCCATGCTGCCACATAACATAGATCAAGTTCCCTGTTCTATCCAGTAGGCCCTTGCTGGTTATCCATGTTAAATGCAGAATTGTTTACATGTCCATCCCAAACTCCCTAACTATCCCTTATCCTTACTCTTCCACCCTGGTTACCATATGCTTATTCTCAAAGCCCGTGAGTCTGTTTCTATTTTATAAATAAGGTTGTTTATATATTTCCTTTTGTACTCCGGATATAAGGTATGTTATAAAATCTTTCTCCTTCTCTGTCTGAGGTATACTCTTAACATATCTTTAAACACTGAATGTAGCCTAACATCAGAATTCAGCATCCCTGTATCTCTATCTCTCAAATTGCTATTTGAGCCTTTTTTATACTCTTCATTTTTCTGCTGAAACAACTTATTTGATCTCGCATGTTGCTGACTTCTTCTGTGAGAGCCTTTAACATGTTAATCATAGTCATCTAAATTCTAATAGTTTCAATAATCCCCGTTGCAGTCTGATCCTGATGACTACTGTGTCTCTTCAGATGGTGTTATTTCTTCCCTGTTTGTACACTTTGTAATGTTGCATTGACAGCCAGAAGCATTGTATAGTACTCAGATAAATAATTATGCTCCAGGATAAGCACACGCTTCCTTCTGCTGGGACTTTGCTGTGTGGATTTGTATTTATCTGCTTAGGAGTCGGCCTGGGTTTTAAGTGTTCTGTTGCTGTGGTTACCCTCGGTGCGACGGAGGCTTCCAGTCCCTCTAGCAATGAATCCCTATGAACAGGACCAACCACAGAGGGGTTTCTGCACTGTCTAGTCTGGGTTTGACCCTAGGTCCTCCCCAGACAAAATCCATCTCTTGCAGCTCCCTGATGTATTCTACTTAAAGCTTGTCAGTGTAGTTGTGGGGCAGGGAAGGGCGCATTATGTGATGTTCTGATGAAGCCTCAGAACTAGGAAGGGGCACTGTCACCCAAAATTTCTTCTGCTTCTTTCCTGGATTTAATATTGAACCTAATACCTACTCCTGCACCTAAGCTGGGGTAGAGATTTTTTCTTTCCTTTCTTTCCCTCTCAATTACAGTGATTTTTCACTATGTGCTCAGCAGTGTTCTCACTCGTTTTATTGCCTTTCCTCCTTCAGATTAAGGCTTTGGCTCCATATAAAGAAATATGGAGGGATGTTTCTGGGCAGAATTGTCTCAGAGACTGCAGTTACACTCTCCTAGTTCTACATGGGAAACTTTCCAAGGACTCTCCACAGTATTCCTTGTGAGCACCAGGTGTGTGCAAACCCACAATGAGGAAAAACTTGCAGGAGGGTCAAAATCCCTCCACATCTGTAGCCAATAAAGCTGCATACCCAGGCTGGCCCATAGTAATCCATCAGCAGTTGGTTAGAAATGTCGAGTTGAACCTTCCCCTGGGCTAATATGGCCTTGATGATGTCTTCCCAGTAAGAAAATCCCTAGACCCTGTTTCTCTTCTCTCTTCCTAGATTTCAGGTTAGCTGTTTGCTCTGTAACATCAGTTTTCAGATAATTCCAGGAAACCTTTATAATTTGCTGTTTGTCCAGCTTTTCACTTGTTCAGAAGGAAGGAGCGAAGACTCTCTCCTTGACCAGACTCCAGGTAGCACCTTCTGAGTCCTCTTCTCATCTAGCCCTCTCCCCTCAGCCCCTGAAGACTTGGACAAACACTGACATAGTTTCTAACAGCTCAAGGCTTCCCTCCTTAATATGCCTGCTTGAGAAAGCTCAAGGCTAACAGAGAATTGACTGTTTGTCCCAGCCAACACCTGAGATGGGGCTGCTGTTCCTTCCCATCCCCCCTCCATAAGTGCCAGGTGGAAACCCTTGTGTGTCACAGGTCCAACACCCCTTCCCACTTCCTGTAACTTTTCACTTCCTTGATTCTTTGGAGCCCCTGGTCACCTCATTCCCCCCTCCTTTCTTTGCCTTAAAATGCCTGTCACCTGTCCACAGATCACAGTTGAGTTCAGTTCATTGAACCTTTCCCTACTGCAGGAGTTACTGCCCATTAAGATCTGCCATGATGACTTTCCCTGCCTCAGGCTTTGTTGATCTTTACAGGAGTAGCACTCTTTCCAGCCCTCTGTATTTCTGAACTGAACCTGAAAGTCTGAATTATAACATGGGCTTATGTGCACTTAAATAAAATGCTTTTCTTATGTATAAGTACCTCCTGTATTCCATACAGGCATCCTTGACTACCCTCTCAACAGCCTGAACAGAGAACCTTCAATGTCTTGAATGTGTCTAACTGCAGCCCTGAAACATAAGTGTTTTATTTCTGAGAGTATCTAGCTGACCCGCCAAACAATGTATGAATATAAATGAGACAGAAGGTCTGAATTCCTTAATCTCAATCTAAAGAGTCAGTCTTCCTGGTAATTCCTTGTTGCAGAAGTTGAAAGTCATCCTTATACTTACCTAATAACTTTTCATTTTCTAACTAATACAGAAAAGTGAAGCTTTATACCTCTTGAACATAAAAGAAATTACTTTTATTTTATTCCCAAGATCTGTCAAATTTAGCTTTCCAATTCAATGCAGAAGAGTTATATCTCTCTGCATATTTACTGAGAGCCAAAACCTTAGACTTGTGTTTCTCACATTTGAGTGGCTCTCAGAAGCACAGTGGTTGATGAAGTAAAATGCCACTTCAGTGACTTGTGCATCTAAAGTAAAATGCTTTCTGGGAAGTCAACTGAAATGCTTTCACTACTGATGTGATCACTTTTATGTTGGAACTATAAAGTTAATAAAAGCACAGTGGAGGGTAGTCTACCATGCCCTTTGTTTTATTTTATCCAAGGGGAGCCTAACTTTTGCAGTTACAGTAAAGTATGGTGCTGTTTCCATTATAAATTCCAATTTACATGACTTTATAGCATAGCTCTGAGAGTTCAAGACGGACTCCAATTTCCAAAGCAGCATCAGCCCAGGAGCAAGATTGGAAATGGCTTGTCCCTGTTATAAAATTCAAAGGATGGGAAATATGAAATAGGAGTTTTCTTGACCGCATTCCTTTTTCTCTGATAAAATGCATACCTATAACTGAAAATATATGCTAGCATATTGAATGCAGTATTGAAAGTCATTTCTGTTTATTGTGTGCTGCCGGGTCCTTGAATATGATGTGAAGATAATGGCTTGCATAATAATAAAACTTTGAATAGCCTCAAAAAAAGTCAATACCAAAAGTCTTATTTTCTCTTAAATTCAATAACATAGTAGCTGAAGAAAAATTAGAATAGGTATAATTATAAATAGTGCATTATAATTATTATTAAAATGAATTATTAAAATCTATGACTATGAACAACAAATAACACATTATTAGAGTAAAATACTAAGCTTGAATAAAGAATATTCAGTTTCAGGTACTAAACCATACATACAGAGAAGGCAATGGCACCCCACTCCAGTACTCTTGCCTGGAAAAATCCCATGGGTGGAGGAGCCTGGTAGGCTGCAGTCCATGGGGTCGCTAAGAGTCAGACACGACTGAGCGACTTCACTTTCACTTTTCACTTTCATGCATTGGAGAAGGAAATGGCAACCCACTCCAGTGTTCTTGCCTGGAGAATCCCAGGGATGGCGGAGCCTGGTGGGCGGCTGTCTATGGGGTCTTACAGAGTAGGACAAGACTGAAGTGACTTAGCAACAGGACTCTTTCAAATTGGGCTTCCCCAGTGGCTCAGAGAGTAAAGCGTCTGCCTACAATGCGGGAGACCTGAGCTTGATCCCTGGGTTGGGAAGATCCTCTGGAGAAGGAAATGGCAACCCACTCCAGTACTCTTGCCTGGAAAATCCCATGGTCTGAGAAGGCTGGTAGGCTCTAGTCCATGGGGTTGCAAAGAGTCCCATGCGACTGAGCAACTAGGAATCTTTCAAATTAGGAAAAGACAATTTTACCACTTGCCACTATGTCCTATTTCTAATATGCATTTCGTTTTTAAAACATAAAGTCATGATATCACTGCCAAGAGAGTAGTCTTCTGCAACATTTTTAAATGTTTTGTAAAACAAGAGCAAGAACATTGCTTTTCCTACGGCAAGACATTGAAAAGAACAAAATTCTAAAGGGTATTTGTAAAGCACTGTAGCTGCTGTAATGAATGTGACAAATTGTTCTCAGCACCACAATGGATGAGAAAGCAGACTCCTTGAGCTGCAGTCAGGAACCTCAGGCTGCTATTTCATGCTCTAAAAAACACCATCTCTGCTTATTTCTAAAAGTGTTAGGGGCTTCTGCTCCCAGAGGGTGTTCATCCACCATCCTCCATGATGGCCTAGGGGATGAGACCACTTCCAGGTGAGAAGGGTTCATCTGTTTGATAGAAGACACTCTCAGTTCTCCTTCTTTGAACTGAGAAGACAAATTTGTATAGTCTTGGAGGCTCCCCTTTTCTCAGATTATGATAACTTAGTGAGAGCTGGCCCAGCAAATCTGAGGTCAGATCAAAAGGGCAGGCACCAGTCACTAGACTTAGAGCCTCCTTTCCAGTGATGCCCCTTCCTGGCTCTGGACACTTTCCCGATTACACAGTCACTTAACTCCCCTGCCCTTCACCCTATAATTATGGAAAGCATGAATGGGGCAGGTCTTTTCGAGGGAATGCTGGCTAGGGGGCATGCAGACCACCTATATGTGACCTGAAATGCCAGCTGTAAAGATGTCAATAGATGGTGGACCCTGTATCACTTCTTTACCTGTTGATGTCTCTTTTTCTTAGATACTACATTTAAAAATTTTTCTGTATTGAGAATTATATGAAAATATCAATCTCTCAGGCAGTATAATTTTAAAGAACATTTTCTACAATAGCACAATCATATCCATTTCCCTCTACTATATTTGGAAAACAACAATTATTTTTAGTGATACTCTTATTAGAAATTATCCTAGTTTCAACATATTAGCATTTTGTTTTCAAGTTTAAATTATAGTATTTTAAGCAGCCATGCATAATGACATATCCCTATCCCAGAGTCACAAAGTTGAGTAGATGAGAATCTATTAGTATTCAGATGAAAAGAATTGCCTAGGTCACTGCCACATGGAAAGAGTCAGGAACAAAGCCATAACAAAGATCTCAGCATCGAATATCAATGAGGAAAGTAGAGTCAAAAATCCATAACAAGATTCTGGCAAACAAAATCCAACAGCACATTAAAAGGCTCATACATTGTGATCAAGTGGGCTTTAACCCAGGGATCTAAGGATACTTGAATATACTCAAGTAAATCAATGTGAGAAGCCATATTAACAAATTAAAAGATAAAAATCATATAATCATTTCAATAGATGCAGAGAAAGATTTTGACAAAATTCGATACCCATTTATGACAAAAACTATTCAGAAAGTAAGCACAGAAGAAACCTAACTCATCATAGTAAAGGTCTTACATGATAAACCCACAACAAACATTATTCTCAATGGTGAAAAATTGATAGCATTTCTCTAAATTAGGAACAAGACAAGGGTACCCACTCTTGCCACTATTATTCAACATAATCTCAGAAGTCCTAGCCATAGCCATTAGAGAAGAAAAAGAAATTAAAGGAATCCAGATTGGAAAAGAAGTAAAACTCTCACTGCTTATAGATGACATGATACTATACAGATAACACCCTAAAGATGACACCAGAAAATTACTAGAACTAATCAATGAAGATTGTAAAGTTGCAGGATATAAAATAAATACACAGAAATCGTTTGCATTCCTATACACTATCAATGAAAAATCAGAAAGAGAAATTAAGGAAGCAATCACATTCACCATTGCAACAAAATGATAAAATACCTAGTAGTAAATCTATCTAAATAGACAAAAAACCTGTATGCAGAAAATTGTAAGAAACTGATTAAAGAAATCAAAGGTGATACAAATAGATGGAGAAATATACCATGCTCTTGAATTGGAAGAATCAATATAGTGAAAATGAGTATTCTACTCAAAGTAATCTACAGACTCAATGCAATGCCTATCAAACTACCAATAATATTTATCACAGAACTAGAACAAAAATTTCACAGTTTGTATGGAAACACACACACAAACCCTAAATAGCCAAATCGTCTTGAGGAAAGAAAAAAAAAAAAAAAAAAAACAGAGCTGGAAGAATCAATCTTTTTGACTTCGGACTGTGCTACAAAGCTAGAGTCATTAAAATAGTATGATATTAGCACACACACACAAAAAAAAGCAGAAGTAGAGATCAATGGAATAAGATAGAAAGCCCAGAGATAAACTCATGCACCTATGGACACCTTATATTTCACAAAGGAAACCAGTCACAAAGGGGGCAAGAATATACCATGGAGTAAAGACAGCCTCTTCAATAAGAGGTGCTGGGAAAACTGAACAGCTATATGTAAAAGAATGAAATTAGAACATGTCTTAACGCCATGCCAAAAAATAAACTCAAAATGAATTAAAAACTTAAATGTAAGGCCAGAAAATATAAAGTTCTTAGAGGAAAACATGGGCAGTACACTCTTTGACATCGATCACAGCAAAATCCTCTTTGACTTCCTAATGTAATGGAAATAAAAGCAAAAATAGACAAATGGAACTAATTAAACTTAAAAACTTTTGCACAGCAAAGGAAATAATAAAGAAGACTAAAATACAACCCTCAGAATGGCAGAAAATAATGGCAAATGAAACAACTGACAAAGGATTAATCTCCAAAATATATAAGCAGCTCATCAATAGCAGAAAAAAAATAAAAATAAAAAAACAGTCCAATCAAAAAACAGGTAGAAGATCTAAACAGACATTTCTGCAAAGTAGAAATGCAAAAGATCTAAACAAACTCATGAAAAGAAGCTCAACATCTCTCATTATTAGCGAAATGCTAATCAAAACTACAGTGAAGTATCAACTCATACCAGTCAGAATGGCCATCATAAAAAAACACTACAAACAATAAATGCTGGAGAGGATTTGGAAAAAAAGGGACCCTTCTACCTTATTGGTGAGAATGTAAACTGATAAAGCCATTATGGAGAAGAGTATGGAATTTTCTTAAAAATCTAAGAATAAATCCACCAAATGACCCAATAATATCACTAATGGCCATATGCCCTGAGAAAGCTACAATTCTAAAAGACACATGTACTGCAGTGCTCATTTCAGCACTGTTACAATAGCCAGGACATAGAAACAGCCAATGTCCATTGTCAGAAAAATGGATAAAGATGGCATGGTGCATATACAAAATGGAATATTACTCAATAATAAAAAAGAATGCATTGGAATCAGTTCTGATGAGGAGGATGAACCTAGAACCTGTTATACAGAATAAAGTAAGTCAGAAATTAAAAAACAAATATATTTTAACACATATATTTGGAATCTAGAAAAATGGTACTGATGAACCTATTTGCAGGGAACAAATGGAGACACAGATGTAGAGAATGGACTTGTGGACACAGTGAGAGAAGGAGAGCATGGATTGGATCCAGAAAGTAATATCAATGTATATACACTATCATATGCAAAAAAGAAGCTGGTGAGAAGTTGCTATACAACACAGGGAGCCCAGCCTGATGCTCTGTGATGACCTAGAGGGGTGGGTTGAGAGAGGGGGAGGGAGGCTCAGGAAGGAGAGTATACATATAGTTATGGCTGATTTGCACTGTTTTACAGCAGAAACCAACACAACTTTGTAAAGAAATTTTTGTTTAATTAAAAAATAAATTTAAAAAAATTCACCCCCTCAAAAAAGAATAGGTATATGTATAACTGAATCACTCACTTTGCTGTACACCTGAAACTAACACAAATTGTTAGTCAACTCTACTCCAACATAAAATAAAAATTTTAGCACTAAATCAGTTAATAAAAACCTGTCTTTTAAACCAGTTGCTATAGGGTCTGGCATAAAGTGAAGCCCTACTTATATGCAGAGTACATCATGAGAAACACTGGGCTAGAAGAAGCACAAGCTGGAATCAAGATTGCCGGGAGAAATATCAATAACCTCAGATATGCAGAGGATACCACCCTTATGGCAGAAAGTGAAGAGGAAATAAAAAGCCTCTTGATGAAAGTGAAAGTGGAGAGTGAAAAAGTTGGCTTAAAGCTCAACATTCAGAAAACGAAGATCATGACATCTGGTCCCATCACTTCATGGGAAATAGATGGGGAAACAGTGGAAACGGTGTCAGACTATTTTTTGAGGCTCCAAAATCACTGAAGATGATGACTGCAGCCATGAATTTAAAAGACGCTTACTCCTTGGAAGGAAAGTTATGACCAACATAGACGACATATTGAAAAGCAGAGACATTACTTTGCCAACAAAACTTTGTCTAGTCAAGGCTATGGTTTTTCCAGTGGTCATGTGTGGATGTGAAAGTAGGACTGTGAAGAAAGCTGAGTGCCAAAGAATTGATGCTTTTGAACTGTGGTGTTGGAGAAGACTCTTGAGGGTTCCTTGGACTGCAAGGAGATCCAACCAGTCCATTCTGAAGGTGATCAGCCCTGGGATTTCTTTGGAAGGAATGATGCTAAAGCTGAAACTCCCGTATTTTGGCCACCTCATGTGAAGAGTTGACTCAGTGGAAAAGACCCTGATGCTGGGAGGGATGGGGGCAGGAGGAGAAGGGGACAACAGAGGATGAGATGGCTGGATGGCATCACTGCCTCGATGGATGTGAGTCTGAGTGAACTCCGGGAGATGGTGATGGACAGGGAGGCCTGGCGTGCTGCAATTCATCGGGTCGCAAAGAGTCGGACATGACTGACTGAACTGAACTGAACTGAATGAAGATTAGTTCCACTTACTTATCTTTGTTATTCTTTATTACTTAATATTTGTTAACAACTGTCAAGGGATTTCCAGAGTTAAATGTGCTTTAAATAATTTCTGTCCTTAATGCAATATTACTTATTATTATTATTTGTATTTATCTATCAACAAGTATCTCTTAACTGGCATTAAAAGCACATAGTAAATCTGAAGTCTGGGAAGATTTTTCACAATTTAAATTTTTTAATATATTGTTAAAGGAAATGTTGGAGCCTCAATTGGGACCTAGTGTCATTTTTCTCTCTGATCAAACCTATGCTATTGGAACACAATGATAATTCACAAACATTAATCTTAGCAGATTTAGAAGCACCAACCCTTGACATAGCTTATGGTTCTACTTACCTGGGACTACATTATATGTGTGTTTAGGCTCCATTTTTAATCAACTTTGCCAGATGATTCAAGTGCTCTTAAGACTTTATTTGCTAAATGTTAAAATGGACAGAGTCCTCAGGGAGTATAGTAATACATACCAGCTACAGAAGGAGCACTCTCCTGATTTGTACCCAACTTTCCAACTCACGTGACCCAACGTTCATGCTCAGAATTGTACCATGGATGCTTTTGTGCATGATGCACCTTAAAAAGCATTGGTTTCAAAAGCTGAAGATGAATACAAAGGGAGTTAATGTCATGTTTGTGTAGTNTGTACCATGGATGCTTTTGTGCATGATGCACCTTAAAAAGCATTGGTTTCAAAAGCTGAAGATGAATACAAAGGGAGTTAGTGTCATGTTTGTGTAGTGGATTTCAGTGTCAGAAAACATTAGAGGTTGCTAGCTGTTCTGAAAACTGCTTGAATAACTGAAAAACAGTAATTTATAAGCATGATGCCTCAATTTCCTAATTTACAGAAAGTGATCGACAACATATTCTCTGAAGTATAGATGTGTGACTGAGGATGTAGGGAACTTAGCACATTTCACTGATGAGCATTCATTCCTGTTGACTCTCCTTTAGTTGCTTCACATCCATTTCCTTTTTCAAATGCTTAAAGGCTGGCAGTGAGGGAGCCGTACTCACTTTTCAGAAATGCTGAGTGTGATGCCTGTTCTGATGCCATTAGGACGCCTGCACTGGGTATTATGCTTCCTCCCCAGGATAAAATGGGCCCCTATGTCCTGCAGGCTCTTACACATTAGGTGTTTATGCATTTACCTTTTCTAGCTGGTTCTGAAAAGGTATGCATCTCTTTTATCAGACAGAATTGCTACAAGCACATGAAAACAGCTTGTTTTCTACTGGAGAAAGTGGACTTTTTTCTTGTTTATATCACATACCGATTATAGATTTCTGCATTTGCATAGTATTTGGGAAAGGCATACTCAGGCTAAGTTTTCTGACAAAGGACAGCTTACTCTTCTGAAAAATTTTATACTGAATTTATCTATCTGTAAAATAGATATCATCTAACTACATATTGTTGTTGTTCAGTCACCCAGTCTTGTCCAACTCTTTGTGACCCCATGGACTGCAGCATGCTAGGCCTCCCTGTCCCTCATCATCTCTCAGAGTTTGTCCAAGGTCATGTCCATTGCATCGGTGATGACATCCTGCCATCTCATCCTCTGACACCCTCTTCTCCTTCTGCCCTCAATCTTTCCCAGCATTGGGGACTTTTCAGTGAGTTGGCTGTTCGCATCAGATGACTACCATACTGGAGCTTCAGCTTCAATATCGGTCCTTCCAATAGTTATTCAGGGTTTGTTTCCCTTAAGATTGACTGGTTTGATCTCCCTGCTGTCCAGTGGATTCTCAGAAGTCTTCTCCAGCACCACAGTTCAAAGGCATCAGTTATTTGATGCTTTGCCTTCCTTATGGTCCAGCTCTCACACCCATATGTGACCCCTGGGAAGACCATAGCCTTGACTATACAGACCTTTGTCAGCAGAGTACTGTCTCTGCTTTCAACACACTGCCTAGGTTTGTCATATCTTTCCTGCCAAGAAACAATCATCTTCCAATTTCATGGTTGTAGTCACCATCCGCAGTGATTTTAGAGCCAAAGAAGAAGAAATCTGTCACAACTTCCACATTTTCCCTTTCTATTTGCCATGAATTAGTGGGGCCAGATGCCATGATCTTAGGATTTTTTAATATTTACTTTTTTAAAATATAAATTTATTTATTTTAATTGGAGGTTAATTGCTTTACAATATTGTATTGGTTTTGCCATACATCAACATGAATCTGCCACAGGTATACACGTGTAATATTTACTTTTAAGCTGGCTCTTTCACTCTCCTCCTTCATCATCATCAAGAGACTCTTTAGTTTCTTTTCACTTTCTGCCATTTCAGTGGTATCATCTGCATATCTGAGGCTGATGATGTTTCTGCCATCTGTCTTAATTCCAGCTTGTACTTCATCCAGCCCAGCATTTCTTATGATGTGCTCAGGGTATAGATTAAGCAAACAGGGTGACAGCAGACAGCCCTGTCTTACTCTTTTCTTATTCTTGAGCCAATCAGTTGTTCCATACAGGGTTCTAACATTGCTTCTTGACCTATATATGGGTTTCTTGGGGGAAAGGTAAGATGGTCTGGTATTCCTATCTCTTTAAGAGCTTTTAACAATTTGCTATGATCCACATAGTCAAAAGCTTTAGTGTGTTAGGTAAACCAGAGATATTATTATTTTTCTAGAATTCCCTTGCTGTATCCATGATCCAGTGAATGTTGGCAATTTGACCTCTGGTTCTTCTTCCTTTTCTAAACCCAGCTTGGACACCTGGGATTTCTTGGTTCACATAATGTTGAAGCTTGGCATGCAAGATTTTTAACTAGATTCAAGGGATCAGATCTAGTTAACAATATGCCTAAAGAACTATGGACAGAGGTCCACAGGATTGTGCAGGAAGCAGTGAACAAAATCATCCCAAAGAAAAAGAAAACCCAGAGGGTAAAGTGGTTATGTGAAGTGGCTTTACAAATAAATAAAAATCATCTATACATATTAAGAGAAAATGACAGTAAGGGAAAGAGAGAGGGAAAATGTTCAAAGATAAGTAAAAGGTATTTATACTATTAAATGCTTCAACAATTCCAAACATGTAATTTTATGTGCCTTTTAGTCATCATTTTGATCATGAATTTCAGAATTTTCAGTATGTTTTTAATGTTATATCTTACATTTCATAATTTATTGGAAGTTAGAGCAATTCATTCTAAATGTTTTCTGCATTTACCTTGTCTAATGTCTTACATCTTTGAAAAAGAACACTGTTTGTATTAAAGCTACACTTATCACAAGATCAGTGCTTTAACTTTTCTATTTAAACATATGTGAAATAATTAATGAAAATATGATTAATTATTTAAATAATTTCTGAAGATAAAATTGTTTCTGAAGTGAACATGTTCTGTTTACCTCGGCATGTCTAAGCAATATTTTTCCCCTGTCTGTTTATCTTGTGATATTTCAAAATTCTGGTGGGTTTTCAAAGGCAGTTTATAAAGTGAGTGAGAGTCTTCCAGTGTGCCCAGAATAGCCCTCCTCTGTGCCAGTTGTTCCAAAATAACCAAGAACCATTTCCTTTCATTCTTCAAGTCTGACAAATAATTATAACCTTATGCATTTTACTAATGTTTTTGTACCATGTGAATCATTGTGTATTACTAAAATGCTATACACAAACCTGTGAAAATATGGCCAGAAAGTGACAAAATTTAGTGTGAAATATCTATTTTTATGTATTTTATATAATTTAGGTGACTTTTAAAAAATGCCACCATCACCCTAATACCAAAACCTGACAAAGATGCTACAAAAAAAGAAAACTACAGGCCAATATCACTGATGAACATAGATGCAAAAATCCTCAACAAAATTCTAGNTAAAAATGCATTTCAATACTTGGGTTATCAATTTCAACTGTTCTCACTTTGATCCTTCCAACAAGTAAGAGATTCCTTACAAACACATAAAGGAGGGATCTATGTGTGAATGTACATGTTTCCTACAAATAGGATTATTCAAAAGTTTAGATTAATCAAGCATCCATGTTTTGAACCAAACAAGGCCCCATATTCAATATTATAGGTTTACCAAAATTAATGAGATACAATTGTTATAAGGAATTATCATTTATTTGGGTGAGCAGAATAGAATAGATATTCATTTTTACTTATTTCTATGCTTTCCTATGTTTTTCTACTCATGGAAAAACATTTTTGCTGTAGGTCAAACGTGTACCCAGGAAAATGTGATAGAAGATGACAAATTTGATGGTGAGTCTAGTCAAATTTGATGGTGAGTCTAGTCAAGGCAGTCGTTGTTCCAGTGATCATGTATGGATGTGAGAGTTGGACTGTGAGGAAAGCTGAGCACCGAAGAATTGATGCTTTTGAAGTGTGGTGTTGGAGAAGACTCTTGAGAGTCCCTTGGACTGCAAGGAGATCCAACCAGTCAATCCTAAAGGGAATCAGTCCTGGGATTTCTTTGGAAGGAATGATGCTAAAGCTGAAACTCCTGTACTTCGGCCACCTCATGGGAAGAGTTGACTCATTGGAAAAGACTCTGATGCTGGGAAGGATTGGGGGCAGGAGGAGAAGGGGATGATAGAGGATGAGATGGCTGAATGGCATCACTGACTCGATGGACATGAGTCTGAGTGAACTCCGGGAGATGGTAATGGACAGGGAGACCTGGCGTGCTGCAATTTCATAGTGTCGCAAAGAGTTGGACACGACTGAGGGACTGAACTGAACTGAACTGAAAGAGATAAATTGTGCTTTTAATTTTGCTCTCTGTTATTGTACTTTTCAACCACTTCTCATCTTTCACACTGCTACATACAGCAGTAAGAGAATGTATCAATTCCCTTTGGTCAACACAATTAACCAAAGTAGTGAAGACTTAGCATTTGGCCACCAAAGACTGTTTGCTGTTAAGCATCCCTTTATAGAAGTCATCTGTGTTATATGGAATGATATCCTGCATCACTTTGGTGAATTTAAATTATTCCTCCAGCTGGAGCAGCAGAAATGGACCATGAAAGTCTAGGATTTAGTGACTTAGGATTCAGTTTTGTTTTGTTTTGTTTGTTTGTTTTTCCTACAAGGTGACAGTTCCATAGGAAAATAGAATTTGCAGAAGTGTGAAGTTCAAAAAACTCTATGTACATTTGGGTGAACTATAAGAAATATCACCCTACAGAGGTTTAGAGAGCCTATTGGAAGGAGCAGAATCTGAACATGAAAAGGAAATTTTAAGATATATTTGGAAATCTTAAATTCCAGGTTATGATGACTATAACTTATTTTTGAGCATTAGAGATATCACTATATAATAATAGCTAAATGTAATAAGCAAGACTGAAGAGGTAAATGTTTCACTTTTTTAAAATTTAGTTGGCAAATTAAAACTAAAGCTATGTTTTTACAGCTTATAAAGATAGTGAAGAATAAGATACTAATAAATAACTGTATAAATCATGCATTTGAAAAGGAATACTTTAGTGTAAGTCGTTTCCAACTCTTTGTGATCCCGTGAACTGCAGCCCACCAGGCTCCTCCATCCATGGGATTCTCCAGGCAAGAGTACTGGAGTGGGTTGCCATTTCCTTCTCCAGGGGATCTTCCTGACCCAGGGATCAAACCCAGGTCTCCCGCATCATAGTCACATGCTTTAACCTCTGAGCCACCAGGTAAGTCTACCATATTCCAAAACTCAAAAGGATAACAATTCATGCTGCAACTTACATAGGCAAATAACATTTTTATTGGAAGAAAAAGAGATGTTTCATGGGACCTGAGGTTGATCAAAGCAATAATTCATTTGGATCTCAGAAAGAAGTAAAATCCTGACTTCTCATTCTCATTTCTGCTTTTGTTCAATATGCTGCTTTTATTCTGGTTTCTTAAGAAAGAAGATTGCTTTACCCACATGTTGCAGAACATGGCAATCAACTTTCCCTTTATTTTATTTTATGGCTTCAGTCATTGAATTTAGAACAAATTTACTCCATCTTCCAAAGAAAAAAATGGATATACAGAGTCATATGTTCCTAGCCTGACAGGGATGTTCTGATAACAATGCTGCTGCTGCTAAGTCGCTTCAGTCATGTCCAACTCTGTGTGACCCCATGGACTGAAGCCTACCAGGCTCCTCCACCCATGGGATTTTTCCAGACAAGAGTACTGGAGTGGGGTGCCGTTGCCTTCTCCATCTGATAACAATATGTGCATACAAAAGGACTGAGAGAGAGGAATAGCAATTTATTTTAAGAGAAGAATGCATACTTTAAGAGAAGAATGCATACTGATAAATACTAGATAGCCATTACAATCTGGGCATATAATGATTTGCAGGTTCTATTTAGTTAATTTAATAAATTTGTATAAGTCATACACAATGGTAGACAATTGAATACTATATGAGATAAGTTGAGTTATTTCCCTCATGGAGGGCATAGCATATATTGTATTTTTAAAATACATTCTTAGATCTAGATTTAACTCCCAGGATGTGAGAAATAAAATGAGTTTACCTAGGTAAAGAACTTAAAGTCCCTGGTATATAGTATTAATAGCATATGTATGTATTAATAAAAAATGTTCAAACTTTTAATATCTTGAGCCTAGAGAGGTACTTACAGATCTTATACAGATTTGGATGCTGCTACCAATATCATCATGTCTAGTCAAGATCATTTTGCTTGCCAAGGAAGGAAATCTGAATCAAACTGTTTTTGTCAAAAAGGAAAAATTATAAACTCATTTAGTCAGCTGATGGGATGTCAGCTGTATTGAGAGGAGTCTTTGTTAACAATGACCATAAGTGAACTTTAGAAAATTTAAGCAGTTTGGTTGCTTACTGGAAACATAAGGGTTTATTCATAATTGAGTATAATCTGAAGAGTGAGGAAACTGGAAGGCCAGAGGGTAGAGGGATGGACACGGTCATCTGTGACTCTCTTGGTCCTAGTGTCACTCAGCCCAGCTGCAAACCTGTGAAAGAGGGCTCTTCACTCACCAATACGGGTCAGGTCCTCCCTGTTGACCAGAACCCTAGATGGAAGATTTTACCAAGGATATGTTGAGTTGTGGAGGCAAAAGTAGGAAGATTTGTCCTTTCTAGAACAAGGGGAAATGATTTTGGAGAGAAAAGCAAGAGATATGTAGCACAATGTGTCAGAACTCAATGATGTTTAGGAATTCTGCAGGTTCTGTAGTTTGAACAAGAAAATGCATGCTAACTAATGTACATCAGTTTAAAGCGAATTCTGAACAATGCATTTTTTTTAAATTCCTAAACCATAATTATTGGTGGTTAAATTTTTACTTTTCATTTCTAATGGATTTCCTTAGAGGAAAACAGCAATAACAAAACACTAAATTATAACCCCAATTCCCTTTCTCTGCTATCCCACCCTCTAAGCACACTACACTATGGCTCTCTGACAAAATAAGATCTGAACTAATAATTTATATGTGGAATTAAAAGGAAATATATTTTTAACTCTGCTGCTAAGTCACTTCAGTTGTGTCCGAGTCTGTGTGACCCCATAGACGGCAGCCCACCAGGCTCCCCTGTCCCTGGGATTCTCCAGGCAAGAACACTGGAGTGGGTTGCCATTTCCTTCTTCAATGCATGAAAGTGAAAAGTGAAAGTGAAGTCGCTCAGTCGTGTCCGACTCTTCGTGACCCTATGGACTGCAGCCTACCAAGCTCCTCTGTCAATGGGATTTTCCAGGCAAGAGTACTGGAGTGGGGTGCCATTGCCTTCTCCGTTTTAACTCTGAAGTTTGTCCTAAATTTGTATCATTATCGATAAGACACAGCAGTTATCACAACTCTGTATGTAAATAGGTTTTGGATTCCTTTTTTAATTTAAATTTATTTATTTTAATTGGAGGCTAATTAATTTTTATCAGTTCTCTTATCACCAGGATACCATTTTCCAAACTAAAACAATACAGTGAAAAGTTTTTAAAAATGTGTATGCTTATTTGAAAATTTCAAATGTAATTCAAGTCCAAAGATTGGTTAAGTATGCTTTCCCCTTCTGTCACCTGAAATACAACCCCTCTTTATAACTGTCAGCAGACATTACTTAATATCCACAGTTATCAGTTATTTTGGGAATAAAAAGATATTTTCAGTGTTTTGGGTTTCACTAAAATTCCCATTTTATATTTACAATAAAATCTGCCAGGATAGATGAACCAACCAAGCATCTATGCATTCAGGTAAAAAGCCAAGTTTGCAGTTGGGTAGAGACCAGGTGGACTCCCCAGCCTAGTGAGTGATGAAAGAGTCTTTATAAATCTCTCTCACACCAGGAGTTTAGAATGGAGAGACTAACCCATAGCTATTCCTACTCAAGCCACAAGCACAGGTGGCCCCAAGATGTAATCTATGTATCCAAGCTCTGATTCTTTTTTGTATATTCAGTTAAATAATTCACACTCTGTGTTTCTTGTCATAACAGTTCAGTTCAGTTCAGTCGCTCAGTCATGTCCGAAATGAATCGCAGCACACCAGGCCTCCCTGTCCATCACCATCTCCCGGAGTTCACTCAGACTCACGTCCATCATGTCCGTGATGCCATCCAGCCATCTCATCCTGGGTCGTCCCCTTCTCCTCCTGCCCCCTAATCCCTCCCAGCATCAGAGTCTTTTCCAATGAATCAACTCTTCGCATGAGGTGGCCAAAGTACTGGAATTTCAGCTTCAGCATCATTCCTTCCAAAGAAATCCCAGGGTTGATCTCCTTCAGAATGGACTGGTTGGATCTCCTTGCAGTCCAAGGGACTCTCAAGAGTCTTCTCCAACACCACAGTTCAAACGCATCAATTCTTCGGCTCTCAGCCTTCTTCACAGTCAAACTCTCACATCCATACATGACCACTGGAAAAACCATAGCCTTGACTAGACGGACCTTAGTCGGCAAAGTAATGTCTCTGCTTTTGAATATACTATCTAGGTTGGTCATAACTTTTCTTCCAAGGAGTAAGCGTCTTTTAATTTCATGGCTGCAGTCATCATCTGCAGTGATTTTGGAGCCCAAAATAATAAAGTCTGACACTGTTTCCACTGTTTCCCCATCTATTTCCCATGAAGTGATGGGACCAGATGCCATGATCTTTGTTTTCTGAATGTTGAGCTTTAAGCCAACTTTTTCTCTCTCCTCTTTCACCTTCATCAAGAGGCTTTTTAGCTCCTCTTCACTTTCTGCCATAAGGGTGGTGTCATCTGCATATCTGAGGTTATTGATATTTCTCCCGGCAATCTTGATTCCAGCTTGTGTTTCTTCCAGTCCGGCGTTTCTCATGATGTGCTCTGCATAGAAGTTAAATAAGCGGGGTGACAATATACAGCCTTGACGTACTCCTTTTCCTATTTGGATCCAGTCTGTTGTTCCATGTCCAGTTCTAACTGTTGCTTCCTGACCTGCATATAGATTTCTCAAGAGGCAGGTCAGGTGGTCTGATATTCCCATTTCTTTCAGAATTTTCCACAGGTTAAAGTAGAAACATGTATTAATGCAAAATAGTACAGATTTCCCAGGCATGAGTTTAACTATATTTTAAGATGCCATAAAATACATACTTATCCAGGCATTTGAAGCATCCCTGGGGCAAAACAAGCCAGAGCAGGATTAAATGCAATGACCTGAATCCTGACTACTTCTCATCTGTCTGCCCACCTTTGCTCCATTAGAGTTTCATGCTCCATTTTCTCCCCCAGTTTTTGGACCCACAGTTCAGGTAAAAGAGGCCAAAACCACAAATGGTATTTCAAATGATGTAGAATAAACACAAGTAGAGTAGGAAACGGCAACCCAGTCCAGTATTCTTGCCTGCAAAATTCCATGAACAGAGGAACTTGTAGACTACAGTCCATGGGGGTTGCAAAGTCAGATATGACTGAAGACACATGCACTCTCATGCAGAAAAAAAAAAAAAAACACAAAAATTAACCTATAAAATTTACTAAAAGTCTACTCAGTTACTCTGACAAAAGGAACGTTGATCTTCCTAGAGTTAATGGTCTGATCAGGAAGGCAAGCTAAACATTGTGCAATGGTAAGATGTAATGCAACAATAAACACTATAGCCTGGTGTTTGCACCACTTATCTGTAGGGTACATACAGGACTAATCTGGTGCAACACAGGCACCACTTAGCTCAGTTGGAGGTGATGAAGGATTAAGTCACAGAGGAGCCGAGTGTTAAAGATAGTCAGGAATTAAGTAGAAGAAATGGTTACTGATAAAGGTTTTAGACAGTGGGAAAGGCATATGTGAATTTATGAAAGCAAAAAAAATCAAAAATAAAGATAACACTCAGAATAAAGATAAGTTGGGCTAAACTGAATCTGTGTCAGAAGTCAAAGCACATGAACAAAGAACACAGATGGAATCAGTATGATCAGAAACTTGGAAAGATAGAAAAAGAGGCCAGATTCAGTGCAAGCAGCGATGGAGGTAAGACTTGGGAGCCATAAAAGTTGATTCAGGAAGTAGGTGTGGGGTCCTGAATTTTAGCAACAGTATCCTTTTCCCATGGGATATTCCCATCAAGTAGAGGCATAGCTAAAAAGACACACCCTGAACTTTATGTCCTTCAATAAGTGACTTATTTTTGCCACCCCTCTATATCCAAGCTCCTTGGAAAGAAAATCTTCAGTAACTGCATCATTGATATCAATTACACATATTCTTTATTTTATTTTGATAGGGTAAAATATGCAAAGTGTCAAAGTATTGAAAATAAGATGGCAAACGGCAACACGCCTACTATTTACCAGGATCCTCCCTGGTTTCTCTTTCTGATAAACTCTCCTTTAACCTCAGCTCTGTGCCCCAATCCGGACTCATGCATAGTGTCAACATAACCCTTTCCCCCTGACTTCTGGTTTAGTTCAGCCAAAGGGGACCACAAGTTTAAGAAAGAAAGAAGACTGAGATATAGGTTTCTACTTTTATCTCCATCCATGATGCCAAACTTCGGCAGGGTCCTTTGACCAGAAGTCCCAGTTTCTATCAAAAGTTTCTTTAACACCTTCTTCTCCCACCCCCCTCTGCCCTTTCTCCCTTGTCTCATTTCTGTCTCATGATAACCACTCCCTCTTTTACCCTTCCAGGATTGTGGTGGTGAGGATGCCTCCACTCTAATTAGTCCTGGATACTGGAATCTTTTAGGTTTCTCTATATCCTTATTACCACTTTATAAATAGTTTCTATATAACCCCAAAATCATCCAAACTGAGTGTGCCATCTATTACACTGCCTCGACTCTGGCTGATCCAGTAATCAGCACCAGGAGTCTGAGGACATAGACCCCTAGGACACTATGCAGTCAGATTGCTCCATTTAGAGAAGGGCAGAGTGACTGCCCAGTTGGGTGAGAACAAAACTCAGATGATCATGGCTGCAGTAGAATCGTGCCTACAGGTGCATCTCATAGCCTTGGACACTCATGTGCCTGAGGCAACTGGTCACTCTGAGATTCCAAGTGGTTTTAAAGATGAAGCCTCAGCTGACTTCTTGATGGCCCAAGTACCCAAGGAACAGAAAAAATTAACTGTTGGACATTCACCTGATAATAATTCACAGGAAACATCAGAAACATCCCGTGACAAGTCTGAGGAGGGCTCTGTCCCTTGCAATCCCAGGACAAGTATGGCAGAACTCAAAGCCTGGTGGGAAGAACCTTTTACACTAGAATAAAACTTCCCTGATAGCTCAGTTGGTGAAGAATCTGCCTGCAATACAGGAAACTCCAGTTCAAATCCTGGGCTGGGAAGACCCACTGGAGAAGGGATAGGCTACCCACTCCAATGTTCTTGGGCTTCCCTTGTGGCTCAGGTGGTAAATAATCCACCCGCAATGAGGGAGACCTGGGTTTGATACCCCTAGGTTGGGAAGATCCCTTGGAGAAGAGAAAGGCCACCCACTCCAGTATTCTAGCCTAGAGAATTCCATGGAATGTTTAGTCTATGGGGTCACAAAGAGTTAGATACGACTGAGCATCTTTCACACTAGAATAATGGGCACTGAACAAACCATGAGATCAGGAACGGGAACATTTAAATAGACACAGAAAAGTCAGAGAGTCCTAAGCCCCAGACTCTTAAGGAAGACAACATTCTTCTCAAATGATTTCCAATTATACCTTCTGAAGTACTTGCTTATAGGAAGCTCCTGAAGACACAGACCTGCCATCTTCCATCACGGTGAGGCTACTGTGAGATTTAAGTCCCAGGATAAGGGAGAGAGATACAATTACAAGAGCCACTTGTGAAGAACTCACCCTCACACTGAAAAACATGCATTCATGATTTTGTGTAAGCAGCAGTCTAGAGTACATATGACAGTTCAAGGTCACTTTAAGTCCAGATGGGACTGGGCTAATTAAAATGAGCTTTCTCACCTAGGATTTAATGGGTTGACTCATGAACCTGATTCTGGCACTTACTTTCTGCTATTAGTGTAATTGGAGCCTGATGCAATGCTTTCATGAGTTAAGTAAGGTTCAGACATCTTTGTTACACTATCAGAGGGAGACAAAGTTTCAAGGGAGTGGTGTGGTTTGAAGGCACTGTGTGTAAGCAAGTCACTCAGCCTCCAATCATACTCCCCAGGAGAGCTCCAAAGATGCTTTCTTCACCGAGGCAAAATAATTTGATGAAGGGTGTGCAGTGTCCTTGACATTTTCCTGTCCTTTGAGGTTCTGGGAGAGAAAAGAGTGTTAGAAATTTTGCAGAACTAGGTCCTCTGTCTCTGTGGAAGTAACATGATCTGGCAGTGAGGGTGGTGTGACCTGCACAGATGTATGGGAATCCCAGTTCCCCAAAAAGAAACAAACAACATGCTAATGGGTTGTCACAATAAGGAGAGGACCCAGGGAGATGGTATGGGGTGGGAGGTGGGAGGGGATTCATGTTTGGAAATGCTTGTACACTCGTGGTGAATTCATGTCAATGTTTGGAAAAACCAATACATTAATGTAAAGTAAACTAAAGTTAAAATAAAAATAAAATAAAATAAAAATGATGGGTATAAACAAGTCACTCAGTGGTATCTGGCTCCTTGCTACCTCATGGACTATAGTCCACCAAGCTTCTCTGCCCATAGAATTTCACAGGCAGGAATATGGGAGTGGATAGGCATTCCCTTCTCCAGGCGCTCTTCCTGACCCAGGGACTGAACCCAGGTGTCCTGAGTGGCAGGAAGATTCTTCACCATTTGAGCCAAGATAATTGAAGATAAATTGTCATTTTCATTAAACGGGACTGGAATGCAAAAGTAGAAAGTCAAGAGATACTGGGAAAATCAGGAAAATTTGGCCTTGGAGTGCAAAACAAAGCAAGTCAAAGGCTAACAGAGTATGTCAGGGAACACACTGGTCATAACAAATACCCTCTTCCAACAACACAAGAGAAGACTCTATGCATGGTTATCACCAAATTGTCAATACTGAAATCATATTGAGTATATTCTTTGCAGCCAAAGAGGGAGAAACTCTATACAATCAGCAAAAATAAGACTGGGAGTAGACTGTGGCTCAGATCATGAACTCCTTATTGCCAAATTCAGACTTAAATTGAAGAAAGTAGGGAAAACCACTAGGCCATTCAGGTATGACCTAAATAAAATCCCTTATGATTATACAGTAGAAGTGAAAAATAGATTCAATGGATTAGATCTGATAGAGTGCCTTAACAGTGGGTGGAGGTTCATGACATTCTACAAGAGGCAGTGATCAAGACCTTCCCCAAGAAAAAGAAATATAAGAAGGAAAAATGGTTGTCTGGGGAGGCCTTACAAATATCTGAGAAAAGAAGAGAAGCAAAAGGCAAAGGAGAAAAAGAAAGATACACACAATTGAATGTAGAGTTCCAAAGAACAGCAAAAGAGATAAGAAAGTCTTCCTCAGTCATCATTGCAAAGAAATAGAGGAAAATAATAGAATGGGAAAGACTAGAGATTTCTTCAAGAAAATTAGAGATACCAAGGAACATTTCATGCAACAATAAGCAAAATAAAGGACAGAAATGGTATGGACCTAACAGAAGCAGAAATTAAGAAGAGGTGGCAAGAATTCACAGAAGCACTATACAAAAAAGATCTTCATGACCCAGATAACCACGACGGTGGGATTACTTACCTAGAGCCAGACATCCTGGAATGTGAAGTCAAGTGGGCCTTAGGAAGTATCACTATGAACAAAGCTACTGGAGGTGATGGAATTCCAGTTGAGCTGTTTCCAATCCTAAAATATGATGCTGTGAAAGTGCTGCACCCAATATGCCAGCAAATTTGGACAACTCAGCAGTGGCTACAGGACTGGAAAAAGTCAGTTTTCATTCCAATACCAAAGAAAGGCAATGCCAAAGAATGTTCAAACTACCACACAGTTGCACTTATCTCGCACACTAGCAAAGTAATGCTCAAAATTGTGCAAGCCAGACTTTAACAGCACGTGAACTGTGAACTTCCAGATGTTCAAGCTGGATTTTAAAAAGGCAGAGGAACCAGAGATCAAATTGCCAACATCCATTGGATCATTGAAAAAGGAAGAGAGTTCCAGAAAAACAATTATTTCTGCTTTATTGACTATGCCAAAGCCTTTGACTGTGTGGATCACAAAACACTGTAGAAAATTCTGAGAGATGGGCATACCAGACCACCTGACCTACTTCCTAAGAAATTTTTATGCAGGTCAAGAAGCAACAGTTAGAACTGGACATAGAACAGACTGGTTCCAAATAGGGAAAGGAATACGTCAAGGCTGTATGTTGTCATCCTGCTTATTTAACTTATATGCAGAGTACATCATGTGAAATGCCAAGCTGGATGCAGTACAAGATGGAATCAAGATTACTGGGAGAAATATCAATAACCTCAGATATACTTATGGCACTAATGTTATGGAAGAGAGTGAAGAACTAAAGAGCCTCATGATGAAAATGAAAGAGGAGAGTGAAAAAGTTGGTCCATCACCAACACCTGGAGCTTACTCAAACTCATGTCCATTGAGTTGGTGATCCTCTGTCGTCCCATTCTCCTCCCACTTTCAAACGTTCCCAGCATCAGGGTCTTTTCCAGTGAGTCATTTATTTACATCAGGTGGCCAAAGTATTAGCGTTTCAGCTTCAGGGTCTGTCCTTCCAATGAATATTCAGGACTGATTTCATTTAGGATGGACTGCTTGGGTATCCTTGTAGTCCAAGGGATTCTCAAGAGTCCTCCAACACCACAGTTCAAAAGCACCCATTCTTCAGGGCTCAGTTTCCTTTGAAATTCAACTCTCATATCCATAGATGACTACTGGAAAAACTGTACCTTTGACTACATGGGCTTTTGTTGGTAAAGTAATGTCTCTGCTTTTTAATATGTTGTATAGTTTGGTCACAGCTTTTCTTGCAAGGAGCAAGTGTCTTTTAATTTCATAGCTACAGTCACCATCTGCAGTGATTTTGAAGCCGCAAAAGATAAAGTTTCTCACTGTTTCCATTGTTTCCCATCTATTTGCCATGAAGTGATGGGACCAGATGCCATGATCTTAGTTTTCTGAATGTTGAGTTTTAGAACAATTTTTGTCATTCTCCTCTTTCACTTTCTCAAGAGGCTCTTTAGTTTTTCACTTTCTGCCATAAGGGTTGGTGTCATCTGCATATCTGAGGTTATTGATGTTTCTCCCAGCAATCTTGATTCTTGTGTGTGCTTCATCCAGACCAGCATTTCTCATGATATACTCTACATAGAAGTTAAATAAGCATAGTGACAATATGCAGCCTTGAAGTACCCCCTTTCCTTTTTTGGAACCAGTCTGTTGTTCCATGTCCTGTTCTAACTGTTTCTTCTTGACCTGCATGTAAATTTCTCAGGAGGCAGGTCAGGTGGTCTGCTATTCCCATCTCTAATAATTTTCCACAATTAGTTGTGATCCACACAGTCAAAGGATTTGGTGTAATCAATAAAGCAGAAAGAGATGCTTTTCTGGAACTTTCTTGCTTTTTTGATGATCTAGCAGATGTTAGCAATTTGATCTCTTGTTCCTCTGCCTTTTCTAAATTCAGCTTGAACATTTGGAAGTTCACAATTCACATACTGTTGAAGTCTGACTTGGAGAATTTTGAGCATTACTTTGCTAATTTGTGTACTACTTTGAACATTCTTTGGCATTGCCTTTCTTTAGGATTGGAATGAAAACTGACCTTTTCGAGTTCTGTGGCCACTGCTGAATTTTCCAGATTTGCTGATATATTGAATGCAGCACTTTCAGAGTATCATCTTTTAGAATTTGAAATACTTCAACTGGAATTACATCACCTCCATTAGCTTTGTTCGTAGTGATGCTTCCTCAGGCCCACTGACCTCACATTCCAGGATGTCTGGCTCTAGGTGAGTGATCACACCATGGTAGTTATCTGAGTCATGAAGATCTTTTTTGTATAGTTCTTCTTTGAATCCTTGCCACCTCTTCTTAATATCTCCTGCTTCTGTTAGGTCCATACCATCTGTTCTTTATTGTGCTCCTCTTTGAATGAAATGATCCTTTGGTATCACTAATTTTCTTAAAGAGATCTCTACTCTTTCCTATTCTATTGTTTTCCTCTATTTCTTTGCAATGATCACTGAGGAAGGTTTTCTCATCTCTCCTTGCTATACTTTGGAACTCTACATTCAAATCGGTATATTTTTCCTTTTCTCCTTTACCTTTCACTTCTCTTCCTTTCTCAGCTATTTGTAAGGCTTTATCAGACAGCCATTTTGCCTTTTTGCATTTTATTTTATTTTATTTTTGTTTAGCAATGGTCTTAATCCCTGTCTCTTCTACAATGTAATGAACCTCCATCCATAGTTCTTCAGGCACTCTGTCTATCAGATCTAATCCCTTGAATCTATTTTTCACTAATACTGTATAATCATAAGGGATTTGATTTAGGTCATACCTGAATGGTCTGGTGATCTTCCCTACTTTCTTCAATTTAAGTCTGAACTTGGCAATAAGGAGTTCATGATCTGAGCCACAGTCTACTCCCAGTCTTATTTTTGATGACTATATAGAGCTTCTCCATCTTTGGCTGCAAAGAATATAATCAATCTGATTTCAGTATTGACCATCTGGTGATGCCCATGCATAGACTCTTCTCTTGTGTTGTTGAAAGAGGGTATTTGCTATGACCAGTATGTTCTGTTTGCAAAAGTCTATTAGCCTTTGACCTGCTTCATTTTGTACTCCAAGGCCAAATTTGCCTGTTACTCCAGGTATCTCTTGACTTACTATTTTTGCATTCCAATCCCCTATAATGAAGAGGACATCTTTTTGGGGTGTTAGTTCTAGGTCTTGTAGGTCTTCATAGAACTGTTCAACTTCAGCTTCTTCAGCATTACTGGTTGGGGCATAGTTTGGGATTACCGTGATATTGAATGGTTTGCCTTGGAAATGAACAGAGATCATTCTGTCGTTTTTCTGATTGCATCCAAGTACTGCATTTCAGACTCATTTGTTGACCATGATAATTACTCCATTTCTTCTAAGGGATTCCTGCCCACAGTAGTAAATATAATGATCAGCTGAGTTAAATTCACCCATTCCAGTCTGTCTTAGTTTGCTGATTCCTAGAATATCAACGTTCACTCTTGCCATCTCTTTTGACCACTTCCAATTTGCCTTGATTCATTGACCTAACATTCCAGGTTCCTATGCAATGTTGTTCTTACAGCATTCTTCTTTACTTCCAATACCAGTCACATCCACAATTGGGTGTTGTTTTTGCTTTGGCCCCATCCCTTCATTCTTTCTGGAGTTATTTCTCCACTCTTCTCCAGTAGCATATTGGGCACCTACCAACCTGGCGATTTCATCTTTTAGTGTCATTCCTTTTTTCCTTTTCACACTGTCCATGGGATTCTCAAGGCAAGAATACTGAACTGGTTTAACGTTCCCTTTTGCAGTGGACCACATTCTGTCAGACCTCTCCACTATGACCCATCTGTGTTGGGTGGCCCTACAGGGCATGGCTCATAGTTTCATTGAGTTAGACAATACTGTGGTCCAGATGATCAGTTTGGTTAATTTTCTGTGATTGTGATTTTCACTCTTACTGCTTTCTGATGGATAAGGATAAGAGGCTTATGGGCACCTCCTGATGGGAGACACTGACTGAGGGGGAAACTGGGTCTTGTTCTGATGGGTGGGGTCATGTTCAGTAAATCTTTAAATGAATTTTCTGTTGATGTGGGGCTGTGTTCCCTCCTTGCTTGACATGAGGCCAAGCTACCGTGGAGGTAATGAAGATAATGGTGACCTCCTTCCAAAGGTCCCATGCATGCACTGCTGCACTCAGTGCCTCTGACCCTGAAGCAGCCCACCGCCTGCCCACGCCTCTGCTGGAGACTCCAGGACACTCATGGGCATGTCTGGGTCAATTCCTTACGGTTTCACTGCTCATTTCCCCTGGGTCCTTGTGCACACAAGGTTTTGTTTTTGCCTTCCAAAAGTTTGTTTCCCCAGTCCAGTGTAAGTTCTGGTGGTTCTGTGGTGAGGTTAACGGCAACCTCCTCCAAGAGGGCTTAAGCCATACCCAAGTCTGCTGCACCCAGAACCCCTGCAGCAGGCCATTGCTCACCCATACCTTCACAGGAGACACTCAGACACAGTTCTGGCTCAATTTCTGTGGGTTGAGCATGCGTTTTGTGCACTTCCCAGGTCTGAACAGCTCAGGGGAACAGGTGCTTGGCAAGCACAATATTTACTGTTGTAAATACCTTTTGTGAGTAGTTAGATTGTTTCTTGCTTTGCATTATTATAGGTAAAGCTATTATGAAATATTTTGCACATATCTTGGTGGATATATATATACACATACATGTATATGGATTTATTTTGGATATAAAAGTTACAGGGTATACATATGTTTCATTTTCATAAGTAATATGTAACGATACACTATTTTCCAAAATGAGTATATCAATATGTCATCCCACTAAGCACATAGGAATTACAATGGTTACATATCTTCACTAACAAGAGTATCTGTAGCCTTTTAATTTCTGTTATTCTGGGGTGTTTGTAGTATTATCTCATTATAGTTTCACTCACCTATAAAGTGACATAACCAGTAGTCAAAGTCAAGTCTGTTGGTTTCCCCTTTATTCTCTAAAGCTTAATGGCCTAACTCCACTAATCCAGTAAAATTGGCTAGTTGAAATTTCTATATTTTAAAATATTATATTTCTTTTGAAATAGCCATAAGCAAATAGCAAATGTGCCATTAAGTATTTTTTTTCCTTTAAATTTCTAATATATAGTCATAGTTTAAGGAAATACTCAGTGAGCTATCTGTAAAACACACTGTGTTTTCAGGGCACAGATAATTAAATTAACAAAGAAAGGAAGGAGGTATGGGAGAAAGGAAGAGGGGAGGAAGGGAGGGTTCTTCTTCTTACTGATGACACCACCTTTCAGCCTTTTATTTGTAACAATATTTTTTTTCCTGAAAGGAATAACAATCCCATGCAAGAAAGTTACTTAAATTGTATTTTCCAGTGTAATTAACCATTAAATAAGTGAAACTTAGAGGCAATGAAGTATACCTGTGTGTATCATTTCTGAAGATAATGTGCATCAGAATATGAATATGATCCCACGTGTCTGTTGCACGGGCATCTTCCTGCTATTATCAAGTTGTAATCCCACAGTTTTCCAGTGGTTATGGTGTCATGGATCTTCCCCTGTGGGATATACAGAGGTCTGAATGTGTGTGTGTGTGCATGTGTGTGTGTTTCCAGTATTAAAGTATAGTGAAATTGCCCTCCAAATTGTGACAATGTTTAAATGTATTTTCAAGATATCTTGTTTTCATATCAAGACAAATAAAACTATAGAAACCAAAACAAAATATGAACTAAATAGAAAATAATCTTAATATCTTAGAAAATNCTACTTATGAAATAAATTGCTGATAAAGTGTGAAGAAATATACTCAGTAATAACATAAACTTTTATAATTAAAATTATATTAATATTTCATGTAAATATTGTTATACTTAGAAGCATTTAATCACTAGAGGAGACTATGTTGCTCTAAGTGTGGGCAGTCAAATGCAGTCATAATCTTATTTAACACTGCACTAACAAAGAGACTGTTGGTCATGCTCTCTTCCTTAATTGCCCTCGAGGCAGCCTGAAATCTATGCTCCAGTAAAAATGCATAAGAATTAATTGCACATTTTATTTATTTATTCACACAACCATCACTTTGGTTCATGAGGAGAGAAATAGGGAAAAGATGAAAGTACTTACTAAGTTGCTCTTAGGTTGCTAAAATCTCTACACTAGAAATTGTTTAGTTGTGTGTCCTTGAGATAAACTATCCCTCAAAAAACCACTAAAAATAAATTTAGTAAATAAATAAAAAATACAAATGACTATATTGGAATAGAGCCATTCTTAAGGTGAAATAAAAATTAACATAATTTTCTCAAATTATCAAATCCATCAATAACCAAAGCATAGAGTTGTTACAAAACTTGAAGTAAATACATTATTCTTTATATTAATCCTTAGCTAAATTGAAGATATATTTCTTTAGAATTTTAAAACGATGTGCCATATACTTGCTATGCATCTTTGAATCCTTTGGTAATCTATGCACTGGCTCATGTGCATGCAAGTACACGCACACACACACACACACACACACACACATACATACATACAATCACTTGCTTCTATGCATGAGCTGAGAGGACCTTGGCATGTAGTTCATCTGTGGAGAACAGTGAGAGGACCGAGGCTTTCAACTGGTTCAACAAAGCAGCACATTTACTTTTCATGTATCACATTCACTGGGCTTCTGTGTAACACACAATTGGGAAGAAACAAAATTGGCAATCTAATCCTCCTCTTCACTGGCAGATAAGAAATAATAGACTCATCATGAAGGATTTGGTTTGGATAGGTCAAGAGGTAAGTCATAAGATTTCAGTAAATGCCAGATCTCATCATCATTATCAGTATATTGTTGGGTGGTTATTATCATCATTATAATTAATAAGGAAATATACTTTCATACAAGACAGTCTGAAAAACACTTTCTGCCACATTTATCACCCCAGGAATGGCCCCTGGAGGACAGAGATACACAGTTTTCTCTTCTCTCCCCTGCCATTTCCACAATCATAGTAGGAAACATATTCATGGTCTTTAGATCGAAGTGGAAAGAACATAGTTTAAGAATTGCAAACCCTATGAAAAGTTTATTTTTGTAATATTTTTCCAATTAAAAATCATGATATTTTTAGTCTTCATTTGGTTGACATGCCCTAAAGGACTCCTGTGCACATGAGGGAAATTGGTCTGGCTTAGTGCTGAAGTATTAATAACCAGGCTTTTCTGGACCCATGGCCAGAGCTGGAGCTGAGCTATGCCATGATGACAGGGAGACGACGTTGCTGTGCAGAGTGGAAGGTGGGTGATAGCTACTGGAAAATCAGGTGACTGACTGTCATTGTCGTGTTGTCTGATATGCTCTAAGGTAACACCTGATGCATAGGCATAAAAGTGAGTAAAATACCGTTACACTGACAGGAATAAGTGAGTGCCTATCACATCACCCCAGCACCCTAGACATTCACACTATTGTCACTTCCCAACCACAGGTTACTGCTCATAAATAACCACTGTCCTCAACTTTCTGATACTCCTTAACTTGCTTTTCTTTACAAACTATATGTGCACTTTTTCTGTTCTTGCCCTCTATAGTAAATTCAGTTTCATTCCTTTCCTTCATTCACACAAAATTATGGATCAGCCCATATTTGATAGCTGTAGTTTGTTTATTGTCATTTCTGCATAGTACTCTATTATATGAATTAGCGGTGTATTCATCAATTCTACTTTTGATGGATGTTTGTTTTCATTTGTTTCCTTTTCTTACCCACTCCAGTGTTCTTGCCTGGAGAATCCCAAGGACGGGGAGACTGGCGGGCTGCCTTCTATGGGGTCGCAGAGAGTCAGACACAACTGAAGCGACTTAGCAGCAGCAGCAGCATGCCATTCCATATACAAATCTGAAGTACACAAAAATGGATGCTCCTAAGACATTTATTCAAGAGTGAAATTTCTGAATCGTAAAGTCTTTAATTCAACTTTCATAGGTATTGTCAAACTATATACTAAAATGACAGATGCCAATTAATATTCTTTTTTAGCATATGAAGTTTCTGTTGTTCCAGTCTGATTAATTGTTATATCCTGACACTTAAAGTTTGGGCTGTCAGATCATTTCTAATTATACATCATGTGGTTTTAAATGGTAATTTTCTTGATTCAAAAGTATTTCTTATAAAGGAAACTTTACATATTCTGAGATCTTAATGATTCTGGAATATATTATCTTCTACAATAATTATAACATTGGTCTAAACAGTTGTTTGCAATCTACCTGAAGCTGAAGTAGCAACATTCCTTTATCTCTTTCCTTCTTTCTCTTTCTTTTTGCAGCCTCCTTCCCAACCAACACATACTGAACGGACTCTTCTTCTTCTACTCCTCTGTTGGGGCACATCTGTCATACGCCAGGTCAGGGCAGGGGGGCATATTATAGACTGTGTTTTAGTTTCTCTGTCTCTCTGCATTTAAATAATGCTGTGTTATTTATATCATCTCTATGTTTAGTTGTAGCAGCTGATTGAGCAAGATCTTAGCTTTATTCTTTTTCATCAAGTGTGTCTAAGTGACTCTTGATTTCCTCACCATATAGTTTTTGGAATAAGCTTGTCAATTTTCATGAAATGCTTTTGAGGAATTTGATTGTAATTCAGGTAAATCTACAATTCAATTTTTCAAATAATTTATGTTTGATACATTTAACTTCACAATCTGTGAAACCAATCATATTTCTCATTATATAAACATCTTTTATTTTTTCCAGCATAATTCTCCTACAAAGTCTTACACAGATTTCATAACATACAGTCCCAGGAAATTACAAATTTCATTTAATTTATCTCTGGACTTTAGACTACCACCCTATATATTACTTTGTAATAGTCATTTCAGATATTAGAGTATACATTTCTTTAAATTTACTTAGAGTTAATGTTGTACCATTTCCCATTAAATGTAAAAACCTTGTAATTGTATGGGCCCATTTGTTATGACCTTCATTTTTTATTCAATGTTAACCATATATACTAGTTGTATATATTCTGAAAAATTTAAGATAGGGAGCCTTCTACACTTCCTCACTGAAAAGGCAAAAAATATGGCACTGAAAGATGAACTCCCCAGGTCAATAGGTCCCCAATATGCTACTGGAAAAGAGTGGAGAAATAGATCCAGAAGGAATAAAAAGGCTGAGTCAAAGCAGAAACAACACAAAGTTATGGATGTTTCTGGTGGTGAAAGTAAAGTCTGATGCTAAAAGGAACAATACTGCATAGGAACCTGGAACGTTAGCTTGATGAATCAAAGTAAATAGGAACTGGTCAAATAGGAAATGGCAAGTGTGAACATTGACAATTTACTAATCCATGAACTAAAATGGACCGGAATGGGTAAATTTAATTCAGATGACCATTAATATCTACTATTGTGGGCAATAATCCCTTGGAAGAAATGGAGTAACCCCCAAAGTCAACAAGAGAGGATGAAACACAGAACTTGGGTGCAATCTCAAAAACGACAGAATGATCTCAATTCATTTCCAAGGCACCATTCAATATCACAGTAATTCAAGTTTATGCCCCAACCACTAATGCCAAAGAAGCTGAAGTTGAACATTACTATGAAGATATACAAGACTTTCTAGAACTAACACCCCAAAAAGATATGCTTTCCATCATAGGGAACTGGAATGCAAAAGTAGGAAGTCAAGAGATAACTGGAATAACAAGCAAGTTAGGCCTTTGAGTACAGAATGAAGCAGGGCAAAAGCTAATACTGTTTTGCCAAGAGAATGCACTGGTCATAGAAAACACTCTCTTCCAACAACACAAGAAACAACTCTACACATGGATATCAGCAGATGGCCAATACCAAAATCAGTTTAATCATATTCTTTGCAGCTGAAGATGGAGAAGCTCCACACAGTTGGCACCACAAGGCCAGGAGCTGACTGTCGCTCAGATCATGAACTCTTTATTTAAAAATTCAGGCTTAAATTGAAGAAAGCAGAGGAAACCACTAGACCATTCAGGTATGACTTAAATCAGATCCTCTATAATTATATAGTGGAAGTGACTAATAGATTTAAGGGATTAGGTCTAATAGACAGAGTGCCTGAAGAACTGTAGATGGAGGTTCATACTATTGTACAGGACACAGTGATCAAAACCATAACAAGAAAAAGAAATGCAAAAAGGCAAATGGTTATCTGAGGAAGCCTTACAAGCATCTGAGAAAAAAGAGAAGGAAAAGGCAAATGAGAAACAAAAGCTATACCCATCTGAATTCTGAGTTCCAAAGAATAGCAAAGAGAGACAAGAAAGCCTTCCTAAGTGAACCATGAAAAGAAATAGCAGAAAGCAATAAAACAGGAAAGACTAGAGATCTCTTCAAAAAGTTAGAGACACCAAGGAAATATTTCATGCAAAGATGGGCATGATAGGGGACATAAATGGTATGAACCTGCCAAAAGCAGAAGATATTAAGAAGAGGTAGTAAGACTACACAGAAGAACTATACAAAAAAAGATCAAACTGACCGGATAGCTATGATGATGTAATCTTATTACAGATGATGTAATCCTATTATGATGATGATCACTCACCTAGAGCCACACATCTTGGAGTGTGAAGCCAAGTGGGCCTTAGGAAGCATTACTATGAACAAAGTTAGTTGAAGTGATGGAATTCCAGCTGAGCTCCTTCAAATCCTAAAAGCTTATGCTGTTAACATGCTGCACTCTGCTGCTGCTGCTGCTGCTAACTCGCTTCAGTCGTGTCCGACTCTGTGTGACCCCAGAGACGGCAGCCCACCAGGCTCCCCCGTCCCTGGGATTCTCCAGGCAAGAACACTGGAGTGGGCTGCCATTTCCTTCTCCAATGTGCTGCACTCTATATACCAGCAAATTTGCACAGCTCAGCAGTGGCCACATGACTGGAAAATCAGTCTTCATTCCAATCCCAAAGAAGGAAACTGTCAAAGAATGTTCAAAATACTGCAAAACTGCACTCATTTCACATGCTATCAAGGTAATGCTCAAAATCCTCCAAGTTAGGCTTCATTATAACATGAATCAAGAACTCCCAGATATAAAAGCTGAATTTAGAAAAGGTAGAGGAACCAGAGGTCAAATTGCCAACATCCATTGGATCATAGAAAAAGCTAGAGAATTCCAGAAAACATCTACTTCTGCTTCATTGACTACACTAAAGCCTTTGACTGTGTGGATCACAATGAACTGTGGAAAATTCTGCAAGAAATAGGAATATGAGACCACTTAGCTGCCTCCTGAGAAACCTGTATGTAGGTCAAGAAGCAACAGTTAAAACTGGACATGGAACAAGGGACTGGTTCTAAAATGGGAAAGGAGTACATCAAGGCTATATATTGTCTCCCTGCTTATTTAAATTCTATACAGATTACATCACTTGAAATGCCAGGTTGGATGAAGCACAAGCTGGAATCAAGATTACCGGGAGAAAGATCATTAACCTCAGATATGCAGCTGGCACCACCCTTATGGCAGAAATTGAAGAGGAACTAAAGAGCCTCTTGACAAAAATAAAAGAAGAGAGGGAAAAAGCTAGCTTAAAAGTCAGTATTCGAAAAATGAAGATCATGGCATCCAGTCCTGTCGCTTCATGGCAAATGGATGGGGAAACAGTGGAAACAGCAACAGACTATATTCTTAGCCTCCAAAATCACTGTGAACAGTGACTGCAGCCACAGTATTAAAAGATGTTTGTTTCTTGGAAGAAAAGCTATGATAAAAATTTGCAGCATATTAAAAAGCAGAAACAAATGTCTGTTTAGTCAAAGGTATGGTTTTTCCAGTAGTCTTGTATGGGTGCGAGAGTTGGACCATAAAGAAAGCTGAGCACTGAAGAATTGATGCCTTTGAACTGTGGTGTTAGAGAAAACTCTTGAGAGTTCCTTGGACTACAAGGAGATGAAACCAGTCAATCCTAAAGGAAATCAACCCTGACTATTCATTGGAAGGACTGATGCTGAAGCTGAAGCTCCACTACTTTGGCCATTTGATGCGAAGAGCTCACTCATTGGGAAAGCACCTGAAGCTGGGAAAGACTGAAGGCAGGAGGAGAAAGGGACAGCAGAGGATAAGATGGTTGGATGGCATCACTAATTCAATGGACATGAGTTTGAGCAAGCTCCAGGAAATGATGAAGGACAAGGAGGCTTTGAGTGCTGCAGTGCATGGGGGTCACAGAGAGTCGGACTATACTGAGCAACTGAACTGCACTGAACATATTTACCATTTATGATATTCCCCCTTCCTTTCTGATGATATGAGTGATTATTGTTATCGTTTCATTTCAACCCCAATCACCTTCAAAATGTCTTGTAGTTCAGGTCAATTGATAATTACGCAGCTGTTGGAAAATGTTTCTATTTAACCTTCATTGTTAAAGGATATTTTCACTGGCTACAGAGTTCCAGATTGGCAATTCTGTTTGTCATCATTTTAAGATGGTTTCATGTCTTCTGGTCTTCATTATTTAGGAGGGGAATTCACTGCTGATTTGTACTGTTGTTGTTCAGTCGCTCTGTCGTGTCTGACTCTTTGTGATCCTACGGACTGTAGCACCCCAGGTTTCCCTATCCTTCACCATTTCCCAGAGTTGCTCAAACTCATGTCCACTGAGTCCGTTGTCCCCATCTCCTCTTGTCTTCTATCTTCTGAGCATCAGGGTCAAATTCCTTCAAGGTAGGCTTCAACAGTATGTGAATCAAGAAATTCTAGATATTCAATCTGGATTTAGAAAAGGCAGCAGAACCAGAGATCAAATTGCCAGCATACGTTGGATCATAGAAAAAGGTAGAGAATTCCAAAAATGCATCTACCTCCCCCCATATGTTTGTGCTGTTGTTTATCCACTGGATGATTTTCTATCCATGTTTGATTTTCGGTAGTTTTATTATGAAATACCTAGACATGTCTTACTTTGATTTAGCCCAGTTGATATTCTCGAAATTCTGATAAAGATGGTACTTACAGGGCAATGGTGAAAAATGGTCTTTTTAATAAACAGTGGCTCCATTGGAGATATATGCCGGTAAAAAAAAATGAATCTGTATCATCTCATCACACACAAAACAAATTCTTAGTATATTCTGCATTGAGAATGGTAAAACTTTGAGACTTTTACAAGAAACAGAAGGATATCTTCATGACTTTGAGTTGGGCAAAAATTTTCTTAAATAAAACTTAGCAAGCACTAGTCAAAATAAAGTTAGGCTAAATTTTAATAATGTTTGGAACTTCTATCAACTGACACCATTTAGACAGTAAAAAGGCAAGCCATAAAATAGGAAAAGTTGGCTATGACATACTTATCTGATAAAGGGCTCATACCTTAAATACCTCAAGGATTAACAAAACTCAATAACAGAAAGGCCAAAAATTTTTTAAATGGACAAAACTCTTGAATAAGCTCTTCAAAATGAGGTTCTCTAAGTGACCAATAATTGTATTAAAACTTTACGACCAGAGGTTCAACATCATTAGTTGCCATGGAAATACAAATAAAAACTATAATTAACCACCATAATAGGATTACAAGATGGCTAAAGTAAAAAAGGCTGTCAATAGCAAGGATGTGTAGTAATCAGAGCTCAACTTCACTACTATAAAAGGGAAAACTATTCAACCACATAAAAAACTACTTGGCAGAATCTTGTAAACTTAAAAAATACACTGTCTTGGCCTAGGTCTTATACTTGCAGAATCTTAACTAAAGGATTAAGAGACCATCCTTTTATAAGAAAGATGAAAGTTCATGGCACATAGGAAACAAGGAAAGAACAGACACAAAGCAATGTTATGTGATATATTATTTCACTGGCCATTGTTTCACAATTAGTGCAAGTTGCATTGAAAAGTTTGCATGGAGGAATAAGCTCCAAAATATTATTTGCATGAAGCAATAATTTCCAAAATATTCTAGGACATATAAAATTTAAAAAGAAAATTATCTCCCCTGTATTCTACTTGTCTAGGTTAACCTAAAGGGGAGATAATTATTCTATTTCCTATTCAGCTCTTTTAAATTTTAGCTCAGAAATGATTTCTGCATTTGAACATCAGTGGAACTTAGGGCCATTTCAAGTTTGGAGCTAGTAGATATAATGCTGCTTCAGTTGTTTCTGAACAATTGTGTGCCTATGAAAAAGAAGTGAAAATGCTATTCATTCAGCCATGTCCAACTCTTTGTGACTCCTTGGTCTTTAGCCTGCCTAGCTTCTCTGTCCAAGGAATTCTCTAGGCAAGAATACTGGAATGGGACTTCCTGGTGACCCAGTGGCCAGGACTCCAATCTCCCAATGCAGGGGGCCCTGGTCAGGAAACTAGGTCCCACGTGGTGCAAATAAGATCTGGTACAGCCAAATAAAAAATATATATATATATATTTTTAAATACTGGTATTGATAGCCATTCCCTTCTTCAGGGGATCTTCCTGACCCAGGCATTGAACCTGGGTCTCCTGTATTTCAGGCAGATTCTTTACCACCTGAGCCACCTACATGCATGTATTTCTATTAGTTTCATGATTAGGGGTAAATTTCTGGGCCATACAGTGTGAATGACTAGATGCACCTTTTAAGGTTCCCAGAAATGCTTCCATGTTTCTATATCTTGTAAAGTATCTCACTAGCACAATGTTGGACTTTTGGTCTGAAGGTAAAATTAATTTATGTGTCATTTCCATAGCCACTGAGATATCTTTAACATTATCTTCTTATTTTAACGTCTTGAATTATATTAACAAAAGTAAAATACAAACAAAAAAAATTCCCTTTACTAAAATGCCATTGTTTACTTGCTGAGTCACGTCTGATTTTTGCAACCCCATGGATAGTAGCCTGACAGGCTCCTCTGTCCATGGAATTTTCCAGGCAAGAATATTGAAGTGGGTTGCTATTTCCTCCCCCAAGGGATCTTCCCAACCCAGGGATCAAAGCTGCAACTCATGTGTTTCCTGCTGCTTGCAGGCAGATTCTTTGCCACTGAGCCACCAGGGCTGCTGCTGCTGCTGCTAAGTCGCTTCAGTCATGTCTGATTCTGTGTGACCCCATAGATGGCAGCCCACCAGGCTGCCCCGTCCCTGGGATTATCCAGGCAAGAGCCAGGGCATTCCTTACTAAAATGAATTTGTTTCTAATATGGTATTCTTTTCATATATTACTGGACTTCCTTTGTTAACTTTAAAATACTTTTGCATCTATGTTTATAAATGAGATAAACCTCTAGTATATGTTTCTTATAATGTCTTTGTCAGGCTTGTGTTTCACAAGGAGTCCTGCTGAACTATATAGACTCTTTTCTTTTATTGGAAATGTTTCTGTTTTTCTATTCCCGGGAAAAATTGGTAAAATACTGCTGTTCTTCTTTAAATACTTAGTAGACTTGATTGTCATTGGAGAAATATAGGATGGAATTTAATTGCAGAAGATTTTCTATTACCATATATGACCTATTTAGGTTTTCTCTTTCTTTAGTTTCAGTTTTGGTAAATTGTTTTATAAAAAGTTACATATTTTTTTCTAAATTTCATTTGCATAAATATAGTAAGGACTGAGGATCAATTGTTTAAAGATATCAGTAGGACATTAAAAGAAAAAAATTGCAAAAGAAACTATAACTACAATAAATAGATAACATGTAAGGATAAAAGTGTAAAATGTGATATTCAAAACACAAAATTGGAGAATATCAGTAAGAAAATGTAGATTTTTTAGAATGTGATTNTATGGAATTTAGAAAGATGGTAATGATAACCCTGTATACGAGACAGCAAAAGAGACACAGATGTATAGAACAGTCTTTTGGACTCTATGGGAGAGGGAAAGGGTGGGATGATTTGGGAGAATGCCATTGAAACATATAATATCATATATGAAATGAATCGCCAGTCCAAGATCGATGCATGATACTGGATGCTTGGGGCTCGTGCACTGGGATGACCCAGAGGGATGGTATGGGGAGGGAGGAGGGAGGGGGATTCAGGATGGGGAACATGTGTATACCTGTGGTGGATTCATGTTGATGTATGACAAAACCAATACAATATTGTAAAGTAATTAACCTCCAATTAAAATAAATAAATTTATATTAAATAAATAAAAGTACTTATATAGAAAAAAAGAATAAATAAACAAGGAAGAGCTAAAAAACAAAACAAAACTAGAAAACAGGTAACAAAATGGTAATAAGTACAAACATATTAATGATAACTGTATATGTGAATGGGCTAAATACATTAATCAAAAGATGTAGGATGGCTGATTGGATATTTAAGAAAGAGAGAGAGACTCCAATATGCTGCCTACCAGAGAGTCACTTCAGGGCTAAATATATACACAGAGTGAAAGTGAGGGGATGGGAAAAGAAATTTTATGAAAATGGAAATGATAAGAAAGTGGAGCAGTGATAGGCATACCAAACAAAATAGATTTTAACACAAAACTAATAACAAAAGATAAATAAAGGCATAATACAATGATAAAGATATTAATAAAAGAACAGGGTATTATACTCATTAACATAAATGTACCCTCTACAGAATCATGTAAATACATGAAGCAAATAGTAACAATCATAAAGTGAAAAATTGAGAACAGCACAGTCATGGTATGGGACTTTAACACCCCACTTACCTCAATACACAGAACATCTAGACAGAAAATTAATAATATAACAGAGACATTAAATGACAAAATAGACTTGTTGGAGATAATAGGTATCTATAGAATCATCCCTGGTGGCCTCAGAGGTCAAAGCGTCTGCCTCCAATGCAGGAGACCCAGGTTCAATCTCTTGGTCAGGAAGATCCCCTAGAGAAAGAAATGGTAATCCACTTCAGTATTCTTGCTTGGAGAATCCCATGGATGGAAAAGCCTGGTAGGCTACAGTCCACAGGGTCACAAAGCGTCGGATTCGACTGAGCGGCTTCACTTACTTACAGAACACTGCATCCATAAATAGCAGAATACACACTTTTTTCAAGAGTACGTAGAATGTTTTCCAGTATAGATTACAAACTAGGCCAGACAAGTCTCAATAAATTTAACAGGATAGAAATTACATTAAATATTTTTTTTCTGACCACAACCAGTATGAAACTTGAAATCAACTACAAAAAGAAAAATAGGAAAAGAATAAACCATGGAGACTAAATAAGTTGCTACTAAATAATGAATGGGTCAATGAAGAAATCAAAGAGGAAATCAGAAAACACCTCAACACAAATGAAAATGGAAACACAGCACCCCAAAATATATGAAATGTGGCAAAAGCAGTTCTAAGAGGGAAGTTTAGAGGGATACTGTCCCTCAAAGTGCAAAAAAAAAAAAATCTCAAATAAACTATATAACCTATCACCTAAAAAAATTAGATAAAGAATAACAAATAAATCCTAAGGCCACAAGAAGAAAGGAAATAATATCAGAGTAAAAAGAAAATAATAGAAATAAAAACATGGAAAAGATCAATGAAATCAAGAGATTGTGTTTTTAAAAAGCTAAAAAAAAAAAAAAATAGGTAAAACTTTAGCCAGTCTCACCAAATAGAAAAAAGAGAACACAATGAAAAGAATAAGAAATGAAAGAGGAGAAATAACAGCCAATACCACAGAGATGCATAAAGCTACAAGAGAATACTATCTACAGTTATATGCAATAAATTGATCATCCTAGAAGAAATGAAAAAAAAAATACAGAAATGAAATAAGAAAACTGACAAGACTGAATCAATAAGAAGTATTTTTAGTATTAGTCACTCAGTCGTGTCTGACTTTTTGCGACTCCATGGACTGTAGCCCGCCAGGCTCCTCTGTCCATGGGATTTTCTAATTAAAAATACTGCCATTTCCTCCTCCAGTGGAACTCCCCAACTGTACATAAAGGAGACTTCTGTAATGTGCATTAGAGGATACCCCAAGTTAGCTGTCATAAAAACTATCTCTTGAGCCTTTAAATTCTATACCAATTCTACACCTCTGGTTGGCCAACTGTTTGTTTCTTTATTTAGGTTTTAGGGTGAATGACCTGGGGCTATTTGTTTCCATCAATCTGACTGCAAATCTAAAGGCTCAGTTGAAATGTTTATTTTTCTTGCCATCCTCAGAAGAGATTGCTGCAGATCTAGTCTATGATTCTCATTCTTTTCAACTTACAATACAAATAGCTTATTATTTTTTCCAACCTATGTCTTATAATAAAGCAGTGCTGAAAAATTAAATAGAAGAATGTTCAGTTGCCATATAGGCTACAAAAATGATGTGTTGGTGGTGATTTTTAAGCTTGATTCTAAATATATTTATCAATAAGAAACAGACAATTTGAAAAGACTAATCATTAGTATGGCAGGAGGGTTCTTTACCACTAGTGCCACCTGTGAAGCCCTCACTATTAAAAAAAAATCACAAGATCATCTCAATAGCTACAGAAAATGCATTTGGCAAGATTCAGCATTTGTTCATGTGAAAAGTTCTTATCAAAGTGGCTGTAGAGGAAATTGATCTCAATATTACAAAGACAGTTATGAAAAGCCCAGAATAAATGTCACATGACATTTCAGGTGAAAACCTGAAAACCCTCCCTCTAGAATCAGGAACAAGACAAGAATGCCCAATTTCACCACTTCTCTCCAGCAAAGTATTGGAAATTGTAACCACAGAAAATGGACAACAAAAATAAATAGAAGGCATCTAAATTGCAAAGGTAAAGGTAAGACTGTCAATATTTGTAGATTACATAATACTTTATAAGTAGAAAACATTTAAGTCTCTACTCAAAACCAATTACAACTAATCAATAAATTCAGCAAATTTTCTTCATGCAAGATTAATGTACATAATCTGTTGCTTCTCTATACCCTAAAAATAAACTCAGAAAGAGAGAGTAAAAATAACCCCATTCAAGATCTCATCAAAATGAATAAAAAGAAAGAAAACTAGGAATAAATTTAACCAAAGTGTTGAAAGACCTATACTTTGAATACTATAAAAAAAAATCATGAAGGAAATTGAAGATGACTAATAAATAGAATGATATCCCATGCTCTTGGATTGGAAGAATTAATATTGTTATAACACCCACTGCTGCTGCTGCTGTTGCTAAGTCGCTTCAGTCGTGTCCGGCTCTGTGGGACCCCATAGATGGCAGCCCACCATGCTCCCCCATCCCTGGGATTCTCCAGGCAAGAACACTGGAGTGGGTTGCCATTTCCTTCTCCAATGCATGAAATTGAAAAGTGAAAGTGAAGATGCTCAGTTGTGTCCGACTCTTACACACATACACAAAGCAGTCTTCAGATTTAATGCATTCCCTATGAAAATATCCATGACATTTTTCACAGAACTAGAACAAATAATTCTAAAGCCATATGAACCACAAAAGATCCCAAACTGCCAAAGCAATTTTGAGTAAAAAGAACAAAGCTACAGCTTTTACCCTCTCAGACACAAAACCATAATGCGAACCTGTGATAATCAAAACAACATGGTACTGGGGCTAAAACAGACACAAAGTAACAGAATTGAGAGCCCAGTAATAAACCCACACATCCATGGTTAATTAATCTATGACAAAGAATGCAAGAATATATAATGGAGAAAACACATTCTCTTCAATGAGTAGAGCTGGAAAAACTGGACAGCTACATGTAAGAATAAGATTACATTTCCTCACATTATATACAAACACACACACACACACACACACACACCTCAAAATGGAATAAAGACCTAAATGTAAGATTCCAAAACATAAAAGTCCTAGAAAATAACACAGGCAGAATACTCTTTGACATAAACTAGAGCAATTTTATTTTTCCTAATCTGTCTCCTAAGTCAAAATAAATAAAAGCAAAAATAAAAACAGAACCTAAATAAACTTAACAGTTTTTCACAGCAATGGAAATCATCCACAAAACAAAAAGACAGCCTACTGAATGGGAGAAAATATTTTCATATAATATAATTGACAAGGCATTAATATACAAAGCACTATGTGAATATTAATTAAAGCGCTTATACAACCCAATATAAAAAACAAGAACAACCCAATCAAAAAATGGACAGAAGACCTAAATAGACATTTTAGTAAAGAAGATATACAGATAGCTAACTGACACATGAAAAGATGCTCAACTTCACTAATTATTAAAGAAATGTGAATCAAAACAATAATGAGATATCACCTCATACCTAACAGAGTGGCAATTATCAAGGAATCTACAAATTCCAAATGTTAGTGAGAGTGTGGAGAAAAGGGAATCCTTTGTATATTGTTCGTGACAATGTAAATTAGTGCAACCACTCTTCAAAAACAAAAACAGAACAAAAACAAAAATAAAACAATTTCATTCATGGGTACATACTTGGAAAAAATAAAAACTACAATTTGAAAAAATAAATACATAGCAGCACTATGTTACAATAGCAAAGCTGTGGAAAAAAACCTGAGGGTTCATCAACAGATAAATGGATAAAGATGTGGTAGATATACCATGAAATATTATGCAGCCATGAAAACAATAAAATGTTTCCATTTGCATCAAGTCAAGGCAGATGGACATAGAAAATACTAAGCTCAGTAAAATAAGTCAGACAGTATAAGACAAATCCTATATGATGTAACTTACATGTGGAATCCAAAAAAATAATACAAATAGATATAGCAAAAGAGAAACAAACACAGTAAAGAAAACAAACTAGTTGTCACCATAGGTGAGAGGAAAGGGAGGTGGGCCAAATTAGGTGCATAGGATTAAGAGACACAAGCCACTATCAACAAAATAGATAAGCAACAAGAATATACTGTTTAGCCCTTCCTTGGTGGGCTCAGATGATAAAGAAGCTGCCTGCAATGCAGGAGACCCAGGTCCGATTTCTGTGTCAGGAAGATCCTCTGGACAAGGATATGGCAACTCACGCCATTATTCCTGCCTGGAGAATTCTATGAACAGAGGAGCCTGGAGGGCTATAGTCCATGGGATTGCAAAGAGTCAGACATGACTAAGCAAATAACACACACTTCTTATAGTAACTTTGAATGGAGTATAAACTGTAAAAATACTGAAATGCTATTCTGAACAGCTGAAATTAATACATACCTATTGTAAACCAAAACTAGACTTAAAAATAAAACTTAAACGTTATTTGCATAGATTTGCTGATATTATCTGATGCCCTTTAAAATATCTGCAGTATATTTTGATATTACCAGTATTGGTAATTTTGGAATTTTTTTAAAAATTGGAATTTTTTTTATTACCGGTATTGGTCATATTTGTCTTCATAAATACTCTTATTCATTCCTTCCAGAGATTTACTAATTAACCACAATTGCCTGAATCAATTATTAAATAAGATGGGCAAAAATCATGCTTTTCATGATTCATTCAGTTATTCCCTATTTATTGGCTGGCATTATTCTTTGGGAAAACAAACAGACAAACTATGCTTTCTGAAACAACAAAATGTTCCATACTCACACTGATGATATATTTTTTTCTGCCTGGAGCTTACAATTAAGCCTTTTTTCCAAGGTATATCAATTCTTTATAAATGGAAAGAGATTTACCATCTAAGTTCTAGCTGATCTCATCACTAATTGGCTATAAATTCTTCTGAGCATTAAATTCATCCCAAAACCTCAAATTCAAATCTAATTTCTTTTTATTTGAGAAATCCACTATTGGATTTGTCCTCAGATTTCCCCACCTATATGGATTTTTCCCTTCTCCCTTAGCTGGTTATAAAAACTAGCAATAATTTTACTGCTTTAACGTATCCTACAATACATATAAAAAAGTTGCAGGATGGTGATTTTTTATAAAATTTGAGACAAGCTTGCTATGTAAATTTCAAATGTTTTTACAGACTTGTTTTGTTTTCCTTGTTTGAATTGCCTTGCATATTTTGTGGATGTTGTTTAGCCATATCATCTCTAAAATAAATTTCTCTGGCTCTAGAGATAGGGTTTTACAGTTTTTTTTAAACTATAATTTCATAAAACATATAGTTTTGCAAAAGGAGATTAGATATATTCATTAAGTTGAATCATCCAATCCAAGAACAAGACTTTTTGTTTCACTTTGGCTCATACCTACTTTTGTGCTTCTGAGGGATATTTAGTAATGTTTCTTATAGACATTTTACATATTTCTCATTATGCTGCTTTACTAGGTATTTTTAATTTTTGTTACCAAAATGAATAGGTATTTTCTTTTCCTTATATCTCCAAACAATGCATTGTTTGTATATATAAATGCCACTGATTTCTATATACAAACTCACTGAGATATTGCAAAAGTTTGACTGCACCGTCTACTTTAATCTGCCTTGACAAATATAATCATGTGGTGATGATTGTCAAAACCAGATGTAGACTATTTCCTTCAGGTTAGAAAATTGCCTCACATTATTGTGTAGTCAGTCTCCCCACTCCCAGCAGCAGTCCTAGGCTGTCACTGCATATTAGGCTTTGTTTGTGTATATATATACACACACACATAATTATTTACTTATTCATTTGTGTATTCATCTGACCATGTTGGGTCTTAGCTGCAGCACATGGGATCTTTTGATGAGGTGCATGGCTTCTCTAGGACTTCCCTCGTAGCTCAGTGGGTAAAGAATCCTCCTGCAATGCAGGAGACCTAAGTTCAATCCCTGGGTCGAGAAGATCCTCTGGAGAAGGAAATGGCAACCCATCCAGAATTGTTGCCTAGAAAACTCCATGGACAGAGTAGACTGCCCAGCTGTGCAGCCCATGGGGTGACAAGACTCGTACATGACTTAGCTACAAAACCGCCACTACCACCGTGGATTCTCTAGTTGTGGTATGAGGGAGCAGTAGTGTGGTGCACAAGCTTAGTAGTTGTGGCACATGTAGGCTTAGTTGTTCCAGTGTATGTAGAATCTTAATTCCCCAACCAAGGATTAAACCTGCAGTCCCTGTATCACAAGGTGGACTCTACCACCGGATCACCAAGGAAGTCCCAGGCTTTATTTGTTCTTGAATTTCACAAAAATATATTCAAACAAATGGTGTCAGAGTGATGTATACACATTAACCCCTCATATCTGTGAATGTTGCCTTACATTGCAAAAAGAAATTTGTCAATGACAAGAAACAGTCTGGAGAGGCACTATACACATAGTGATGAGATACAATGGAGGGGTTGAGTAGGGAGGAGAGAAAGCCATACACAAGATGACTTTGAGTGAGCCCCCGCTGTACATCCTAACATTTGAACAAGCAGAATCAGTCATCGTTTTCTGTCTGTTTCCTTTTGCTCACTGCAGTGTCATTGAAATTCATCCATGCTGTCATCTGTTTTAATGTTGAGAAATATTCCACCATGTGTCCATAACACAATGTATTTATCAAATTCTCTTGATGTAGTTCTAAGTAAATGATTATTATCAATAAAGCTGCATTTTGGAATCATAAACTTTCATTTATAATAAGCAACAAGCAGAATAGCTGAGTCATTAAGTCATTTTATGTTTAGTTGTATAAGCCATGGCCAAGTTGTTGTTGTTTAACAGCAGTTATATAATTTTATACTATCATCAACAGTGTAAGGGAGTTGCTGTTGCTTCATCCTTTCTGGCCATGGGTTCCAGTCTTCTTTATTTTACTCAGTCTGTGATGTTGTCTCATCTTAATTTACAAATCCCATTTTTGTATTCTATTAACATTGCAATTTATACCTCACTTTAGACAGTATTTGTTCATTAAAAAATAATTCCCAAATATAACAATTAAATAAATAATTAAAACTCATATTAGGGACTTTTTTATTATTAAATTGTAGCAGTTCTTTATATCTTCTGAATAGAAGACCTTTAACATAAGTATATATTGCAAATATGAGCTAGTAGCTTGACCTGTAGTTTCTAAATGATATTTTTTTTAGCTTTCTATTTTGTACTGAAGCTTAGCCAATTAACAAACTGTGATAGTTTCAGGTGAACAGCAACAGGATTTGGATATACATATATGTATATATATATGTGTGTGTGTGTGTGTGTATACATATACATGTATTCATTCTGCCCCAAATTACCATCCCATTCAGGCTTCCACAAAATATTGTGCTATAGAGAAGGTCTTTGTTGGTTATCCATTTTAAATATAGCAGTGTGTACATGCTCATCTCAAACTCCCCAACAATCCTATCCCCCCATTCTTCCTTCTGGCAAACATAAGCTTTTTCTTGAAGTTTGTGACTCTGTTTCTGTTTTTTAAGTTCATTTGTATCATTTAGATTCTACATATAAGGGATGTCACATGTTATTTCTCCTTCTCAAACTTGCTTCTCTCTAGGTCAACCCAGGTTGCTGCAGATGGCGCTATTTCATTCTTTCTGTTGGCTCAGTAATATTCCATTGTACATATGTATCACATATTCCTTATCAGTTCCTCTGTTAATGGATATTTTGGTTGCTTTGATGTCTTGGCTATTATATATAGTGCTTCAATAAGCATTAGGGTGCATATACCTTTTTGGATCATGTTTTTCTCTGGATATAAGCCCAGGATTAGAATTGCATGGTCATATGGTAACTCTGCACGCATGCTCAATCGCTTCAGTAGTGTCTGACTCTGTGCGACCTTACGACTATAGCACACAAGGCTCCTCTGTCCATGAGATTCTCCAGGCAAGGACACTGGAGTGGGTTGCCATGCTATCCTCCAGGGGATCTTCTGACCCAGGAATTGAAGCAGCATTTCATGTGTCTCCTGCATTACAGACAGATTCCTTACCACTGAACCGCCAAGGAAGCCTACATATGGTAATTCTGTTTTTAGTTTTTCAGGAAACTTCATACTGTTTTCCAAAGTAGCTGTACCAACTTACATTCCCACCAACTGTGGAGGAAGGTTTTCTCCATTCTACACTTTCTCCAGCATTTACTGTTTGTGGACATTTTCATGGTAGCCATTCTAGCTGGTGTGAGGTGATGCCACATTTTAGATTTCATTTGCATTTCTCTAATAATTAGTAATTCTGAACATCTTTTCATGTGCCTATTGGACATCTGTATGTCTTCTTTAGAGAAATACTATTTAGGTGTTCTGCCCATTTTTTTGAGTGGGTTGTTTGTTTTGATGGCATTAAGTATCATGAGCTGTTTGTAAATTTTATAGGTTAATCCTTTACTGGTTATATCATTCACAAATATTCTCTTCCAGTCTGTGGGTTTTGTTTTCATTTTGTTTATTGTTTCTTTTACTGTGCAAAGCTTAAGAGTTTAAGTAGGTCTTTTGTTTAATTTTGTTTTAATTTTCATTATTCTGTGAGACAGATTAAAAAAGATATTGCTGCAATTTACATCAGAGAGTATCCTGCCTATGTTTTCCTCTGGGAGTTTTACAGTGAACATACCTCAACATAATGAAGCCCACATATGACAAACCTACAACTAGCATCATACTCAGTGGTGAAAAGCTAAAAGCATTCCCTCTGAGATCAGGAATAAAATAAGGACATCCACTTTTAATCAACATAGTTTTGGAAGTCCCAACTAAAGCAATTAGAGAAGAAAAAGAAATAAAAAGGAATCAAATCGGAAAAGAAGAGCTGTCATGTTTGCAGATGACATGATACTACACAGAGGTTCCTAAAAATGGTACCAGAAAACTGCTAGAACTCATCAATAAATTTGGTAATGCTGAAGGTTACAAAATTAATACACAGAAGTCTGTTGCATATATATGTACTAAAAAATGAAACATCAGAAAGAGAAATTCAAGAAACAATTCCATCTACCATCCCATCAAACATATCTAGGAATAAACCTACCTAAAGGATACAAAAGACCTGTATTCCAATAAAAGTAAGACTCTGATGAAAGAAACCAAAGAAAACAAACAAACGGAAAGATATATGTTCATGGATTTGAAGAATGAATATTGTCAAAATGACCAAGAAAATCTACAGATTGAGTGAAATCCCTATCATGGCATTTTTCACAGAACTAGAATTTAAAAAAAAAAAAATTATAAAACTCAAAAACTCAAAATTTGCATAGAGAAACAAAAGACCCCAAATAACCGAAGCAGCCTTGAGAATGGCAGCCCATTCCAATATTCTTGTTTGGAGAATCCCATGGACAAAGGAGCCTGGCAGGCTGTAGTCCATGGGATCGCAAGAGTTGGACACGACTTAGAGACTAAACCACCAACACCAACCTAGAGAAGGAGAAATGGAGCTGGAGGAATTAGACTCCCTGACTTCAGACTATATTACAAAGCTATAGTCACCAAAACATTATCATACTGGCACAGACATTAGAAATATAGATTAATAGAACAGAATAGAAAACCCAAAAATAAGCCCATGCACCTATAGTCAATTAATCTTTGACAAAGGATCCAAGACCACACAATTTTGGAAAAACAATCTGTTCTACAAATATTGCTTGGGAAACTGGACAACTATATGTAAAAAAAAAAAATTTGAAATTAGATCATTCTTTAACTCCTTATTGGAGAAGGAAATGGCAACCCACTCCAGTATTCTTGCCTAGAGAGTCCTGTGGAGCCTGGTGGGCCGCTGTCCATAGTGCCACACACAGTTGGACACAACTGAAGCGACTTAGCATGCATAGTGTGCATTAACTCCATATGCAAAGAAAAAAAGCTCAAAATGACTTGAATATGAAACTGGACATGATATTCCTTTTTTTTTTTAATTTTTATTTTAACTTTAGTTTACTTTACATTACTGTATTGGTTTTGCCAAACATTGACATTAATTCACCACAAGTGTACATGCGTTCCCAAACACGAATCCCATCCC
>SJYQ01000508.1:25235-36441 GCA_006410935.1 Redunca redunca | reverse complement strand
AATTTAATTTTAAATTATTTGATCCCCAAAATGTTTCTATAAACAATTTTGGAAAACAAAGCCTGGACAGTCTACAAAGACAATAACAAGAGACAAGGAAAGACATTGTATAATAATAAAAGGATAAATCCAAGAAGATACAGCAATTGAAAATATGCATGCACTCAAAATAAGAGCACCTAAATACATAAAGCAAATATTAACAGAGATAAAAGGAGATATTGACAGTAAGACAGTAATATGGGATTTTAACATTTTATTTTCTTCTAGGTTGTGCAATAAATTGGTCAATTTTCTGGAAACATACAGCCTGGCAAAATTAAATCAGGAAAGAAACAGATCATTTTCTGTGAACAAATCATTAGAAGTGAAATAAAATATAATGATAATAAGACCCTGAAAATCAAAGTCCAGGACTGGATGGCTTTACTAGGGCAATATACTAAATATTTAGAGAGGAGTAACACCTGTCTTTCTGAAACTATTCCAAATATTTAGAGAAGAGTATTTTAAACTCGTTCTTTAATATCAGCATCACCCTGATACCAAAACCAGACAAAGATATTACACACACAAAGTAAAGAAAATTAAAAGCAAATATCACTGATGAACATAGATGCAAAAATCTCTACAAAATGTTAGTAACCCAAACTCAGTGATACAGTAAAAGAGTCATACAGCACGATCAAATGGGAGGACACATGTACCCCAGTGTTCATCGCAGCACTGTTTATAATAGCCAGGACATGGAAGCAACCTAGATTTCCATCAGCAGATGAATGGATAAGAAAGCTGTGGTACATATACACAATGGAGTATTACTCAGCCATTAAAAAGAATACATTTGAATCAGTTCTAATGAGATGGATGAAACTGGAGCCGATTATACAGAGTGAAGTAAGCCAGAAAGAAAAATACCAATATGGCATACTAACACATATATATGGAATTTAGAAAGATGGTAATGATGACCCTGTATGTGAGACAGCAAAAGAGACACAGATGTGTAGAGTGGACTTTTGGACTCAGGGAGAGGGAGAGGGTGGGATGATTTGGGAGAATGGCATTGAAACATGTATACTATCATGTGAGAAACGAATCGCCAGTCTATGTCCAATGCAGGATACAGGATGCTTTTGGCTGGTGGACGGGGATGATCCAGAGAGATGTTATGGGGAGGGAGGTGGGAGGCGGGTTCATGTTTGGGAACGCATGTACACCTGTGGTGGATTCATGTCAATGTATGGCAAAACCAATACAGTATTGTAAAGTAAAATAAAGTAAAAATAAAAATTTTAAAAAGAAAAAAAAAGTAAAACAAAAAAACAAAATATCTTCATAATCTTGAAATATTAAATTCTGAGTGACAAATCTGTTCATCAGTAGATCAATTTTAATTGTGTAGCCCATTCAGTTGATGGTGAAGCATAATTAGAACTGTTGGAGTGAACATTTAGAGATCCTAAAATGCATACTATACTTTTAATAAAGTAGAATTATCCAAAAAAAAACAAAAACAAATGGGATTTATCCCAGGAATAGAAGAATGGNGTTCAATACCTGCAAATCAATTAGTGTTATCACATTTATAAATTGAAAAATAAAAATCATAAAATTATTTTATTAGATGCAAAAAAGCTTTGACAAAATTCAGAATTAGTTTATGGTAAAAAAAAAAAAATCTCTCAGCAAAATGGGTATAGAGGGAACACTCCTCAGCATACTAAAGGCTATATATGATAAGCCAACATATAACTTTATACAAGCAATGAAAAGTTGAAAATATTTCCTGTAAGATCAGGAACAAGATAAGGATCCTGACTCTTGATATTTTTACTCAACTTAATATTGAAAACAAAAGCCACAATAATAAAATAAGAAAAGTAAATAAAAGTAGTTCAGATTGGAAAAGTAAAACTGGCACTATTAGCAGATGACATGACATGTACATAGAAAAATCTGAAAGGTACTACAAGAAAAACTGTTATAGCTCATCAACGGACTTGGTAAAGGTACAGAATACCAAATTAATATAAAAATTAAAACAATCCCATTTTCAAGAATAGACTCCCTAGGGAAAAAAATCTAAGGATATAAATAAACGTTTACTCAGAAAACTATAAGATACTGCTCAAAAAATTGAAGAAGAAATAAATAAATGGAAAGATACACTGTGTACATGGATTAAAATAATTAATATTGTTAAAATAACCATGCTACCCAAGGCAGCCTAAAAATTCTAAGTAATCCCTTTCGATTGCCAATGGCATTTTTCACAGAGCTAGAATATACAATTCTAAAATTTGTATGGAAACACAAAAATCCCCAGATAGTCGAAATAATTATAAGAAATAAAAACAAATTTGGAAGTGCCATAAACCCTAATTTCAATTATACCACAAAGTTACAGCAGTCAAAAGAGTATGGAACTGGCACAAAAATAGATAAAGAGATCAGTGGAACAGAATAAAGACCTCAAAAATGAACCCCCATTTATATGGGCAGTTTATTCAGGAAAAAGGAGACAAGAATATTCAATAGGGAAAAACAATCTTTGCAATAAATGGTGTTCTGAAAATGGACATCTACATGGGAAAATATTAAACTGAACTACTCTCTCATGCCATGCACAAAATTAAATTTAAAATAGAAAATTCAAACACAAGACATGAAGGCATACAGTTCCTATAATAAAATACAGTCAGTACAGTCTCTGACATTGGTCTTAGTGAATATTTTATTGAGTATTCTCCTCAGGCAAGGAAAACAAAAGCAAAAATAAGCAAAAGGGACAAATTTTAAATAAATCATTTTGCAAAATGAAGGAAACTTATCAGCAAAATAAAAAGGCCAGTTACTTTTGGGAAAAGATATTTAGAAACATTATATCTGATAAGGGGTTAATATTCAAAAATAAAGAAACAGCTCATACAACTAAATATGAAAAAAATAACCATTTAAAATTTGGCAGAATATCTGAATAGCCATTTTTGTAATGAAGACATACAGATGAGCAAAAGAAATCTAAAAAGTGCTAATCACTAATCATCAGAGAAATGCAAATCAAGACTATAATCTGATATCACCTTATACATGGCACAGTAGCCATTATAAAAAAAGATAACAACTAACAAGTGTCTGCCAGGATGTGGAGAAAAGGGAATATTTGTGAAATTTTGGTGGGAATGTGAATTGGTGTAGCCACTATAGAAAACTTCAAAAAGCCACTATAGAGAACTTCAAAAAATTAAAAATTAAACTAGCCAGCAATTCCACTCCTTGAGATTTTCCCAAAGACAATTAAAGTACAAATTGGAAATAATATTGTTGTTCTTCAGTCACTAAGTCCTGTCTGACGCTTTATGACCCTGTGGACTGTAGGCCACCAGGCTCCTTTGTCCTCCACTATCTCCCAGAGATTGCTCAAATTCATGCCCATTGAGTTGGTGATGCTATATAAGCATCTCATCGCCTGTGGCTCCCTTCTCCTTTTGTCTTCAATCTTTCCCACCAACAGGGTCTTTTCCAATGAGTCAGCTCTTTGCATCAGATGGCCAAAGTACTGGAACTTCAACATCAGTCCTTCCAATGAATATTCAGGACTAACTTCCTTTAGGATGGACTGGTTTGATCTCCTTGCAGCCCAAGGGACACTTAAGAGTCTTCTACAGCACAAGAAAGCGTCAATTCTTTGGTGCTAAGCCTTCTTTATGGTCCAACTTTCACATCTGTACAAGACTACTAGAAAAACCATAGCTTTGACTATACCGATATTTTCCATCAATGTAATGTCTTCGCTTTGTAATACACTGTCTAGTTTTGTCATAGCTTTTTTCCAAGGAGCAAACATCTTTTAGTTTCATGGTTGCAGTCACCATTGCAGTGATTTTGGAACCCAGGAAAATGAAATCTGTCACTGCTTCCACTTTTTCCCCTTCTAGTTGCTGTAAAGCGATGGGGCTGGATGCCATCCAAGATCTTATTATTATTATTATTTTTAATGTTGAGTTTTAAGCCAGCTTTTTCACTCCTCTTTCACCCTCAAAAAGAGGCTCTTTAGTTTCCTCTTCACTTTCTGCCACTAGAGTGGTATCATGTGTGTATCTGAGGTTGTTGATATTTCTCCCTGCAATCTTGATTCCAGCTTGTGATTCATCCAGCCTGGCATTTCACAAGTTGCACTCTGCATACATGCTAAATAAACAGGGTGACAATATACAGCCTTGTCATACTCCTTTCCCAATTTTGAACTAGTCCTTTGTTCCATATCTGGTTCTAACTGTTGCTTCTTGATCTTCATACAGGTTTCTCAGGAAACAGGTAAAATGGAAATAAAAATATTTCCATTTTTTAAAGAATTTTCCACAGTTTGGAGTGATCCAAACAGACAACGGCTTTAGTACTTTCAATGAAGCAGAAGTAGATATTTTTTCTGGAATGCCCTTGCTTTATCCATGGTCTAATAATTGTTGGCAATTTGATCTATGGTGCCTCTGCCTCTGCAAAACCCAGATTATACATCTGAAAGTTCTCAATTCATATGTTGCTGGAACCTAGCTTAAAGGACTTAGATTATCCTACTTATATTCATTACAACATGGTTTACAGTAGCCAAAATATGGACACAATCACTGATAGATGAATAGATAAAGTATATATGTATATGGAATATACATAATGGAATATTATTCAGCCACAAAAAGAATGAAATCTTGCCATTTGTGACAACATGGATAGATCTAGAAGATATTATGTTAAGTCAAACAAGCCATACAAAGAAAGATAAATTATGTATAATTTCACTTATATGTGAAAATTTAAAAAAATGAACAAACACAATGAAATAAAAACAGTTTTATAGATATAGACAAGAAATAGGTGGTTACCAAAGAGGTGGAATGTGAGAGGAGTAAAGAAATGGATAAGGGAGATAAAGAGGTACAAAATTGCAATTATAAAATAAACAAATCATAGAAATGAAATGTAAAGTGTGACAAATACATGGTAACCTATCATGACTAATTTATCATGGTGATCAGTTTGAAATGTATGGAACTATAGAATCACTGTGCTATATAACAGGAAATGAAAAAATATCCTAGACCTCATGTTATTTCTATAAACAATTTTGAAAGGCAATGCCCAGTATACAGGAAACAATAACCAGACATATCTGGAGAAAATATACCGTTTGTAAAACAAATATAAGCAATAGAAAATAAAAACAGACCTATAGAAATACTCAATATTCACATTATCATGTGCAGATACTAACATCGTGTTGNGTGCTGTCTTAGAGGTAAGATGATGACATGGGAACAAGATTTGATCTATTCAATCCTTCCTTTCTAAACAGATAAATGAAGTAGGATAACAGGGAAAAAATGTCCAGATAATATCTTCAAAAATAACTAAGTGATAATATTTTTCTAAAGATATCAGATGCTATGTTAAGAAAAATATTAATAGAGAAGAGGCCAACCCATCAAGAGTAATTATAAAATATTAATACTATTTCTTCCAAAAGGAAATCTCACACTTTAGTTGAATACTCAATAGATAGATCTGTGACAGCCATTGAAACTGTGTTAAACCTTGAAGTTTTTATTATGACTATACCTAGCAGAGGATGGAAGCAAATGGTGAGTACGATAAGGCAAACTAGGCCTTCAAAATCTCAGAAATATTCTGAGAAATGGAAAGGTTTACAAGTTGATCACAATGGTATAGAAATTCTTCATACAGATAACTCTGATATTGAAGCAGAGAGATTCCTTGTTGGCAGGAAATAAGGAAGGACATATCTCTGAAAGAATTAAAGAAATTACCTTAATAAGAAAGAGATCATTTTCTTGAAGAATCTAAAGTCAGAAATTCCACTCAGGTATATATCCAAAGAAACAGATATGGAAGCAGTATCTGTACCCCCATGTTCATTACAGCCAAGAAATGAAACAATCTAAATGTCTTTAATTGGATGTATAGAAAAATATGGCATACATATACACAATGGAATATTATTCAGCCACTCAAAATAAGGAAATGCTAATATTTGCAACCACATGGATAGAATTTGAGGGCATTATGCTAAATGATATGTCAATGAGAAACACAAACATTGTATATCACATATATGCAAAATGTAAAAAAAAAAAAAAAGCTTATTTCATGAAGAGAGGCTAGAATGTGATTGTCAGGGACCCAGGGCAAGATTATGTGATATTTGAAAAACTAATGGCTGAGAACTTTCTGGTTCTATCAGAAAGCATTGGATTGTTAGTTTACAAAGGCCAGCCCAGCAGCAAAGGGCAGGACTGTGTGGAAAGCACAGGAGAGAGAAACACAGACCAGACCAATACCTTCAAAGGAATAGAAAGAAAACTGCCATCCCACAAAAATAAAACAAAGAAATAAGAAAACGATAGCAGAAAAAATTACTGCCAACTAGAGTTAAAATCTACCATTAATATATTTCAAGAATGGAGGATGGAAGAAGATGTTTTCAGACAACAAAATGAGAGAAAATTTGTGATCCTGATCCACAGACTTCTCATAAAAGAAAGAGAAAAGGGTGTTTTTATCACAGAAGAAAGAGAATCTTAGAGGGAAAGTTCAAGAGGTGAGAAAGAACAGAAAGCAATTGTTGTTCAGTTGCTCAGTCATGTCTGACTCTTTGCAACCCCATGGGCTGCAGCACACCAGGCTTCCCTGCCCATTACCAAATCCAGGAGCTTGCTTAAACTCATTCATTGAGTCAGTGATTCCATCCAACCATCTAGTCCCTGTTGTTCCCTTCTCCTCCTGCCTTCAATCTTTCTCTACATCAGGGTCTTTTCTCCTTACATTAGGTGGCCAATGTATTGGAGCTTCAGTATCAGTCCTTCCAATGAATATTCAGAATTGGTTTCCTTTAGGAATGACTGGTTTACTCTCTTTGTGTCCAAGGGATGCTCAAGAGTCTTATCCAACACCACAGTCCAAAAGCATCAACGCTTCAGAACTCAGCCTTCTTTATGGTCCAACTCTCACATCCAAACATGATTACTGGAAAAACCATAACTTTGACTACAGACTTTTCTTGGGAAAATGTCTCTGGTTTTTAATATACTGTCTATGTTTGTCATTGCTTTCTTTCTAAGCAGCAGTCAACTTAATGTCATGGTTGTAGTCACTGTCCACATTAATTTTGGAGACCAAGAAAATAAAGTCAGTCACTGTTTCCATTGTTTCCCCACTTATTTGCCATGAAGTGATGGGACAAGATACCTTACTTTTTAAAATCTTTTAAACGACTTTATTGAGATAAAATTCCCATACCATGTAATTCACCCATTTAAAGCATCCAGTTCAGTGGCTTTTAGTATATTCACAGAAATGGGTGTTTATCACCACTATAAATTTTAGAACATTATTGGTGGTGGTGGTGTTACTAAGTTACTAGTTACTAGTTACTAAGTCATGTCTGACTCTTGTGACCACATGGACATGTGACCACTCCTCCATCCACATGGACAGTAGCCCACCAGGCTCCTCCATCCATGGGATTTCCCAGGCAAGAATACTGGAGGGGGTTGCTATTTTCTTCTTCAGGGGATCTTTCTGACCCATGGATCGAACCAGGGTCTCTGGCCTTGCAGGCAGTTTCTTTATCGACCCCAGAAAACTTTGAACTTTAAGTCTCCACTTCTCAGTACTCTTAAATCCTCCAGGTCTAGGCAACTACCAATTTTCTGCATTCTTTGCAGTGGAAGATAGAGAAGCTCTATAGAGTCAGCAAAAACAAGACCAGGAGCTGACTGTGGCTTAGATCATTAAGTCCTTATTGCAAAATTCAGACGAAGAAAGTAGGGAAAACCTCTAGACCATTCAGGTATGATCTAAATTGAATCCATTACAGTTATACAGTGGAAGTGACAAATAGATTCAAGGGATTAGATATGATAGACTGACTGCTTGAAGAACTATGGTTGGAGGTTTGTAATATTATACAGGAGGTGGTGATCAAACCCAACCTCAAGAAAAAGAAATACAAAAAGGTAAAAGATTGACTGAGAAAGTCTTACAAATAGTAAAGAAAAGAAGAGAGGCAAAAGGCAAAAGAGAAAAGGAAAGATATATCCATCTGAATACAGAGTTTCAAAGAATAGCAAAGAGATTAAAAAAAATAATAAGCCATCTTAATTGAGCACTGAAGAATTGATGCTTTTGAACTGTGGTGTTGAAGAAGACTCTTGAGAGTCCCTTGGACTGCAAGGAGATCCATCCAGTCCATTCTAAAGGAAATCATGTTTGGGAACGCTTGTACACTCGTGGTGAATTCATGTCAATGTTTGGCAAAAGCAATACAGTAATGTAAAGTAAACTAAAGTTAAAATAAAAATTTCAAAAAATTAAAAATAATAAAATAAAATTAAAAAATAAAAAAAAATAAAGGAAATCAGTCCTGGGTGTTCATTGGAAGGACTGATGTTTAAGCTGAAACTCCAACACTTTGGTCACCTGATGTGAAGAGTTGACTCATTTGAAAAGACCCTGATGATTGGAAGGATTGGGGGCAGGAGGAGAAGGGGACAACAGAGGATGAGATGGTTGGATGGTATCACTGACTCAATGGACATGAGTTTGGATAAACTCTGGGAGTTGGTGATGGACAGGGAGGCCTGGGGTGCTGCAGTTCATGGGGTCACAAAGTCAGACACGACTGAGTGATTGAACTGAATTGAACTGAATGGATCAATGCAAAGAAAAAGGAAAACAATAGAACTGGGAAAAATTAAAGATCTCTTCAAAACATTAGAGATACCAAAGGAACATTTCATGGAAATATGTGTTCAATAAAGGACAGAAATGGTATGGACCTAATAGCAGCAGAAGAATTTAAGAGGTGGCAAGGATACACAGAAGAACTATACAAAAGAGACGTTAATGACTCAGATAACCACGATGGTGTGATCACTCACCTAGAGCCAGACTTTTGGAGTGCAAGGTCAAGTGGGCCTTAGGAAACATCACGACGAACAAAGTTAGTGGAGATGATGGAATTGCAGCTGAGCTATTTCAAATCCTAAAAGATGATGCTATGAAAGTGCCTCACTCAATATGCCAGCACATTTGGAAATCTCAGTAGGGGCCACAGGACTGGAAAAGGTCAGATTTCATTCCAGTCCCAAAGAAAAGCAACGCCAAAGAATGTTCAAACTACCACACAGAAATCAATGGAAGACATAATTATATGTGGCCAGATTGTCTTTAAATATGGGTCCCTAACCTCATATTCCAGTGTTCATACCAGGCTTCTAGGCAACCTGTTCCCAAACCCTCAAAACTACCACCACATATCTTCCTATTTTCTCTCGGTAGAAAGTCATCTTTTGTTTTTTGCTCTATTTCTAATTCATGAGAATTGTTACAACCCACATTTCTACAAACTGTGGTGATATGCTATTAATGTTATCAATACAGTCAAGAATCGTGATTTCTTCTGCAGTTCTTTATTCCTCTCCACAGCTGCTACTGTGAGGTCAGCTTAATTCACTTTCCTATTTTACAGGGAATTGCAATGATATACCAAATGATGAGAGAATTTTCCAAGCCTAACTATAGTTTTTGATGCACAGTTAATATTAGAAAATACAGGAATTGAATTTCTTAACTGCTGTCAGCTAGATGAAGCCTTTTGTCACAGCACAGCCTAATAGAAATGTGTATCCTGGATACTTATATACCAACACTATTTCATGTCAGATACTGATTTGGTGCCACTGGACACTCACCTTTTTCTGACATTACAGAGAGTTTCTATTTCAAATGTTTAGGAGATGTCAGAAATACAATAATTTCTATTTCTTTCTTCCAGATGGATTTTTCTTTATCAAATACATGACTGAATGGTATTGAAAACAAGTTTTCCCCTAACCAAAAGTAGAATAGACTGTATAATAATTTAAAGGATTCAATTTAGGTCACACCTGCATAGTCTAGTGGTTTTCCCTACTTTCTTCAGTTTAAGTCTGAATTTTGCTATAAGGAGTTCATGATCTGAGCCACAGTCAGCTCCTGGTCTTGTTTCTGCTGACTGTATAAAGCTTCTCCATCTTTGGCTGCAGACTATAATCAATCTGATTTCAGTATTGACCATCTGGTGATGCCATGTGTAGAGTCATCTTTTGTGTTGTTGGAAGAGGGTGTTTGCTATGACCAGTGTGTTCTCCTGCTAAAACTCTGTTATCTTTTGCCCTGCTTCATCTTGTACATCAAGGCCAAACTTGCCTGTTACTCAAGATATCTCTAAATTTCTACATTTTCATTCCAGTCCCTTATGATGAAAAGGACTTGTTTTTTGGTGTTTTTTCTAGAAGGGCTTATAGGTCTTCATAGAACTGTTCAACTTCAGCTTCTTCAGCAGTAGCGATTAGGCCATAGACTTGAATTATTATGATAATTGAAAATTGATATGATCACATATTCAGTCTTCAGAAGTTGCTCAGTTGCTCAGTCTGACTCCTTGCGATCCCATAGTAGCCCACCAGGATTCTCTGTCCATGACATTCACCAGAGAAGAATACTGGAGTGTGTTGCTATTTCCTAATCCAGGGATCTTCCCAACTCAGGGACTGAGACCAGGACTCTTGTGTCTCCTGCATTGTCAGGCAAATTCTTTACCACTGAGCAACTTTTTAGAATGCTTTATTTCACAAAGTCTATGAAACTGTATATTTTTTTCAATTTCCATAATGGGATGCTCTGCATTATGGTTTTGTTTATATCAATATATGTGTGTATGCAATATATACTCCTTCTTGATATTAAACAACAGTTAAGTCTGAAACTCTAAGCCTCAGAGAATTGCTTGAACAACATAGAGTCCTTTCCACTTTCATTCTTTATTGTATTATTTATCTTATGCAAACATCAAGACACAGAAATATCTTTATTTTTTTTTAATTTTTATTTTAACTTTAGTTTACTTTACATTACTGTATTGGTTTTGCCAAACATTGACATGAATTCACCACGAGTGTACAAGCGTTCCCAAACATGAATCCCCTGCCACCTCCCACCCCATGCCCTCCCTCTGGATCCTCTCCTTGCACCAGTCCCAAGCATCCTGCATTCTGCATCTGATATCAACTGGCGATTCGTTTCTTACTTGATAGTATACATGTTGCAATGCCATTCTCCCATCTCATCCCACCCTCTCCCTCTC
>SJYQ01000508.1:11449-25082 GCA_006410935.1 Redunca redunca | reverse complement strand
GGGGGATGGTCTGCAGCCAGCTACTTCTGTTCTGTCCTTTGTTCTGTGGGCGGTCCTGGCGGTGTCCTATGTTCGAGCTTTTCGTGTGGTTAGCTGTCCCCCAGTCTGGTTTACTAGCCCAAGTTAGTTCGTTCTGGTTACTTGCAGGGCGTTCCTACCTGATTCTTACAAAGCTGTGCAGCCCGAGCCCCACGTGCGTGTCCCTGCCCCGCCCCCACCTGCTAGTGGCGGGTGCAGGTTTATGTGCTGTTTTTCCTCTGGGGAAGTCACTGTTGGGCTTGTAATCTGTCGGTTTTAATTATTCATTTATGTATCGTTCCTGTTATGATGCCCTCTGTGCTTCCAGGGCTCGCCACAGACTCGGCAGGGAGAGTGTTTCCTGGTGTTTGGAAACCTCTCTTCTCAAAGTTCCTTTCCTGGGTCGGGCTTCCCTACCCAGGACGGAGCTCGCTCCCCACCTCCTTTGTCTCTCTTTTTGTCTTTTATATTTTTTCCCTACCTGTTTTTGAAGGCAATGATCTGCATTTCTGGGTGCTTGATGTCCTCTGCCAGCATTCAGAAGTTGTTTTGTGGAGTTTGCTCGGCGTTGAAATGTTTTTGCGGAATTTGTGAGGGAGAAAGTAATCTCCTGGTCCTATTCCTCCGCCATCTTCTCCCGCTCTCCAGAAATATCTTTAAAAGATACTTTTGGGAGAGGTTTTTTGTTTTGGTGAGAATTTGGTGAGAATTTTTACTGAATATAGGCTTAGCATTGTGCCCTCAACTTCCACAGAGAAACACATAAGAATCATACATCCACATAAAATGTGTGCTTATTTTGGGAAAGCTATTTGGGGTGTTTACAACATCACAATTTGCCACTTGTAGGAGGACTCAAAGGAGTAACTTCCCTTCAAATTTCTGTATTCCTTTCCTAAGAAAATGGTTTGTTCTCCTCTTGAGGACATATTTTATTTGCTTCTCTGAGCAGTTATTTAAGACCTTATGGCATTTCCCATTTTATTATCCTTTACCATGGACTTCTCTCAATGTTTAGGCCTCAATATACTTGAGATATTTCTAGAACTTTTCAAAAGAATGACATGCAGGTGAAAGAATATAATGCAGTACCACCTTCAATACACTGTTGGAATAAGTAAGTCTCAGAGAGATTAATTAACACATTTTTAAAATCAGGATTGAGTTTCCACGATTGACTCAACCTAGATTCTGAAATTTAGCATCTGATTCTTCTGCCTAGAAATCTGGAAAAGAGTCACTACAATTCTAGCAGAAAAAGAAGTCTGTATGAACTCCAAATTTTAACATATTCTGAAGCTACATGACAGCTGAGGTTATAGGGAAACTAAGGAGCCCAAGGTCTAAGGAAAGGCAGGCCCCAATGTGGAGAGGTAGGATGTGAACACTGGAAAACCTGGCCAAAGCACAGAAGTAAGGAGTGGTTGCCATATGTGTGGGTGAAAATAAATCAGCTAAAATTCCAATGATTGTTTGCTAGCAGGGAAGAAAAGGGACACTGGGAAGCTAAGACAGAGGGAAATTAATACTTAAAGTCTCTTTCCCATGGACCTCCACTTAATGTTCCCAAGAGAGATAAGGGGACCAGAGCTGGGGACCAGAAAGTATCTCCCTATGTGCGACAGATGTGCAAGAAGCAGCCAGGCTTGCAGGAAAGCACGAAGTCCACAATCTCCCTCTTACTTGCTTCTATCACATAAACCAATCAAATTCAGCATTAGCAATCAAACTGAAGGTCATTATTCCTAACAGTAAGGAAAAAAAAAAAAAAACTTGAACGAGTTGAAAAATATCAACTCTCTTAGAATCATCAGAGAATTGAAATTATAGGTCAAACAGCTTTCCTAAACGTTGGAGACATAAATGAATAGAAAACCAAGGTTATCAGGAACAGAAGCTCATGATCAGAAACTGACTGTGGGTATCTGTAGGAACATCAAAAGTGTGATCCATGAATTGCTGGAGGTTCTATGTGGAAGAGATTGAGATAAAAAAACAAACAATCAAAATTTATGTGAGCAATCAGCAGACAAATTAATGAAAAATGGTGGTATATCCATATTAAAGAATATTATCACTAATAAAAAGAAATGAGCTATCGATCCATGAAAACATGGATGAAACTTAAAGAAACATATTGCTAAGAAAAATAAGTTAATATGAAAAACCATTGTATGATTCCAAGTATATGACACTCCAGAAAAAATAAAAAGCTAAGGAGACAGTAAAATATCAGTGGTTTCCCAGGATATGGAGCAAAGGAGAAAGGGAAGAAATCAGGGCATGTTGAAGGCAGAGGGTATCGAGTAAGACAATTCTGATATTGTGATGATAGATACAGATCATTATACATTTATCAAAACTCACAGAAATGGTCTCCAACCTTGGTTCAGATGGTAAAGAATCTGCCTGCAATGCAGGATACCCAGGTTAAACTCCTGGGCTGTGAAGATCCCCTGGAGAAGGGAATGGCAACCCATTCCAGTATTCTTGCCTGAATCCCATGAACAGAGTAGCCTGGTGGGATACAGTCAATGGGGTTGCAAAGAGTCTGACACAACTGAGTGACTAAACACACTTCAACAGAGAATGGAACTCGAAGAGTGAAGTCTGATGGACTTTATCTAATAATATGTATCAATAGGCATCTGTCTTTTTCCAGTAGTCATGTATGGATGTGAGAGTTGGATTATAAAGAAAGCTGAGCACTGAAGAATTGATGCTTTTGAACTGTGATGTTGGAGAAGACTCTTGAGAGTCTCTTGGACTGAAAGAAGCTCCAACCAGTCCACCGTAAAGGAGATCAGTCCTGGGTGTTCGTTGGAAGGACTGATGTTGAAGCTGAAACTCCAATACTTTGGCCACCTGATGCAAAGAGTTGACTCATTTGAAAAGACCCTGATCCTGGGAAAGATTGGGGTAAGAGGAGAAGGGGATGACAGAGGTTGGATGGCATCATTGACTCAATTGACATGAGTTTGGGTAAGCTCTGGGAGTTGGTGATGGACAGGGAGGCCTGGCGTGCTGCAGCTCATGGAGTCACAAAGAGTTGAACATGACTGAGCGACTGAACTGAGTCATGTGTTTATTGTAATAAATGTAACAGAAAATGAAAGATGTAAAAAAATGAGAAAACTATGAGGATGGGTGAGGCTGAGGGTATATGGAAACTGCTTTCTATTCAATATTTCTGTAAATTTAGTCACTCTAAAAAGCAAAGACTATTAATTAAAATTTTAAAAAGAACATCGAGCTACTTCTGGGAGAAACACAGTAGAGATAAACTCATTCTTGAGTATAGATAAACATACTGAATGGAAATATAAAAAGTGAGGCTAGAAAACAAACACAGAAAATTTCTCTGGACTTTCATCTCACTCTCATCACAAGATGCTGCTAAAAAAATATGACACCTACAGTGCTTATATTGTCAATTAATCTGTGACAAATTAGCCAAGAATATAGAGTGGGGAAAGCACAGTCTCTTCAATGAATAGTGTGGGGAAGGTTGAACATTTACATGCAAAAGAATCAAACTGGACTATTTTCTCTCCACATAAAAATAAACTCAAAATGGATTAAAGATTTAAATAAAACAACTAAAACCATAAAACTTCTAGAAAACTGGAGGCAATATTCTCGGCAGTATTCTCTTAAACATCAGTCTTCACAGGATTTGTTTTGGAATTTACCATATAAACATAGTTTTATTTCTAGGCTCCCTGTTCTGTTCCATTGAGGTGTGTGTCTGATTTGTATCAGTACCAAAATCACTGCAGATGGTGATTGCAGCCATGAAATCAAAAGACGCTTACTCCTTGGAAGAAAATTTATGACCAACCTAGATAGCATATTCAAAAGCAGAGACATTACTTTGCCGACTAAGGTCCATCTAGTCAAGGCTCTGGTTTTTCCTGTGGTCATGTATGGATGTGAGAGTTGGACTGTGAAGAAGGCTGAGTGCCGAAGAATTGATGCTTTTGAACTGTGGTGTTGGAGAAGACTCTTGAGAGTCCCTCGGACTGCAAGGAGATCCAACCAGTCCATTCTGAAGGAGATCAGCCCTGGGATTTCTTTGGAAGGAAGGATGCTAAAGCTGAAACTCCAGTACTTTGGCCACCTCATGCGAAGAGTTGACTCATTGGAAAAGACTCTGATGCTGGGAGGGATTGAGGGCAGGAGGAGAAGGGGACAACAGAGAATGAGACGGCTGGATGGCATCACTGACTCAATGGACATGAGTCTGAGTGAACTCCTGGAGTTGGTGATGGACAGAGAGGCCTGGTGTGCTGTGATTCATGGGATCACAAAGAGTTGGACACGACTGAGCGACTGAACTGAACTGAACTGAACATATTGTTTTGATTGCCATAGGTTTGTAGTGCAGTTTAAAGTCAAGGAGTGTGATGTGATGCCACCAAGTTTCTTCTTCCTTGACGTTGCTTTGGCTACTTAGGGTCTTTTGTATTTCCACACAATTTGGAGAAATGTGTCTGACTCCTGAGGTAAGGGAAACAAAAGCAAAAGTAAACAAAATGGACAAAGGATTTTGCACAATGAAGCAAGCTATCAACAAAATGAAAATGCTTCTTATAGAATGGGTGAAGTTATTTGCAAATGGTATATTAAATAAGGGATTGATATTCAAAGCAAATAAAGAGCTCATACAACTCAGCATTAAAAAGCAAATAACCTGATTAAAATATAGACAAAGGATGTTGCTTCAAAGAAGGAATACAGATGGTCAATGGGCACATGAAAAGATCTTTGACATCACTAATCACCATGAAAATACAAATCAAAACTACCAAAAGATACTACCTCAAGCCTGTTTGAATGGCTATCATCAAAAAGACAACAAATAACAAGCATTGGTGAGGATGTCACACACTGTTAGAATGCATATTGGTGAAACCACTTGGAAAACAGTATGGAGGTCTCTCAAATCACTAAAAATAGAACTGCCATATGCTCTAGCAATTTCACTTTCCTTCTCAGTATACACACAGAGAGACTGGAATATTATCTAGCCATAAAAAATGAGATATTATTCTATTTCCAGTTTTTTAAGGAATCTCTACACTGTACTAGTTTGCATTCCAACCAACAGAGTAGGAGGGTTCCCTTTTCTCCACACCCTCCCCAGCATTTATTGCTTGTAGACTTGTGGATCGCAGCCATTCTGACTGGTGTGAAAATGTACCTCAATGTTCATCGCAGCACTGTTTATAATAGCCAGGACATGGAAGCAACCTAGATGTCCATCAGCAGATGAATGGATAAGAAAACTGTGGTACATATACACAATGGAGTATTACTTAGCCATTAAAAAGAATAAATTTGAATCAGTTCTAATGAGGTGGATGAAACTAGTGCCGATTATACAGAGTGAAGTAATCCAGAAAGAAAAAGACCAATACAGTATCCTAACACATATATATAGAATTTAGAAAGATGGTAATGTTAACCCTGGATGTGAGACAGCAAAAGAGACACAGATGTATAGAACAATCTTTTGGATTCTGTGGGAGAGGGAGAGGGTGGGGTGATTTGGGAGAATGGCACTGAAACATGTATAATATCACATAAGAAATGAATCGCCAGTCTAGGTTCAATACAGGATACAGGATCCTTGGGGCTGGTGCACTGTGATGACCCAGAGAGATGGTATGGGGAGGGATGTGTGAGGGGGGTTCAGGATTGGGAACACGTGTACACCCGTGGTGGATTCATGTTGATATATGGCAAAAACAATACAATATTGTAAAGTAAAATTTAAAAAAATTAAATCTTGAAATTTGTGACAGCATGGATAGACATAAAGGATATTAGTGAATTGTCAGACAGAGAAAGAAAAATACTGCATAATTTCATTCAGGTGCAAAATCTAAGACCTCCTCCAAAAAAAAAGAAAAGAAAGAAAGAAAACAGAGACAGAAAGAAATGGAAACAGTTTCATAGATAACATAAAACAAACATACATATTTGTCATAGGACAGTGGGTGGGGACTTGGGTGAAAGGAGTTAAAAGGTATAAATACCAACAGCCAGAGAGAAAATAAATAATCCATGGGGATGTAATATACAGCGTAAGGTCTATGGTTGTAATAACTGTGTGGTGACAGATGGTTACTACACTTATCAAGCAAATATCAACTCACTATTTTCTACATACTAATGTATTTAACTATATGTCAATAACTCTTAAAAATTAAAAAAGTAAATTGGTAAAATCTTATAAAACTAAATAAAAGAAAATAATAAAATTAATTGTATGATAACACTAGCACAATTTGAGAGAAACCAATTGGAAGTAACATTGTAAGTTTCTTACATTAGAGATGATGCAGTATAATAATTTGAATGTGGATAATAATATATCAAAATTTTGTATTGTAAACTCTATGGCAACACCGAAGATATTAGAAAAATTATGTAGCTAATTAGCCATAGTGGAGGAAAAATGGATCACAAAATCAAATATTCAATAATGTAAAAGCAAAAAGAAAAGAACAGAGCAGAAACAAAACAGAATAGAAAAAATACAAGCAAAATGATAGATTTGACTTTAACCATACCTATAAATACCTTTGGAGAAAGCAATGGCAACCCATTCCAATACTCTTGCCTGGAAAATCCCACAGACAGAGGAGCCTGGTAAGCTGCAGTCCATGGGATCGCTAAGAGTCAGACACGACGGAGCAATTTCACTTTCACTTTTCACTTTCATGCATTGGAGAAAGAAATGGCAACCCACTCCAGTGTTCTTGCCTTGAAAATCCCAGGGACAGGGGAGCCTGGTGGGCTGCCATCTATGGGGTCGCACAGGGTCAGACACGACTGAAGCGACTTAGCAGCAGCAGCAGCATAAATACCTTAAATGTATAAACACATCGATTAAATGACAGACTTTTAATACAGTTAAAAAGCAAGACCAAATTATATATGATAGCAATACATTTTCTTTAAATTTGTAGATATAATGTTACAAATTTTAAAAGATAAACTGAAAAAAAAATGAAAGACACCTTATTTTAACACTAAACAAAAAATGCTGAAGTGCCTGGACTTAATAACAAGGAATGTACCCAGGATAAAAATGAGAAATAAAACTGTAAGAAAGGAACACATTTTTCAAGAAGATAACGACCCTGTGTATCACATAATAGCAGAGTTTCAAGCACAAGAAGCAAAACTGTAGATCTGAAAAGATCACAAGCTCATCCATTCTGAAAGCCAGTGATCTCAACATCAGTAGAGCAGGCTGCTAGAGGAACAGAGGAAACCCTAACACCATACTTCAGCACACCACTCAATAACAGCAGACTAATATTTTTTTTAGTGACTGTTCACCAATACAGACTACAGCTAAAACTTCAAAATTTGTAAAGCTCTGTCTCCATATTTGGTGTATTTTTTGACCACAATAAAATTAAACTTGAAATCAGTAACTGAAAAAATCAGCATCTGAAAAAATAGGTAAATATTTGTTAACATACCTCTAAGTAGCCCTTATATTTACAAAAAAAAGCCAGTACACAGACATGTATAGTGCATTTACTCTTAATATTCAAGCATTGAGAGAAATGCCCAATGAACCATCAGATAATCAAACTTACAGATCAGCACAATACTATTTAGCAATAAATAACCAGTTACTAAGCAATGCAGTAACAAGACTGCAGTAACAAGAATGGGTCTTAATATATTGTAATAAAGGAAACGAAGCCAGACTCAAAAAGGTGCACAGTTCACAGATGCATTTGCATTATGGTTTGGAAAAGGCTATCAGTTCACTTCAGTTCCGTCATTCAGTTCACTCTTGGCAGCCCCAAGCACTGGAACACACCAGGCTTCCCTATCACCAACTCTCAGAGCTTGCTCAGACTCATGTCCATCTAGTCAGTGATGCCATACACCTGTCTCATCCTCTGTCATCTCCTTCTCTGCCTTCAATCTTTCCCAGCATTGGGGTCTTTTCCAATGAGTCAATTCTTCGACTCAAGTGGCTGAAGTATGGTAGCTTCAGCTTCAGCATCAGTCCTTCCAATGAACATTCAGGACTGATTTCCTTAAGGATTGACTTGTTTGCTATCCCTGCAATCCAAGGGACTCTCAAGAGTCTCTACTTTACCTTTGGACATGGGGTACCGTTTTTTGGTGGGATCCAACATTCTCCTGTCAATGGTTGTTCAGCAGTGAGTTGCAATTTTGGAGTCCCTGCAGAAGAAGATGGAAAAGACAATAAAATGGGATCAGAAAACAAGTAGCCACCAGTGACAGGGGCTGGGAAGAGTGGATGTTTGGAATGAAAGAAAGGGAACATTTTAAGGTAAAGATTTGAAATGTGTACCTTGATTATTCTAGTACTTACTATGAATATGCCTTAAATGCTGGAAGCCAGGGATCAATCCCTGGGTTGGGAATATTCCCTGGAGAAGGGAATGACTACTCTCTCCAGTCTTCTTGCCTGGAGAATTCCATGGACTGAGGAGCCTGACAGCCTGCAGATCCATTAATTAAAGGATTATGAACATGACAAACGAGTGTTGTATATAAAGCATTTTGTATTCAAAGAGAATAATCTTAGAATCTAGCCTATTTATGTTGCAGTTTTAGCATATAAAAATGAATTTAACTGGAGCCTGAATTCTTTTAAAAATAGAAACTTACTGGTGAAAGAAATCACAGAGGACACTAATAGATGGAGAAATATACCATGTTCATGGATCAGAAGAATCAGTATAGTGAAAATGAGTATACTACCTAAAGCAATCTATAGGTTCAATGCAATCCTTATCAAGCTACCAATGGTATTGTTCACAGAGCTAGAACAAATAATTTCACAATTTGTATGGAAATACAAAAAACCTCGAATAGCCAAAGCAATCTTGAGAAAAAAGAATGGAACTGGAGGAATCAACCTGCCTGACTTCAGGCTCTACTACAAAGCCACAGTCTTCAAGAAAATATGGTACTGGCACAAAGACAGAAATATAGATCAATGAAAAAAACTACAAGGCCCAGAGATAAATCCATGCACCTATGGACACCTTATCTTTGACAAAGAGGCAAGAACATACAATGGATTAAAGACAATCTCTTTAACAAGTGCAGTTCAGTTCAGTTGCTCAGTCTTGTCTGACTCTTTGAGACCCCATGAATCACAGCACACCAGGCCTCCCTGTCCATCATCAACTCCCAGAATTCACTCAGACTCACGTCCATCGAGTCAGTGATGCCATTCAGCCATCTCATCCTCGGTCGTCCCCTTCTCCTCCTGCCCCCAATCCCTCCCAGCATCAGAGTCTTCCAATCAGTCAACTCTTCTCATGAGGTGGCCAAAGTACTGGAGTTTCAGCTTCAGCATCATTCCTTCCAAAGAAAGCCCAGGGCTGATCTCCTTCAGAATGGACTGGTTGGATCTCCTTGCAGTCCAAGGGACTCTCAAGAGTCTTCTCCAACACCACAGTTCAAAAGCATCAATGCTTTGGTGCTCTGCCTTCTTAACAGTCCAACTTTCACATCCATACATGACCACAGGAAAAACCATAGCCTTGACTAGACGGACCTTAGTCAGCAAAGTAATGTCTCTGCTTTTGAATATGCTACCTAGGTTGGTCATAACTTTTCTTCCAAGGAGTAAGCATCTCTTAATTTCATGGCTGCAGTCATCTGCAGTGATTTTGGAGCCCAAAACAGTGGTACTGGGAAAACTGGTCAACCACTTGTAAAAGAATGAAGCTAAAACACTTTCTAAAACCATACACAGAAATAAACCCAAATGGATTAAAAATCTTTCCTAGAGGAGAACACAGGCAAAACACTCTCTGACATAAATCACAGCAGGATCCTCTATGACCCACCTCCCAGAATATTGGGAAAAAAGCAAAATAAAAAATGGAACGTAACTAAAATTAAAAGCTTCTGCACAACAAAAGAAAGTGTAAGCAAGGTAAAAAGACAGCTTTCAGTATGGGAGAAACTAATAACAAATGAAGCAACTGACAAAGATTTAATCTCAGAAATATACAAGCAACTTGTGCAGCTCAATTCCAGAAAAATAAATGACCCAATCAAAAAATCGGCCAAAGAGCTAAACAGACCTTTCTCCAAAGAAGACATCCATATGGCTAACAAACACATGAAAAGATGGTCAACATCACTCATTATCAGAGAAATGCAAATCAAAACCACAATGAGGTACCATTTCATGCCAGTCAGAATGGCTGCGATCCAAAAGTCTACAAGCAATAAATGCTGCAGAGGGTATGGAGTAAAGGGAACCCTCTTACACTGTTGGTGGGAATGCAAACTAGTACAGCCACTAGGATAACAGGGTGGAGATTCCTTAAAACACTGGAAATAGAACTGCCATATGACCCAGCAATCCCACTGCTGGGCATACACACCGAGGAAACCAGAAGTGTAAGAGACACGTGTACCCCAGTGTTCATCTCAGCACTGTTTATAATAGCCAGGACATGGAAGCAACCTAAATGTCCATCAGCAGATGAATGGATAAGAAAGCTGTGGTACATACAGAAATGGAATAGTATGCCCATTGAAAAGAATACATTTGAATCAATTCTAATGAAGTGGATGAAACTGGAGACTATTAAACAGAGTGCAGTAAGCCAGAAGGAAAAACACCAATACAGTATACTAACACATATATATGGAATTTAGAAAGATGGAAACGATAACCCTGTATGTGAGATAGCAAAAGAGACACAGATATATAAAACAGTCTTTTGGATTATGGGAGAGGGCGAGGGTGGGATGATTTGGGAGAATGGCATTGAAACATCTATAATACCATATGTGAAATGAATCACCAGTCCAGGTTCAATGCATGATACGGGATGCTCGGGGCTGGTGCTCTGCGATGACCCAGAGGGATGGTATGGGGAGGGAGGTGGGAGGAGGGTTCAGGATGGGGAACACGTGTACAACCATGGCAGATTCATGTTGATATATGACAAAACCAATACAATATTGTAAAGTAATTAGCTTCCAATTAAAATGAATATGTTTATATTAAAAAAATTTACATAAAATCTTTATCCCATCTGTTTTGTGTCTTTGTTCCTTGGAGGTCTTTGGGATGTAAATATACTCTTAACTCTTTTTATTTTAACTTCTTAATGTAATAACCAGCTGTTAGAGACTTCAGGATCAGTTCCTGAGCTGTGATTTCTGCCTGCATCTCGGCTTCCCTGGTGGCTCAGATGGTAAAGAGTCTGCCTGCAGTGCGGAAGACCTGGGTTCAATCCCTGGGTCAGAAAGATCCCCTGGAGAAGGAAATGGCAACCCACTCCAGTATTCTTGACTGGAATATCCCATGAAAAGAGGAGCCTGGCAGGCTGCAGTCTATGGGGTTGAAAAGAGTTGGACACAACGGAGTGACTTCAGTCACTCCATCACTATTTGCCAACGTTCATTTAGAATGGGAATCCAAGTGAAGTAGGAAACTATGTTGGGTCACTGTGTGCAAAGTATGCCATAAGACACCTAACATAAAAACGGCGAAACCTCCTTCCATCTGCCTTACTGCAGAATACGCTGAGAGTTTGTACTGGGGAAACAACATAACTTCTGTGGGTGGTGGTGGGGGAGAAGTCTAGTTCTGCCCATCTTTGAAAGTAGGACAAGTCAGACAGGAAAGATTAGAAACACTGTCAGCTATTATGCCATAGGTATAATGGCAAAACTAAATTGATGGATAAAACCAATTTATTCTAAAGAAACATTGTTTCTTTGCAATGAAAAGAGTTAGCTGGAAAAGATAACTTTAAATTTCAATTTTTCATTGTTTTAGGAAGAGTTAAATATTTATTCAGCAAAAAAAAAAAAATTCAAACTGTGAGATGTTATTTTCCAAAGATACTTAAGATTTTAAGTCTTAAAGAGTGTATCAACAATGCATTTCAGTTGCTATCCCGGAAGCTGCAGTCTATTTTTGATGACTCTGGAACTTCATATGGCTAAGTATTTTAAATTATATTATTATTGTCTGTATTTTGTAAGAACATTCATTGAAATCGGTTAAAAATTAAAAGGATCTTCTAAGGTGTATTTTGTTTTATTTGGTATCTTGTGTCTAAGTCTAAAGAGGGCAAATTTATATAAAGTTCATGAGTCAGTGACTGAAGCAGCAACATTAAGTACTTTATTTTCAAATATAAATTATTTGAAAATGTCAATAGTCTAAATTTAATGTAATTTTAAGTTCATTGGTGGTCACTTTGTCAGTTGTTTTATGAAAAATATTAGAGCTACAAATTTCATTTATCTTCTAGTAAATGCATCCATATTCAAGCAAAATAGGGTTCGCACTACAAACAAGTGTGTATTTAAAGTTCATCATGTAGGCTCAGCAGTAGAAATGTCAGGGGCCCTAGAAAATAGTATATAGTACCAAAGGAACATTTTTAGTCAAGTTATTACTTGTCTTATAAACCTCAGAACATAAATGTATATCTCCTCCATATAGCTTTATTTAAACTATTTTTTTTAATTTGAAGTTTAGTTAATTTACAGTGTATTGTTAGTTTCAGACATAGAGCAGCAAAGTAACTCAGTTATAGATATATACATATATTGTTTTTTCTGATTCTCTTCATTTATTATTATAACATGTTGAATATAGTTCCCCATGCTATAGAGTAGGTCCTTGTTGATTATGTTATATACAGCAGCACATGTGTGCTAAGTTGCTTCAATCATGTCCAACTCTTCTTGCCCACCAGGCTCTTCTGTCCATGAGATTCTCCAGGCAAATATAGCAGAGTTGATTGCCACACCTTTGTCCAGGGGATCTTCCTAACCCACGGATCAAGCCCATGTCTCTTGCATCTCCTGCTTTGGCCAATGGGTTCTTTATCACTGGCGACACCTGGGAAGCCCATATGCAGTACTATGCAACTGTTAATCCCAAACTCCTCATTTATCCCCTTACCTCTTTGGTAACCTTGTTTGTTTTTGTTGTGTCTCTAATATATTTCTGTTTTGTTTATAAGTTTGTATGACTTTTTTAGATTCCATGTATAAGTGGTATCATACATATGATATTTGTCTGACTTACTAACTTAGTATGATAATCTCTAGGTCCATGCTGCCTCAAATGGCATTATTTCATTCTTTTTATGACTAATATTCCGTTTTATATATGTACTACATCTTCTTTATACATTCCTCTGTTGATGGATATTTAGGTTCCTTCTACTATTGTAAATAGTGCTGCTACGAACAGTGAGCTGCAAATATGCTTTTTAATTAGAGTTTTCTCCAGATATATGCCCAGAAATGGGATTCCTGGGACATAAGATAGCTCAATTTTTAGTTATTTAAGAAACCTCCATACAGTTCTCCATAGTGGCTGCAACAATTCACATTCCCACCAACAGTGTATGAGAGCTCCCTTTTATCCACACCTATTTCAGCTTTTATTATGTATAGACGTTTTTAACGGTGCCATTCTGACTCTTGTGAGGTAATACCTCATTGTGGCTTTGATTTGATTTTATCTAGTAAATAACAATATTGACCATCTTTTCAAATGCCTGTCAGCCATCTGCATGTCTTATTTGAGAAATGTCTGCTTATTTTTTTT